>JANHMN010000021.1:45663436-45689647 GCA_030674055.1 Rhabdomys pumilio | reverse complement strand
ACACACAGGGCCCACCTATGTTCACATGTTCTCTCCCATGCGTGTACACTCACAGTCCACCTATGTTCACATGTTCTCTCCCATGTGTGTGCACTCACAGTCCACCTATGTTCACATGTTCTCTCTCGTTTCTCACACCCTGTTGTTAGAAGTGTACATCTCACTAAAGGACTGACTGGAGAGGCTCCAGAGCCAGCTGCCACCCTCGCATGCCTTCGATCCCCAGGAACTTTTCACCTCTACCCTCCAGCCCCTCAAGTCAGCTGCTAAGCCTCAGGCTCTGCACACTTACTGTGAGGGAGCAAAAGCCCTGCCCCAGGGCTCTCAGAGTGGGGCAACACTGGCTTACATGGTCTCAGTGGCCACTCAGCCTGACCCTGGGATGGGGGATAAATCCAGAGGGAGCAGAACTGAGTCTGTCAGCTCCCACTTGTGCAGGCTCGCCTAGGAGGGCCCTACCCACCCACCAACAAAACTCCTTTCAAAGTTTTTCTTGTTAAAGCCTTAGCTACAGCTACAGGGAGCTTGGTCTCTAAAGGGAAAAGGGTAGGATTTCTTCCTTCTGTGGAGAGCAAGAAAAAAACTTGTCATTGAGGGGCTGGGGAGATGGCTCAGAGGTTTAGAGCACTGGCTGTTCTTCCAGAGAACCCGAGTTCAATTCCCAGACCCCATGGTGGCTCACAACCATCTGACTCCAGTTTTAGGGAACCAGATGCCCTCTTCTGATCTGTGGGCACCAGGTACCCACGTGCTGCACAGACATACACGGAGGCAAAACACCCATGCACATAAAATATGAATCTAACAAAACGATTATATTTTTTAGTGATAGCAGTCTCAGAGAAGAATCCCCAGAGTAACTAGCCATTAGACTCCGCCCAGCTCCAGATGTGAGACAGGAATCCAAAGCTTAGTCATTCTTCCAAGAGTAGGCATTGGATCTTTCCCATACAGATCATTTCTGACTCCCCCCCAAAGTCCTGATAGGTTACTGAAGGCCCCGCCTCTACCTCACTTTGGGCTGCTAAAGGCAGCCTTGTTTCCTTTGCTTTCCCCATCTGAGCCCAGAGTACAGCCTCCCAGTAACTGGATGACACCCTTATACCAGGCCCCAGAAAGTACCCATTCCTGCCAAATGGATACTTTTGTTTTTGATGTGATCCACACATGCCCAGCTTTTTGCTGTATGGGAGCTGTTACTCTCATCTGCCTGGAAAGATGATCTAATTTTGCTGCTTTTATTATCAGTGACTTCAGCAACTTTGTTCCACCTCTCCGACTGTAATTACTTTTGAATCATCAACACACCAGGCAGCCTTAACACTCAGAGAAGAGAATGCTAAAAATAAATAAATAAACAGTCAAAATTAAAAAAAATCCGCACTGGTAAACAACTTCACTGAGAAAACACCGAAGCTAGAGGCAACCTGTTTCTTTCCAGAAATCAACTCATTAATAAACTGCTTCACACTCCTTTTCTGCTCTTCCAAAGGTAGACAGGAGTTGGGGATGGGAGACGGTGGGAGGGGAGGGGCAGGAATTCCTAAAGGAGTGTGCAGATGCAGCAGGTTCTGTTTGTAAATGATGTCCAACTCGGCTAGTTGGTCGGGTTGCTGGGTGCCAAGCAGCCCAGAAGCAAGCATGCTTTCTTCCCCCAATGCAATCAAATGACAAGGGGAGGGGGAGAGAGACCAAGAGGCTGCTGGTTGGAGAATTCAGATTCCTCCAGGGAGAAATGTGAAGGACAAACTACACACAAAAAAAGAAAACAAAAATATAACTCCAAGAAAACGCAACCAGCACCGGCAACCTGACACGGCCAGGAAGCCAGCTGCTCTGCTCTCTGCCGCCTGTCACTCATCCCGCTGGATGAAACTTCAGCTCTGATTTGCTAAGTGCAGCTACGGCACGGTCCAGATTCTTCTTATCCCGCTGTGGCCCCAGTACCCTCAGGACACCATTAGGAGACCCTGTAAAGCAGCACAGGCGGGAAGGAGGCACTTGCTGTTCCTGGCTTCTTGTCACTACCCCCTCCTCTTATGTCCTTGCCCATCAAGATTTCTTCACCTAAAGCTTGGGTCCTTTTCCCGGGATGAGGCTGCGAAGGGAACTGAACACTGGCAGTAACTGATAAACACAAGCAGCCTCCCTTTGCAGCGCTGGGCACTCCTGAGGGGCCAGGAGAAGAGGTGAACTTGCTGTGCAGATCCCACAGCTGGGTCGGTAATGCAGTCAGAACAGAGACCCTGGCAAGGAGGAGGGGCAGGCAGGGCTTCGGCTCTCAGCACAGGCTGCTTCAGAAAGCCAAGAAACACGCACCGCTCCCCTTCCCCCATCCTAACAAGGAATTCCAGAGAGCCTGGGACACCAGCCCAGCTGCTCTGCCCCTAGGCTAGGCAAGTTGGGTAGACTCCTTGGGAAGTGAACCCCAGGAAAAAATGACCTGCTGCTTAGTATTAGTAGGGGATGAGGACCTACACCCCAAGCCCCACAGCTGGTCTCTTTCCAGGCTCTAGGCCTCAGTCTACTCAATTGTGGCACGGGCCTTTTATGTCCCACTGGAATAGAGAGAAAGGACTGCAACGCCTGAGATCTGGATCCAGGAGCGTACTCACCACTCAGCCTCTGAGCCAAGTGGCCACAGTCCTGGGAGTTCTCTAGAAAAATTGGGGGGGGGGGCAACACTAGTCCTTACGCTGGGAAGAAATTTCTACTAGGTATCTAGAACACAATGCTCAAGGCCAGATGAACATAAGAGAGAGGAAGAGTTTCAGGGGACCCCACTGTGATCAAAACGAGCAATCCCATCTTCCCAGCCCCAATCTCCTCCCCGCCCCCGCGGGAGGCTGAGGCCTCCGCTCCGCTCCCCAAGAACACCCCAAAGAGGGGCTGCGGACGCCCCTGTCTGCTCCGATCCGACCCCCTCCTCCAATTAGGGGGAGAGGGTCTCGAGCCTCTGCCCACAGACAACTCGCACTTTTTCGCTGCGCGATTCAGAAACACTCTAGGTCTGATGCCATCCGGCGAATTATGTAACCAGGGACACCGCTCCCGGGCTAAACAAACGCGGCAGTGTGTGTGCAGCGGCGGCCCCGGGGGAGCGCACGGGGCAGGGAGGGGCTCCGGCCGGGCCTCAGGTCCGGCTTGTTTGCTCCACCGAACCGCGAGAGTCCCGCGCCTGGCGGTGACCGCGGCCCTCCCCCTCCCCCACCGCCGCCCCCGCCTCGGGCCGGTGAACTTCGTTCCGAGTCCTCGCGCCGCCACGGCCGAGCGCCCGGGCATCCCGGTCCGGTGTGAGAACTCGGGTCCCGGCGGCGTTCTAGCTCGGCACCCCTCGTGCTCGCCCCGCGGCCCCGGGGGGCAGGCGCGCAGCGGTGGGGGGGAGGAGTGACCACTCGATCTCCGCGGCGCGGGTGGGGGCGGCGCGGGTGGCCTGGCGCGACGCGCGCCCCCGGAGTCTCTGCCTGCCCCCGGGGGGAGGGGTGGCCCGACGGGTGACAGCTGCGCGGATGACACCCTCCCGCCGGGCGCTGGCAGCCCGGGCCTCGCTCAGCCCCCACTGGGGTCCGAGAGCCGACGGGTGCGCGAGGACCGACGGACCCCGGGTCCCGCCGGATCCTCCGCCCCCTCCCCGCTCGGGGGCGACGCAAAGTTTTGGGAAGTTGCGCCCCTACCTTGCTTGGTGAGCACCAGGGCGTCTTCCCTCCGCGCCTGGGTGATGATGGAGCCGTGTTCCATCTAACAATCCCGCGGGCCCGGGCTGGCTGGGCGGGAGGACGCGCGGGCGGGCGCGCAGGCGGGCTGGGCTGGGGGGCCTGGGCGGGGGCCCGTTGGGCTCCGGCTCCCGAGACTCCGACTCCCGCAGCTGTTCACATCCCCCCCCCGTCGCGTTTCCTCCCCGGGCCGGGAAGGGAGGCGGCCTGCACAGAGGGCGGGCGGCCCAGGCGGTGGTTCTCCCGGTGCCCCCAGCCCCGATCCCCCGGTGGCAGCTCCGGGCTCCTCAGTTTGGGTCCAACATGGAGAATCCGGAGCGAAAACAAGAGGAGGAAATGGGACACGGGGCGGTTTCCAGGCTCCCCCCTCCCCTCCGTACTCCAGATAAACAACCCGCGGCTGCAGCGCCCACCCCCGCGCTCCTCCCAGATCTTGGACCGGCCTCTCCACCGCCTGCCAGCGCGTCCCGAACCCGGCCAGCGTCCTAGGCCCCGGGACCCTCCACCGGCGAGCGGCTGGGGCTGCGGACCTTGCAGAGGTTTGCTATTTTCTTACGGAAAAAGCGAATCCCCGAGGGGGGTGGGGTGGCGGGCGGGCAGGCTGGCGGGGGAGACTTGAAACCGCTCCGGCATTCCGATTGGCCCTCTCGCAGAAAGGGGGCGTGGCCCCTCCTTACTATGCGGTGCAAGGACCCAACAACATTCCAGTCGCCGCGGCCACGCCCCCGGGCCACTCCCCGCTTGCTGGGCTGCGGCCTCCTGGTCCTCTCGGCCACACCCCCTTCCCAACTACTTAAAAGGCCACTCCAAAGCTCCGGTTTCCGTGCTCGGTGCTGGGGTGTTTGTGTTTCCGATGCTTTACTCGAAGGAGGCTCAATGGTTCCGCCCTACGAAACCTGGGAGAAAATGGAGAAGCCAAATTGGGTTCGAGGCAGTTACGGTATTTCCTGCTTAGAACCCAGTGCCTTATATAAGAATACCGCTAATATATATCTGGAAAGAAATGTGTAGGGACGGAACCGAGACTCCAGAGTGTGAGGAATGGAACTGACCTCGGCACTGGGTGACCACACTAAAATGACACCTTATGTGTAAGGCCACCTTAGGTGCCAGCCGCTACCATCCTTCTAGCCCCGCTCCCCACCACCACCACCACCTCGTGGTTCCACCCTCAGTTTGAGGGAGATAGAGATGCCTAGTGGACTCAGAGAGCCATCCCTCATTCTTTAGGCCCAGGCCCAGGTTCAAGGTTTCTCAGGAAGGGTTTCTCCATTTGTCTGCTAGGAGTAGCAGCTCCAAAGGAGCGGTTTCAACTCTGTATTGGATTGTTTTAAAAACTGTATGCTGTATATGCGCCCCAGTGCACTGGAGGAGTGCACAGTAGGCTCTGGGAATCAAACTCGGCTCTCGTGGGAAGCTCTCTCACTGGTCGAGCCATCCCACTGCCCATTTCAAATGCTTTTTAGTGATCTGTCCTCTGGTGAAGTGCCTTGGGAGAAAAATCTGTCCAGGTCCGGTCGTTCAGATTGCTATGAATGAGTTACTAGGATTCAAGACCTCAGTTCCTGGGGAACGGGGACAGCTTTCCTACTGTAGTCCTCCTAGCTGGACATTTGTGTCTCTTCATTTTGTCCAAGTAGGCCAAAACCTACAAGGTACTATCATCCTGATATGTATATATCCTGTGTTCCTTACAAATGCGCATGTCTGTCCGATCCTACTCACACACAAAAAATACTTTTTTTACATAACATCATTTTAATGAAAACGCTGTTTTTCCAAAATGAATGTGACTGTTAGAGATCTGAATGATGCTTATGTAACCTGAAATCCTGAGTCTTGGTAGATTCTAATTCATTAACAGAAAGGAAGCCGGGGGAGTTCTGACACATTGGCCTCCCACCGTTAAAACAATGGGATCCATAAGGAGAGTCTCAGCAGGTTGCTAAGGGACCTGGGTGGACTTTGACCCTGCGCTCCTGCTAGGCGGTTCCATGCTGAGGCCTGCTCTTCTGTCCTGTACGTTGGATGACATTTCTCATTTCCTCTTCCACAGATAGTTTCTCCCTTCTAATTGTAAAATGCTTCCATATATATTACCTGACTCGTTTGATTTTTCATTTCATTGGTTAGCAGAATAAGATATGTTCATCTTCAAGAGGAAGAAACATGGTCTGGAAAGGGTTAAGTCATCTGAAGCCTCAGCTGGTGGAGCAGCAGCAGCAGTGGGGAAACTGAGACAGGCCTGTCATGAGTTCGAGTCCTTCTATGCACCTTATCTAGGAACTTCCTGCCAATTTAAAAGGCCCCTGGAGACTAGGAACTGTCCTGTCCATTATCGGATCTCTTGTGTCTTGTGTATAATCAGACAGAACGAGAGCAGTCCTTGTATGTTTGCCCAACGTGCGGTAACTGTGTTCTTCTATGTAGGGTGCAGTGGCTCATAGCCAGAGATGCATCGAATGCCGAGAGACAATATTGTTAAGCTTGTCTCGAGTCTCACCCTTGGGTGTACACATGGTCAGATACATTCCATTGCCTGTGTTCTCTTCTGCTTCTCTGACTTTTGTGTTTTAAAGTAGGGCATTGCTACACAGCCCATGGTATCCAGAACCTACATTGATCCTCCTGCCTCAACCCCGTGAGTCCTGGGATTACAGGTATGTCTTATCCATGGCTTCTACTTCCTTTTTCAATTGTTCTCTAAAAGATGTCATCACTCACCTCTCCTATGTGTAGAAAGCTATGGACATCTCTGAACCACGGAGAGCAGGGGGCCCTCGGGCACTGCTTGCTTGAAACCAAGGAAAGTTTGTGTGCATACACTCAGAGGAACCCAAAGAGGGGAAAAGACAGGGTGTGAAGAAACAGGAATGAGCAGGAGTGGGGGAGAGAGGAGGAGGAGGAAAAAGAGGGAGAGGAAGAGGGAAGGCCTCTGAGAAGCCAGTCAGGACTCTTCTGCCCATGGGGTCTAGGCAGCCTCACTGGATTCCTCAAACCTGGACAGAGAAAGTTTGGACACCTTTCTGTTTATATATCTCCACTCTGGAAATCCCTGTAGGGTTTCAATAACGGTGCTCTTCTCTAAGGTAGGGGTGGTAAGGAGGCAGGAGGCAAGACCATTCTGACTTTTGTCTAACAGACATATAAATAATCTGCTTGCCTGCAAATTCTGGGCCAGATGCCCAGGGTGTAGCTTTAACTCAGTTCACGAATGACAAGTTGGGGCTGGACAGATGGCTCAGCAGTTAAGAGCACTTGTTCTTGCAGAGGACAGGGGTTTGATTCCCAGCACACAGTTCCAGGGGTCCAGTGGCCTTTTCTGGTCTTCATGCCACTGCATACATGTGACAGACACACAGCATACATGCAAGCAAAGCACCCACACACAAAATGTCTTTTTAAGTAACAAGTGGAGCCCAGCCCTTTAGCCTGTGACTCTCCCTGGGTTACTTGCCTTCTCCATTCTCTGTCTCTGGCTCTGTAATTGGTACTTTGAGAAGCAACTTGGAAACAGCAACACTTCCCTCAGTACTGGATCTGAGGGATGGGAACACTCACATGGAGTGGCTGCCTTGTCTTCTGTAGGGACTGAGGTCATATAGGTGTCCCTGGGCCAAGACTGAGCTGAGGGAAACAGAACTGGGCAGTGTTGGAAGAGCTTCCTCCGGTACATTCATGCTTACCACGACCTATAAAAAAGCAAGCACAGGGCAGGCCAACAGAGACCTTTCATGGTCCTCTCTGAAGTCATGGAAATGTTTGTTTGTTCATACAAGTGTTTTGTCTGCATGTATGCCTGAACACCATAAGAGATCACTGATCATAAGCTCATGAGCTGCCTTGTAGTTGCTGAGGATTGAACTCAGGACCTCTGGAAGACCAGTCAAGTGCTCTTAACCGCTGGGCCATCTTTCCAGCCCCAAAGTGTTATATTTAAAAAAAAAAAAAATATTTCAGCTAGGATCTCACGTATTCCAGGTTGTCCTCAAACTCACAAGGGTAGCCCAAGATGATCTTGAATACCTTGCATTTGTGTGTGTGTGTGTGTGTGTGTGTGTGTGTGTTGTGTATGTATTCCTTTGAGTGTGTGCACATCGTATGTGTGCTTGTGGAGGCCAGAAGGTCAGTATCAGATGTTTTTGTCAATCACGTTATCTGAGACAGGGTCTTATGTTGGACCTGGAGCAAATCAGTTTGGCGAGGCTGTCAGCCATTCGCTCCAGGGATCTGCCTGTCTCTGCCCGCTTCTCCCTCCAGCATACCACCTCATCCAACTTTTCCATGAACTCTGAGATGGGAACTCAGATCCTCACACTTAGCTGCTGAGCTATCTCCCCAGCCATGGACAACCCTGATCCTTTTACTTTAATCCTCCAAATTCTAGGATTCCAGATGAGGTACCAACACATCAGGTTTACGTGGGGTTGGGGATTATACAAACCCAAGGCTTTGAACATGCTAGGGAAATACTCTACCAACGGGCCTACATCCTGGTCCCCTCTTTGTTGTTATTTTATTTATGTGTTTGTTTGTTTGTTTTGGTTTTTTTTCGAGACAGGGTTTCTCTGTGTGTGTAGCCCTGGCTGTCCTGGAACTCACTCTGTAGACCAGGCTGGCCTCGAACTCAGAAATCCACCTACCTCTGCCTCCCATGTGCTGGGATTAAAGGCGTGCACCACCACTGCCCAGCTTGTTTGGTTTTTTAAGACAGAGTCTTACTGTTGTAGCCCTGACTGACCTCAGCCTCACAGAGATTTGTTGAGATTTGGTCTGTTGCTGTGTGTTGTAATTCTGAGGTCTGTACCCGAAGGTCTCGATGCCTACCAGTAAACTCCCAGCTTTTGTTGTGCACACCGTGTTCTTTAATTTAAAACTATTGGTTGAATAAAGATGGTGCAGATAACTACTGGGGGGATTAGAAGTGGACAGGTTTTGAGTTACCTGGTTGGGGGAAGCAGAGAGGACAGGAAGAAGAGGAGGAGGAATGGGAGAGAGGAAGAAGCCACCGTGAGAGGAGATGGACCATGAGCACATGGCCAGGAGAAACAGCAAGTATTTGGGGGTACACTGCTGAGGAAGTAGCCAGGCCAGCAGTTAGAAAAGTAAATTAGAGTGACCCCCTAGTAATTGTAAAGCCAAATAAAATAACCATAGTCCAAGTCTCATTTGTAAGCTAATTGGGGATAAGTTTAAATTAGTTCAACTACAGAGATCCACCAGCCTCTGCCTCCTAGTTCTGGGGTTAAAGGTGTGTTCCCAGGACTGGCCATTGTTAGTAGTTTAACAATAGAAACTGTCCACACTCTGGAGTTTTTAAATTGTCATCTGGTTATTCCCAAGCCCTTGGTGAGTTCTCAGCACCAAGGCTGCACAGTTCTGTGTCCTGTCATAAGGCTTGTGCCAAAGTAAGTTAGAGAGGGAGGGGACCAGTGACAGGGACTGAGGTTGGGAGCATCAGACACTGGGGAGGAGGGAGGAGGGGTAGGGAGTATAGTTTCTCTGTAGTGCTGACTGGGAAACTGCCCATGGCCTTCGTGATGAATTCTTCAAGGTGCTGGGGCCATCACCCAGCCCCACCACTTACTTGCCTCCTGACTCTATCCTCATATTCCAGTAAAGATAACAGCCTCTCTCGTGGGGCTGGTTGTAAAGATTCAGTAAGAAAACAGGTGAAGTATGGGGCCTGAATCATTACTAGTAAAATCACTCATCAGCCCAGGCCCCTCACACCAGAGACCTGAAGTCACCGTCCTCCCCAAGTCCTCCCCACTCACACCTATAGCGGATCCTGAACACTAGTGGCTCCTCCCTTTCCTTTCCAGTCAGAGAGCTGCTCTGTCAGCAGGCTGGCAGCAGGTGTCTCATCCAAGTCACAAGTCCATCCTGCTCCTACATGCAAATCTGAAACTGTCTATGTGGAACGATGCAGTATCTCGGTCTGAGGCTTCCAAGAGGAAGCTCAAGGTCTTGGCTGGGTACACAAGGTCCCATCTGGCTTCACCCCCCACCCCATCCCCTCACACTGCTGTGAGGAAGAACCCCAGGGAACCTGTGCCTCCACACTTAAGCTCAGGAATTTCTGTCTGCCTGATGTCCCTCCCTTCGTGGTACCGCCTTGCCTTGCCTTAGATTAAGGCTCAGATGGCAACTCTTCCTTAAGTCCTCCCAGGTCCCTGTGTGACTTAGGGGATGGCACACAGCAGCCTGTGCCCAGGAGCTGTCTTGTTTTCTAGGCTCCCTCTCAGACTGGCGCCACTGTCCCCTTGTTCTGAGCACTGAATCAGGGCGGCTTTTTTCCTACCTAGGACAAGAAGACCCCAGAGCCCTCTAGCTGAGCCAACACCCCGCCAGCAACCTAGGCCCCAGAATCAGATCTACAGTGAATTTCCGTATCTAGACTCAAGCCAACTGACAGCTTTGCCCGAGCCTTCAGAAAGGGCACATGCTAGAGAAAGCCAGGGCAGGGCAGACATGCCACCCTAACATACTATGTTTAGTATGGGGACAGAGGGAATAGTGTGAGCTAAAAACGGGATTATTTGGAGGGCTGAACCCAACTCCCCTCCGCCGCAGATCTGCACCCACAAGGAGCAAAGGCGGCTCCTCCCCTCCCAGGTTCTGAAAGAACACTTGAGCTAGGCCCCAGCAATCGGGACCTAGCCTGATCCTAAATAAGGAAGCCACATGAGCAGATCAAGTTTCCTGGAGTCCAGTATTTACAGGTTCCCTGGACCAAACCAAACTTAACTCTCCCTAGTTCCTCTCCTCTTGGCTTGTGGAGTAGGGAAAGGATAGCCGGGGCCCCTTCTGTGCCCTGCCCCCTCCCTTCCAAACAGGCGCGCCTCTCCCTCCCTCCAGGCTGCTCCCTGGATGTCGCTGCATTCCAAAGCCTTGGCGGCTCTTTGAGGTCACGTGGTGCAGTGGGGGTGGGAAAGCAGGAAGCCCCTGACCTAGCCAGCGGCCAGCGGCCTTGACACACTACAGTGATGCAGATTCTGGCCCTTCCTCCCTCGACCTCCCAAAGGCCAGCTTTGGTCTGACCTCTGGTCCGCCAACCGGGGCAGATTGGGTTTTTACCCTCCTTGAGCCTGCTGCGTGTTCGCTGCTCGCTGATCACCTGTAAACTCTCTGTACCCCAGCAGTGGCCTGCGTACCTTTCCCATTCCAAGGCCTGGGAGGGGGTCAGGAGCGCACGCCTTCTGGAAGGACTGGAATCTAGGCCCGAGGCCTGAAAAATGCGCAGAGAAGTGAGACTGGTTGAAGCCAGATACTTAGAGAAGGCCCAGATTACCCTTGTCAAACAAAGTCTAAATCGGTACTCTCTGTTAAGCCTGGTTGGAGGCCTCTGAAAGCTGTCTTTTGGGACAGAGGACCAAGAAACTTAGAGGCTCGGTCAGTTTCCTTCCAAAACGAGTAGACAGATAACCCCCAAGCAACTAACTCTGATTTAGTATAAACTTAGAAAAACCCTGCCCTGGAATTGACCCAGGTCACAGGAAGGGGCCCTGGCTTCCGTGCAGGGTTGCGTGGCTAGACAGGAATGGCTGGCTTGGGATTTGAACACAGCCTACCGCCAACTTGCCTCAGGAGTACGTTGTTCCCTGGAAGGAAGGAAGAAAGGAAGGAAGGAAGGAAGGAAGGAAGGAAGGAAGGAAGGAAGGAAGGAAGGAAGGTGGGTGGCTGGATAGTGGAATGCAGTGCAGAGACCACGTTCACTCACTGGAATGTTTATTAGTAAAAATGACACATGCATCCACCCGGGACTCCACCGTGCACCAGGTCTCCAAGAGATCTTGCCCTTTCACTCAGCAGATGGAAACTGAGGACAATTACAATCCTGTGTGCTAAGGGCTACAGGTTTTGGCGCCTTAAGAAGAGACTAGAGGAAAAGTGAAGGTTAGGAAGGAACTATTATCTGCAGCATGAAAGAGAAAGCAGAGTCCATTAGCTGGACTGAGAGTGGAGAGGGGTAAGATAAACTCAGAGCTTGAAGCCCAGAGGCATGAGTAAATTCACCCGATGGCCGCAGCTGAACAGGAGGAGATGGCAAAACTTCACTGGGGACAGAAGAGTAAGCTGAGGAATAGTGCCCACCCTGGAGGATATCGGGGACACCCCTTACCCTCTCCCCAGTCCACTGAGTTCCGCAGGCATATGGCAGGGAGTCATGTCAGCACTCTAGCTGCTTTACAAAAATTAATATTTATCTTATCAAAATAGCACGCAAGTGCAGCTTAAACATCAAATAGTGCCAAAAGGCTTCTGACAGGATCAGAAATCCCCCTGGCTTCTCTCCCAACCCAGAGCCTAGTCCCTGGGGACCACCCTCTCTCTCATCTCTGTTTCCTTCTCTGTTTCTGAATAATATATGTACTGTCGTTCTGGAGTCATCTCTGTAATCTGTTCCCTTCTGTTTTGGTAGAGGGTTTCTGCTAGCTCCTTTCGCCATGTCCATCGCCTTTATGATGTCGCCTTTATGACATCATCATGATGACATCATGAACTCTGTAAATACTGTTGGTTCTGAGGCAAGGGCTTTCTGGTTATATCCCCTTTCCAACATGACTTTTTGTTGTCTGTCTTGTTTACATCTTTTTTAACTGCTTTCATTTTATTTATTTATTAAGTCATTTTGTACTTGCTGGGTTTCTTTGACTTTCTGGCTCTGTCTTCCCAACACCCTTCAACAGCTCTGCAAAACACCCTCAGTACAATTTTGTTATATGACCAAGGCTGTCAGAATTTTATCATCTTTCCCTCTCCTCACAGACATGTGTCCTGGGATACTCCATCCTGGCAATCATTTCTGGATGTGTTTAGTGAGTCTGTGGTACAACCTGCCTTTGTCTTATCGACAGGAAGTGGGCAATTCTGAGTTCTCTTGGAATGAGAGGCCTTGCACAGACTCGAAAATGCCCTCTGTACACAGCTGTGTTCCTAGCTCTTCTCTTTCCTGGACTTGGGACTTGGGTTTTCCATTTTTTTTTTTTTTTTTTTTTTTTTTTTTTTTTTGTTGTTGTTGTTTTTGTTTTTCAAGACAGGGTTTCTCTGTGTAACCCTGGCTGTCCTGGAAGTCACTCTGTAGACCAGGCTGGCCTCGAAATCTGCCTGCCTCTGCCTCCCAAGTGCTGGGATTAAAGGTGTGTGCCACCACTCCCCCCCCCTGCTTTTTGCTTATTTTAATGAAGCAAATCCTCCAGTAGCTCCCAAGAAAGACTGCCTAAGAGGTAACTTTTTTTTTTTTTTAATATAAGACTCTTGCATAGTTTAAATATTTAAATATTATTTTTGCATATTTAAATTTTCACTCTTGTATTTGATTGATAGTTTTGGCTGGGTAAGGAATTTTAAGTTGAAAATTACTTTCCTTCAGAATTTTGAAGACATTGTTCCTTTATTTCTCAGCTTCTAGCAGTTGAGACGTTTTTGCTATTTCCTTATTTTTGAGACATTGAATTCATTGATTCACCTCCTTTCAGTCACCTTTTAAGGTATTTTTTTTTTTCCCTTTGAGACAGGGTTTTACTATGTAGACCTGGCTAGCCTCAAACTTAGAGATCCACCTTGGCCTTCTGAGTGAATTTTTTTTTTTTAATCTACAGTATATTGAAATGGCATCTACACAGCCTAGGGTTTTTTTTTCCTTTTTTTTTTTTTTTTCTTTGTTTTGTTTTTGAAGACAGGGTTTCTGTAGCCCTGGCTGTCCTGGAACTTGGTTTGTAGACCAGGCCACACTTGAATGCATAGACATCCGCCTGCCTCTGCCTCCTGAGTGCTGGACTAAAGGCCTGGCTGGCACAGCCTGTTTTTTCATTCACTGCCTTGATATGTGGGAGCTCTTTTCCATCTGAATCTCTCTCTGGGTCCTTATGGCATCCGGAAGGCGGTGGAAAATGTGCTAGAAATGGAAATTCCAGGGCCACTGAGAAGCTCAGCGGGCAGAGGCACTTACTGCCAAGTCTGAAGACTGAGTTCATCCCCAGGACCTGCAAGGCAGAAGGAGATTCCCTACCCCCACTCACATTCACACACACACACACACACACACACACACACACATGTTCTGACCTATACACACAAACACACACACATACACACGTGTTGTTCTGACCTACACACACACACACACACACACACACACACACGTTGTTCTGACCTATACAAACACACACACACACACACACACACACACGTTGTTCTGACCTATAAACACACACACACACACACACACATACACACACACGCACTCACGCACGCACTCACATACATGTTGTCTTGTTCCCTCCTCAAACTCCTCCCATAACACAGCTTACTGAAACAAGCCTCTGGTCCAGAGCCCATACCTACTGAAAGGAAACTCCAGGATCGGCCTCTGCAGTTGTGCTTCAGTGAGCCCCGCCCCCGAGCCCCGCCCCCATATGTCACGTGACACCTCCTCATGAAAGACCCTCTGTTCTACAGTTTACATGTTATTTATTTAAATGTCTTCCGTTACTGTTTTTCTCTGTTCATTACTAACTTTTCAATTTCATTTATTTGTTTACTGTCTCAGGGTTCCCAGCACTTATTCTCCCCCTCTGAGCTGACCTCTATTTTCTCTTTTGTTTTTCAAAACAGGGTCTCAGGTGGCACACAGTTGGTAGCACACAATTTTAATCCCAGCACTTGTTCAGTTGGCAAAGGCAGATTGATCTCCCTGAGTCCCAGGACATGTAGAGAGACCCTGTCTCAAAAAAAGGTAGAGACAGGGTTTCAGGAGCTCTCTAGCCAAACATGGCATCTACTGCCATGTCCCTCTGCCTCCCCTCCTCAGACTTGGAGGACAGGAGTGCACCATCGCTGTTCTGTCCGTTCTTTCCATCATTTATAGTATTTGGATTCTTTAGATGGATCCTCTATTTTTTTTCTATGTTGTTAACTGTGTCTTTTGTTTCCTGGGACACAGTTTCTGTGTAGTGTCCTAATCCATCGACTTGGCATAGAACCTTTTTTTCTTTTCTTTTATATTTTATTGAGTGTTTTCATACTCTGGCTATATTTTTTTTTCTTTCTAAAAAATGGTTTCACGTTCTTTGGAATCCTGAATATTCTCCCTCTCCTCTCCTCTCCTCTCCTCTCCTCTCCTCTCCTCTCCTCTCCTCTCTTCTCCCTCCTCTTCCCCTTCCCACCCCCTTCTCCCCCCTCTCACTCTGAGGCTATGACTTTGAAGATTTTTCCTCTAGTCATTGTCCCTGTTCCTTGGACTTCATGTTTCTGTTTCTCCAACTTCCGTCCCATAGAGGACTTTCCTTAGCAGTCTGGTATCGTTCTGCTGCCCATTAATCTCTGAGAGAAGACCAGATCTGGGTGGGAGCTGCTCATGCAGTTCATGGCCCAGCACTCCAGTGCTGGGAACTCTCCCTGGGAAGCCCCTTTGTTAGCAATGTCAGGAGCCACTGTTCTCTGGCTCAGTTACTTTTCTCAGAAGACATGTTAGTATCCTCCCCTGCTTGCATGTTATAAGCTGTCACCTGCTCAGGGATCAGTAGTAGAGCCCTACCCAGTGTGCTCAAGGCCTTACGTTTCATCCTGAAATACAAGACCGCATATATGAGCATACACATCACAAACATACACACACACATACACACATGCACTTATATATACTCATACACACATGAATATATGCATACATGCACACATACATGCACACACATGCACACATACACAATGCAACACATACATACATACATACATATACACACATGCAGCACACATACATGCACTTGTATGCACACATACACACATACATACACACATATGTGCACACATACACAATGTGTGCAACATATATATATACACTCATGCACACACACACACACACACACACACACACACACACCCACACACATTATACTTGCCCAGAGTCCTGAAGCTGGAATGTGAGCCCCAGACTTGAGTGTGTACTGGGGATATGTGTGTTCGGGATGCTAGCTTTCAGTTTCTGGTTCTACTTCTTTTTCTCTGGTTTCATGTTTCTGACAGATCTTCCTAACTGACTGGGAACAGGGACACAGGAAGTCCCCTGATTATGCTGGATATGGCTGGATTTCCTGATACTTCAACAACTCTTTAAACAGATCTTCAGGGAGTCCCCACATTTGAGCCTTACCCGAGCTGGAAGAGAATAGTCTGAAAATACCAGAGAGAAAGAGATTAACCCAGGGAAAAAGAGGCATCACTCAGTAAGCAAACACTGCTCTACAGACACCTGAAATAGGCTAGGACACCGTGATACGGAACAGTGAGCAGCATTCAGTCTGTGTGCAGTGGGAGCACAAACGTGATATAGACGGGTGAGATAACGCAGGTAACTCTAGATGTTAGCTTATTTATCTGTTCATTTACTCCTCCTTTTTTCTCTTCCCTTCTTATTCTATTCTGTTTCAGACAGGGTTTTACCATGTAGCTCAGGCTGGCCTTGAACACGTGATCATTCTGATACAATCTCTCACATATTATGGTATAGTTAGTTTGCTAGCTTGTTTTTGAAACAGGGTCCTGTTTAGCTGAGGCTAGCCTCAAACATACTATGTAGTTGACTTGACGATTTCTGCCTCTGTTCCCCTGAGTGCTGGAATTACAGCCACATCCGGTTTTATTTAGTGCTGGGAATCAAACCCAGGGGTCTGTGACTAGTAGGCAACCATTCTACCAACTGAGCCACAGGCCCAGCCCTGGAAGCTTCATTTTTGATAGATGGTTGTCAGAAAGTCCCTCTAAGGAGATCCAAAGATTGAAGTAGCTAGCCCACAGAGAACCACACAAAGACTACAGAAGACATTTCAGGAAGCAGCTGGCTCAGTGCTACCTAGGGCAGCTGGAGTCCAGTAGTCATTCCCCTGGGTAGGGGAAGAGATTTGGAGGGGTCTGCCATGGAAACCCCTGCAAGCCAAGTGTGACAGCACCTGGAGAAGCTAGCTCCCAGGTCTTCTATAAGCATCACCTCCCTGTGATAGACCAAGCTAGGAACCCAGGTATCCATGACTTCCTAGGGGCTGAAAAGTTTGAATGGAGTCTGAGGAGGAGCAGCAGCCTGAGTGTTGATGGAGGTCCTTGGGGTTAGTAGATGGCCTGTCTCTGGGCCCTAAGCACTAGCTGCCTCCTACCCTTCTGCCTTCCCATCGATCTAGCCACACGGCACAAGACACACTTAGAATTTTCTTCTCAAGCTTCTCCTGCTAGGGTTTGTATAGTGCAGATACTGACTTAAAGGCAGGAGGCGCTTCAAGAAACTTTCTAGGGCTTATGTGCAGGCTCAGTGGGTGACTTCTGTCAAGCCAGACCATCTGAGTTCTATCCCTGTGATGGTTTGTATATGTTCGGCCCGGGGAGTGACACTATTAGAAGGTGTGATCCTGTTGAAGTACGTGTGGCCTTGTTGGAGGAAGTCACTGTGGGTGTGGGCTTTAAGACCCTCACCCTAGCTGCCTGGAAGCCACTTTTCCACTAGTAGCCTTCAGATGAAGATGGAGAACTTTCAGCTTTGCTTGCACCATGCCTGCCTGGATGCTGCCACTCTCCCACCTTGATGATAATAGACTGAACCTCTGAACCTGTAAGCCAGCCCCAATTAAATGTCCTTTATAAGAGTTGCCTTGGTCATGGTGTCTGTTCACAGCAGTAAAACCTTAACTAAGACAATCTCCCTAAGACCCACATGGTAGAAAGAGAGGATGGACCCCTAGAAGTCATCCTCAGACTTTCACACACCAACATACAAACACACACAAAACATTCACACACTCACAGCCTCACACACACAAACACATACACACACACACACACACACACACACACACACACACACACACACATTAAAGATGAGCCTTCTCGTCAAGATCCCATGGTGGGAACAGAAGACAGTTTGTCACACTACAGCAGGAACAGAAGACAGTTTGTCACCTATGTGTGGTGGTATCCACCAATAATCCCAACACTTAAGAAGTGGAAGCAGAAGCTGGGCAGTGGTGGTACACGCCTTTAATCCCAGCACTTGGGAGGCAAAGGCAGGCAGATTTCTAAGTTCGAGGCCAGCCTGGTCTACAGAGTAAGTTCCAGGACAGCCAGGGGCTACACAGAGTATAAACCCTGTCTTGAAAAACAAACAAAAAACAAAAAACAAACAAACAAAAAGAAGCGGAGAGTGAGCAGATCAAAATAGTCTTCAGCTACCATGTCTGAGGGTGTGCATGCAAACCCAGTATAGAGTTGTAGACCGCCGGTGGCCATTGCACGCTGCTTATGATGGATATCTATTGTCTACTGAATTGTTACAACCTGCCAGCCAGTCGCCAGCACTCCTTCTCTAGTCACCCCTAACTCCTTTCTGCCGCCAGATCTGCCAGATCTCTTTGATGGAATGAAGAAGTCTGTCATGTGATTTCTGCTCATCCTGTGTGTTTTTCCTCTAGTCAGCTAGGGATGTTCAGGGACCAGTCAACTAGGCAGGACTCTCTTCCCCAAAGGTGATAGTGTCAGAGTAGGCTTCATCAAAATCAGACAAGTTTGAGGCTCTTCCCAGCACAAGGTCCAGATTTTGGGTGCTACTGTAGCTGAACAGAAAGCCGTTGTGACTCTCTCATGCCGGGCCCCACCAACATCTGTATTTTCCTATTCAATTCACAGAACAGTTTTCTGAGGTGTGATTTTCAATAGTTCCAGCTTAGTGTTGAGGCAGCTAAGGGACTGCGGTGGTTTGAAGAAGGACGGACCCCATAGGTTCATATATTTGAATGTTCGGTTTTCAATTGGTGGACTGTACGTGTACGAAGGATTAGGAGGTGTGGCCTTGTTGGGGGCGGTGCTTGCTTCACTCGTAGGCTTCGAGGTTTGAAAGGTCACACCAGGCCCACTCGCTCCTGTTCCTGTTCGGTCTGCTTGCTGCCTGCTGCCTGCTGCCAGAATGTAAGCTCTTAGCTTGCACGGTCCAGCGCCATCCCTACCTGTCTGTCTCTATGTTCCCTGCAATGATAGTGCACAGACTAACCATCTGAAACTGTAAACAAGTCAGTGAGCAGCACCCCTCCATGGGCCTCTGCATTGGTTCTTGCTTCCAGGTTCTTGCCCTGATGAAGTAACATGGAACTGTAAGCAAAATAGACTCTTCTCCTCTCAACTTGCTTTTGGTCATGGTGTTTCATCACAGCAATAAAAACCCTAACTAAGACAGGCACATAGAAGTAGAAATCTCTTGTACTACTCCAACAGCCGATAATCAGTGGAGCCAAGACCTAATCAGCAGAACCAGAGCAGACTGATTCTGCATCCTCCATCTACCCACGGCCAGGCTGACTCTGGATCCTTTATCCATCTACCCACTCTGGACATGGCCAAGCTGACCCTGGATCCTCTATCTATCCACCCTGCACCCTGTCAGGCTGACCCTGGATCCTCTGTCTACCCATCTTGCACACAGCCAGATTACTTATTCTAGGAATTTCCCACCTCTATGTACAACATATTAATAACCAAGAGAGGGGCCATTTTGAGCAAGGACCAACTCCTGCTCCCCACCGTGAGAGGGAGGAATTCCAGAAGAGCTACTGCCACTTTGGCTGTTTTTTTTTTTTTTCTTGAGTGCTTCCCAGACATATCAAGCCTTTGGTTTGCCAGGCGGCGTCTGTTGTTGCCGTGAACACCAGAGTCAACCGTTATGCCAGAATCCTGCCTGTAGCTGGAATCCGTGACCCTGAGCTCAGAGGCCAGCTCTCTGACAGAGGACACGGCTGGGGTGGAGTTCCTTGGGACCATGAAGTTCCCTGGGCCTCATCCATAAAAAGCTCCAGCACAATCCACCCTCTTTCTCATGAAGACTAGGGAAGCAGTGTGCAGGAAGGAAGAACCAAGCTAAATCGGCTCCTCCTTGCATCTCTGGATTTTCTTCCAAAATGCTGTCAGCATTGCCAGTTGGAAAATATTCTTCTCCCACCCTTTGTCTTCTTTCTTATTAAAAAAAAAAAAAAAAAAAAAAAGCCATCTGGTGTCAAATTCACTCCTGGCACATCATAAAGGGTAGCACTAAAAATGTCCCTGAAAAACTAAAAGCAAAACCACAGCCTTACAACAAGAATTTAATCGCAGCATCCCATAATTTCAGAGTTGCTAGGAGCCCAGAGATCAAACTCTTCCTGTACATAGGAAGAAACGGAGGTTTGGAGAGCCATTAGATCACTCAAAATGATTTAATGTGCACCTACTATGTTCAAAAACACTCCAGGTCCTAGAGATAGATGGTTAGCTTGAAGCCACAGCAATCTGCTGCCTGCGGGTTCTCAGTGGGAGGTTCCTGAGCCTGAGGCAGGAGCCAAGTCCTGGTTCAGTGGCAGCAGCAAGCTGTGCACACATCTTCTGCTGTTTGTGGTCTCATCCAGGAGCTGCTATTAACTGAGGTCTGCAGCCGGTTCCCCTGAAGTCCCTCAGAGGCCCAGTTGTCATCTTCCGAGCTTCTTCTGGCTTCAGGTTTAACTCCACATTCCTCATGGTTGAGCAACTTTCCCTCCCAAGGCTGAGGCCCTGCAAGCCTTGTACTGGGGATGGGGGTGGGGGGAGGGAGGTTCTCAGGATACTGCTTTGGTTTTTGATGCCTGGGTGGTACAGCGGAGTGAAGAAAGCACAACTACCAAGCCCTTCTGAGCTGAAACCTGTCTGTGTGCTGGGACTCAGTCTGTGTGTGTTTAGGGGATGTGGGGTTGGGGGTGGGGACAGACTGCGGTGTTCTCCTTTCCTGTGGCTTTTCTGACCCTGACCTTGACCTTGGAATTGTTATAAATTGACTGTCAGACTAAAGCCCGCCCATGCTGGGGTGCTGGGTGAGCCCCGAATGTTTGTTTGCCTCAGTTTTCTACTCCAGTCCGCTTTGACAGTCAACACCAGAAGGGGGCTGCCAGCCCAGTCCTTGGTTCTGAATCCAGTCATATGACGGGCAACCCTGTCATCCTTCGAGCATGCTCTCACGCGCAGAAAGCTTCTCTGACGCACAGAACCCTGGGAACTCAGAAACTCACTCTGAGCTCTGGAGCCGCCTCAAGCCTCCTGCCTCCCTTCCCGTTCCCATTTCCAGTTCCAGGAGCCCAGCTGTGGAGTCTGTGGAGTCTGTGGAGAGGAGAGGGGTTAGAGAAGCGGCTAAAGTCAAGATCTATCAAGCTTAAAGTCCAGAACGGGAGGGATTTGGCTGGGACACTGCTGTATCCAAGGCTCTAAGAACAATGCTCGGTGCCTAACGGGGGTTCAGCAGATAGCTGTTGAGCTGAGCGTATGAATGAACATGGATTATCTTCAGATTCCTAAGAATTCCATCCTTGAGGCTGGAGACATGGCTCTGAGGTTAAGAGTGCTTGCTGTTCTTACAGAGGACCCCGGTTTGGATCTCAGCACCCACACGGTGATTCACAACTGTTGGTAACTCCAGTCCCTGGGATCTGACACACCCTCTTCTGGTCTCCATCAGTACCAGGCATGCCTGTGGTAACACACATACATGTAAGCAAACACATATGATAAAAAATATAATATATATAGGCACATATAATAAAACAAATATTTGAAAGTATTACATCATAGTCTTCTTGCTTTTGATTTTTTTTGTTGTTGTTTTTTGGTTTTTGGTTTTTTTTTGTTGTTGTTGTTTTTGTTTTTCGAGACAGGGTTTCTCTGTGTAGCCCTGGCTGTCCTGGAACTCACTCGGTAGACCAGGCTGGCCTCGAACTCAGAAATCCGCCTGCCTCTGCCTCCCAAGTGCTGGGATTAAAGGCGTGCGCCACCACTGCCCGGCCAATTTTGGTTTTTTTTAGAAAGGGTTTCTCTGTGTATCATTGGCAGTGCCAGTCTGGGCTGACCTCGAACTCAGAGATGGGCCTGCTTCGGCCTTCCACGTGCTGGGAATTAAAGGCATGGCCTTCCACGTGCTGGGAATTAAAGGCATGGGGCATCACTGCCTGGCTGACCTTAAATTTCTAGTCCTTACCAGCACCTCCAGTCTGTGCTGGGATTACAAGCCTGCGTCACCACACTAGGTTTTATGTGGTGCTGAGAATCAAGCACTCTACCAGAACTCTCTCCAACCCTCCCATTCTAATGAACAAAGTTTAGATTTTTGTAGCGAAGGTAGTACACAGATTTTATGCAAGCTTTTCAGCCAGCTTCCCCAAAGCAGACTTCATTTGGATTTCAGATTTGCCCATCGGTGTCTGCGTATTTCAGGATCCACTTAAGGAAACCGACTTCCTTTAGGACTTGAAGCTTTTCACTGAAATCTACTCTCCTTTTGAGGGGCATTGTCCCTGGGGGTGAAGCGGGAAGCAGAGGCCTTGGCACTGACTGAGCTCCCCATCATGAGGACCGGGAAGTACACTGAGACCAGGATTTCCTACTGCTGCTATAAAAGGATGCTAGCTCTGAGAGCTCCTGGTCCAAATCCAGAATCCCAAGCCCTATATTGAGTTCTGCCTCCCTGCCCCGCCCCCAAAACATATACACACCTGAAAGAGAATGGAGATCTCGTTCTAGCTGATGTTCGTTTGCGTTTGTGAGGAGCCTGATTCATCTGTGCTCCTTCATTTGATCCCCCCCACCCCCATTCATCTCCATAAGAGGAGAACCCCTATGTATCCTTTCCCGGTTTCCCTCCTCCTCTTGATCCTAGAATCATCTTCTGATCCCACATCCCTAGGGGGACAGTTTCTGTATGGTTACAGCTCCCCAGGGAGAGACAATTCGGTTAGTAGCAAAGATGCACAATTCGGGTATCTCTCTCTGGGAGCTTGCGTTCTAGAGGGACTGACGAGTAGTAGAAATAGGATACGTGAGTGCCTCGTGGCATGGGCCCTATTGGAGTAGTGTATGCATCCATTGGGTAGTATATGCACTTCTGTGCCAGGCAGCCCAGAGACAGAGCCTGCTGGTGGGACAGTGAGGGACCAGGAAAACAGCTTCTGAGATGAAGTCGTGCCAGAGACAGGACTTGAAGGATGGATATTGGAGAGATAGGAGAGGAAGACAATCCTGGCAGAGTCAATGGCAGGTGGAAGATGCAAAGGTCTTGGAGAGGAGTATGGGAGCAGCAGGGTTTGGGGACAAGAGCTGTCTTTCTGTCTTCAGTGCCATAGGAAGAAACGGAACAATGGTCAGTGGCAGCTGGAAGCCACTGAGGGCCACTGACCGATGTAGTTTGCAGTTTAGCCCTTTGGGCAGCCCTGTGGGTTGTGGTCTGGAGACAGGACAACTGGACTTCTGCATAAGAATCCAGATGAGGAACAGTGTGGCCTGGGCCAGAGCAGTAGGGCTGGGTGTGGGGACAGATTTCAGGGAATGCAGAGGGTAGGGCTTAGAGAACAGATTGGGGGAGGGAGGAAGGCTGAAGAGAAAAGAGACCAGATGAGAAGTAGGGTGGGTGGTGTTGTCTTCCCCACCAGAACATCTTGAGTAGGTATGGAAATGACTCTGGAGCAATGCCTTCATCTCCAAAGGGGGCTGGTCCAAGGGTAGTGAGGGAGAAGGACAGCCTTCTTGTCGTTCCTGAGATCCCGGTGGGGATGAGGTGTGTCATTGAGGAAAAAGGCATCTAGGGTTGAAGATGGAGAAGGAGGCAGGGTTTGGTCCTAGGGAATCTAGAGAAGGCACTAGAACAATTCAGGTGCAGACACCAGAGCAGAATTTAGTATCCTTCACTAATCTAGATGTGGACAGGGAAAATCATGGTAGCTCTGAGGGTTGAAGAGGTGAAAGGGCTTGTGATGCCAAATTTAGGCATTTCAAAGCCTGCTAGAACTGGAAGTGGCTTAAGTTTGATCTGGAGGTGCTGTCTCCTGTCTGATGTGGGAAGGACCCAAGTTCCCTCAAACTCCTGTGTAGGCAGCTTGGTAGCCAGGAAGAGATCTAGAACAGAAAGAAGTCTACCAACCCCATGCAGAAAGTCAGACTCTGCGGAGGAAGAGCATCGGTGCGGTGAAGGGACTGAGACTGCACCCTATCTATATACAGGCTAACAGGTTAGTCCACCCGTATCATGGCTGCCGGTAGATTAGAGCCTCCGGGTGGGCTGAAGGACTGTTTGCTGCTCGCTGCAATGCCTGAGGCAGGAGCAAGTGTCAGCTTCAGGTCCTCACAGGGCTTTGCCAAAGGACCAAGTGTTGAGTGGGCACAGAAAGGATTGCATTTCAAGAGGGACTCCTAAGAAGGGGACCCCAAGATTTTGATATTTGATGGACAGGTGCTTATTTCCCAGCAGGGCCTCCTGTTGTGTTCTCCTTAGCTTCCATGTTTCTTATGTCCTGGGAAGGATCAACTGGAAAAAAGACTCTTGAGGGATGTGGGAAAGTGGATGGGAACCATGGGAAATTGTCTCCCCCTCAAAAAACCACATGGTCTTAGGAAACCAAGTTACATTTTCCAAACCCTTCTTGGAGTTATTATATAACACCTCTCTCTCTCTCTCTCTCTCTCTCTCTCTCTCTCTCTCTCTCTGTATCTCTACCTCCCTCCCTCCCCCCCTCTCTCTTATTCCCTCCCTCTCCCCTCCCTCCTTCCCTCTCCTCCTTTTCCTTCCTTCCCCCTTACCTCCTTCCCTCCCTCCTTCCCTCCCTCCCTCTCTCCCTCCTTCTCCTTCTATCTCCCCCTCTCCCCCTCCCTCCCTCTCTCCAGGGTTTCTCTGTAGCCCTAACTGTCCTGGAACTCACTATGTAGACCAGGTTTGTCTAGAATTCAGAGATCCTCCTGCTTCTGCCTCCCAAGTGCAGGGCTTGAAGGCTCGTACCACCACAGACCTGCTTAAACTGCCATCTCCTAAGTGTTGGGGAAATCTCAATCGCTGCCATACACCATGGCCACCTTTATCCTATCTCCTTTTCTGTTGATGCCTGGAGGCAGGATATGATGTTGGCACTTGAGCAGCCATGTTGGGTCAAGCAGGACTAACAGTGGCAGAGCAGCAAGTGGCCTAGGCTTCTGATGGTGGTGGCAGTGACAAACTAGTGTCCTAGCTGTGTACTGTAATCTTTGTGCTTCTGTTTGTGACAGGGAAAGAAACTTCCATCTTGTCTTAACTTGTAAAATTTATGCTCACCGGAACTTGAGCTAGAGTAGAGCAAGGAAGACAGATGAAAGATCAGAGTCACCAGCAGAGAGAGTCCGGAGGACCTCTCCCCTCCCCTCCCCAGCCCTGCCTTAGCTTCAGCTTGACAGGGGAGGGGAATGAGAGTCATCTCTGGCTTTCTCACCACCCACAGGCGATACCCCATTCACAAGGGAGCCTGGCTGGCCACACGACCAGCAAGATCCATTTGAAGGCGGCAAGCAACAAGCTGGCCCCATTCACAAACCCTGTCCCCCTTTGAAAACCAATCAGCACGTGAAGCGTGACTGGGTGGTGGCCAGAGTTGGCCCATCTGTCACGCCCTTTCATAGAGCCCTGCAACAGCAGCGGGGCCTGGGATGAGCCTGCCCCTTTCCCTTTGAACTTCCGGGATGCGCGGTGTAAGGAGATCACAGTGCCTGCTGAATTATTCAGAACTGCCCAGTGTCCGTTTTATAATAAACATGCAGATTGCTTCAGGTTCTAAGCTTCCAAACCTGGGTCAGGCATTCCCCCCTCCATCCCACCCCCAGGAGGCGGCTTTGTGCCTGTGATTTCTCGGGGCTCCGTGGCCTGATTTCCCTTTGGTTGACTCCTCCTTGCGGCTAGGCACTAGGCACCGGCACCCTTTGGCCAGCGAGTCTTTAGGCCTCGTTCTTCATGTAGCAATCGTTCTGGTGGCCCACTCCAAGCAGAGCTGTTCCTTCTTCCCATTGCCTCATGCCTTCCACACTTCAGCCAGTGACATCACCCTCTTCTAAAGCTAATAACAACACCCCATGGCTTCTATGGCTCAGTGTAAGCTTGCTGCCCGCTAGGTCTCCTCTGCTAGCCCCTCTCTGCCTTCTCCCCAAGCTGCAGCTCCTGACTGCTCCCTGGGGGTGAGGGGGTAGGGTGGGGGTAGAGCACCCCCCCAACCCCCAGCTGGTGATGAGGGCGTGATGGTAACGCACAGTTAAGAGTAATGGAATGCGGTGATATTTCGGGCCTGACAGACCTATTTCTGGCAGCCTTAGAATTAAAGTGCGAAGCTTTGTGTAGCAGCTGCTACTAGGAACCTTCAGAGTTCTTCTAAAGCTATGAATAAAGCTTGCAGGGCTTCAGCTCGGATCGCCGCGGCTATTTATCCTGCTGCCGCTGCTCTAGCTGCGCCGTTTCTATTTGAAATTTTAGATGAAGGGAGTACAGCAGCCGGCACAGAGCACACAAGATGGCCCAGTGGGGGAGAATGTCCCCGTTTCTCTCTCCAATTGTCCCCGTGGCTCTAGGGAGGAACCGGTGCTCACCGGGAGTGTTGTCTCTGTCTCCCCTTTGAGTGAGCTTCTGAATCCTTGTCCCTGCTACAGGACAAGGAGCCCCTGAGAGAATAAGCCACCCCTCCCGGCC
>JANHMN010000021.1:45582975-45654960 GCA_030674055.1 Rhabdomys pumilio | reverse complement strand
GTACTCAAGGTATGTGGTACATCCTCAGGTACTCAAGGTATGTGGTATATCCTCAGGTACTCAAGGTATGTGGTACACCCTCAGGTACTCAAGGTATGTGGTATACATCCTTAGACACTCAAGGTATGTGGTATACATCCTTAGACACTCAAGGTATGTGGTACATCCTCTGGCATGTGGAAGCAGAGAGAAGAAGATAACACACGAAACAGACTTGGATGTTCATGAAGCCACTCCCCGTCTCCTTCCTGACGCTGTTTGAGAGTCACCTCTAACCAAGGAGACCATATTCCTGTGACAGATATGAGCGGTACAGCCTAAGAGCAAGGACCAGACATAAAGCCCTCCCTTCATGTTCCTACAGCTTGCTCTAAGGTGTCACTCTGGATTGTGCTTGAAGCTGGGAGTTTGGGAAGACTTCTAAGCTTCATTACTTAGAGTGGTAGTTCTTAAGCTTCCTAACGCTGCAGCCATTTAATACAGCTCCTCATGTGGTGGTGGCTCCAAACCATAAAGTCATTTCATTGCTACTTCATAACGGTAGTTTTGCTGTTGTTATGAATCATAATGTAAACATTTGATATGCAGGATGTCTGATATTTGACTCTAAAAGGATCCTTTGACTCTGCCCCCAGGGTGTTGACACACACGGGTTAAGGACCACCAGCTTAGAGGACCAAACAGCACTTTGCTGGTCCTGAGCAGGGCACGCAGAGGGTAGCTGTCGGCATCAGGACTGCCCCAGATTCAGAGACTACTTTCATCTGGATTTATATGCTATCGTGCAGGCTGCAAGAATATGCGTCAGTGATATTTGGTTTTATATACTAGCTCTTGGAATCATCCAGAAACAGACAAACCTGAAATCAGGGCAGGGAGTCGCACTGCCTGAGGGATGCCATGCTGAGATGAAGACGTTGGGCAGGAGCTGTTACAACTCCCAACATATTTCTCCTTCTCCGTTTCTCAAACAGGAAGAGTCAGTCTTCTTAGGGCTGACCTACTAAAGCTCCGGTCCTCATACTTTTAGATCACAAGGCGTTCTTTAAAATACAGCTTCTTGCAGCTGGCGAGATAGCCCAATCAACAAAGTGCTTGATGAGCCATTCTGGGCTGAGCTCAATCACCAGCTCCTGAAGAAAAGTACGTGTGCCAGCTAGTCAGTCCCGCGGCGAGAAGGCAGTGAATCCATGAAGTTTGCTTGAGATACCCGATGTCAAAGGCTGAAGTGAATGCCTCTTGACAAACAACCTCTTGGCCTCCGGCCTCCACACTCAGTGTACACCCGCACATAAAACTCAACCTCCTGTATACGCACAAATACAGCCTTTTGGGTTTTAGCTCCAAGTTTGGTTCCTTCCATGTAGAATTTGGCTCAGGGATCTTTTTTACTGATCCACATTCGTGGGCTAGGAAGACTCACCTTGAGAACGTTACACTTAGGGCTGTTACATACTCCTTACTCATAGCTAACAGGATTAGTATCGTGTCCTTGCAGTATTTTTGCCATGTGTAGGGCATAGACTAGGAGTTCGAAAGAACTTTATTTATTAGCCCCCAAAAGCAGGGGTCTCCCCTTGTCAAGGAAATCGCTCTTCGGAGTAGAGAACAGCACAGAAAACGGCAACCAATCGAAATGCAGAGTTGGGAAGCCAGTCCTGATCAACCAATCAAAGTGCAGAATTGGTAAGCTCAGTCCTGCTCAACCAATCAGAACGCAGAATTGGGAAGCCCAGTCCTGATGGAGCCGCCTATAAAAACAATTCCTCAGGCAGGCACCTAGAGTTCAGGATACATTTCGGAAGATGGGACAGAAAGATTGTAAGAACCAGAGGATTAGGTTGTTTTCTGTGAGATTGTGTCTCCTAAGGTCAGAAGCTGCACCTGTCGTCGAAATGGCTGCCCAAACACAAGCTGAACAAAGGCAATGGCATGCCATAGCGGATGGGGAAAGAAGAATAGGTCTCAACCCTGTACAAAGAACTACAGGCAACTAGGGAAAGCTGGGAGCGGGAGAAATAGGGATCCCCAGGGAAGAACACACAACTTGGTTATCCAACAGCAAACGGTCGCCCAGAAAACATACACACAAGTATCATTATAAAGACTGAGCGGGTTACATTTAGGAATATTTATGTATTTATTTATAATATTTATGCATGTAACAACAGTTAATGAAAAAGGGGGCGTGGGACTTGAAAGAGAGCTAAGACAAGTATGGTGGAGCACTTAAAGAAAGAAACGACGTAATTATAATTATAATCTCAAAAAAAACCCCAAACCAAACCAAAACATGGATTCCTGTCAGAGACTCACCTGCCCTGGGTCTCAGGTCTTCAAGCAGCCTCTTGTTTTACCTTAATGGAGTTGCTGGTCCAGCTACAGAGAGGCAATAAGTATGACTGAGGTATTCACTTGGTGTCGCTGCACAAGGAGGGAGTTTTAGGTGTGCATTTGTGTGCGTGTGCGAACATGTGTGTGCATGTGTGTAAGTATATGTGTGTATGAGCGCAAGTATGCCTTTGAGAGTGTGGGCGTATATATGTGCTTCTGTGTTCATGTGTATGTGTGCATGTGCGTGCGTGTGTGTATGTATGGGGGAGTGTTGTGTGTGTGAGTGATTGTGTATATATGTGCTTGTATGATGTATGTGTATGTGTCCATGTGTGTGTGAGAGAGTATTTGGATATGTGTGTGCATTTGAATGTGCATGTGAAAGTGCATATGTATGTATGTGCTTCTGTGTGTGAATGTATGTGTGCTTATGTGTGCATGTATGTATGTGTGCACAAGTGTGTGTAGAAGTGCTTGTGTATGTGCTTGTGTGTGTAAATGTATCCATGTGTGTGTGTTTGTGAGTATATATGTGTGTGCATGTGTGAGTATGTGTATGGGAGTGCATGTGTATGTATGTGTTTCTGTGTGCGTGTGTATGTGTGCATGTCTGTGCTTGTGTGTATGTGTGCAAGAGTATGTATGTGCTTGTGTATATATGTGCTTGTATGATGTATGTGTCCATGTGTGTGTGAGAGAGAGTGTATGTGGGTATGTGTGTGCATTTGAGTGTGCGTGTGAAAGCACATGTGTATGTATGTGCTTCTACGTGCGTGTATGTATGTGTGCACAAGTGTGTAGTACTTGTATATGTATGTGCTTGTGTGTGTGTGTGTGTGTGTGTGTGTGTGTGTGTGAGGCATCCATTAGTGTGGATGATTTTCAGACTTTTCCATGTAAATTTTCTTTTCTCCACCACACTCCCTGACGGTATTTTTGAGAGCCTCAGGCAAGTAGTTTTACTTTCTTGGCATCTCGGGTGTCTCCTGTGTCAGCTTCACATGCCCTGGATCAAAGGACTGTCAAGGTCAGGATATTTAAAGTCACATTCTTGGGAGTTCTCTGCACACTGGGGCCAGCTTCACAGGGGTGAGAAGTGCAGGGGACAGCTGTCACTGTCAGTGCTGCCGTGAATGGTAAAGTCCCAAAGCACATACCCAGCATGGGTAGAGTCTCATTGTTTTGTTGGGACAGGCTCTATGTAGCCCTGGCTGTCCTGGAACTCACTCTGTAAACTCTGCCTGCCTCTGCCACATGTGGCTTACCGCATTGTTTCTAGCTGGTGATGTCTGAGTGACTGCTTGTTTCTCTTTATTCATTCTCCTAAATATTTAATTCATCGTCACTTCATTTATTTAGTAATTTACTTATTTTTTCCATAGGGCATCTCATGGTGCGAGCCGGCTGCAAAGCGTGTAACTGAGGATATTCTCAAACTCTGACTCTCCTGCCTCTGCCTCCTGAGTTCTGGATGACAGGTGTGCACACCATGTCTCAGTCAGCACCTACTTTATGCCAAATACCAGGATACAAAGGAATATAGATGTCACCCTGGCACCCATGGATTTGGACAGGGAGGTGGTGGTGGAGTTGTTGGTGGTTACAGGGAAATCTAAAAACAGGACCCCGAGCTGAAAAGACAGAGACAAATTGATGTTACCCAGCAGCTTCTGTTTCTGCCTAAGACAAAATAGCAGAAATGAAATCCACCCTCTATCCTGAAGCAATTAAAAAGTCGTACAAAATCAGCAGGGCACGGCTGTTCACACCCTCAATCTCAGCACTTGAAAGGCTGATTCCCAAGAAAGGAAGATTCCCAAGAGTTCAGTCCAGTCTTAGACCATAGGATGAGACGGGTCTCAATCAACAAAACCCCAACAACCAGACAAAAAGTGTAACAGGAAATGAATGGAAGTGTGTCTCTCAGCACTTTGGTGTTAGGAGTAATAGAGAGAGAGAGAGAAAGAGAGAGAGAGAGAGAGAGAGAGAGAGAGAGAGAGAGAGAGAGAGAAGCCAGAAGACAACGGAACAATGTACTTTAATTTCCAAAAGAGAAAACTGCCACCCTAAAGTTGTATCTTCAACACAAATAAAAAGTAAAATAGAAGAGTTTTCACATCTGGCAAGATGGCATGTGCCTTTAGGAAGCACATGTGCCTCCAGCATTTAGGGGGTTGAGGCAGGAGGATTGTAAAATCAATGCCAGTGCAAGAAAGGTAAGAAGACCCTCACCTTAAAAAAAAAAAAAGTAGGAAAAAAAATCAGAATCCAAGCAAATCTCTCGCAGACACACTAAGTGCAAAGGGAATCTTTGCCAACAAACCTGAGCTTTGCAAGGCACTGACAGAATTGTACTGCAAGGAAAACCACACATCAGAGGAGTCTCAGTGGGCTGGAGAGATGGCTCAGCCATTAGGAGCACTGATTGCCCTTCCAGAGGTCCTGAGCTTTGTGACTCTCATCCTTGCTGTCTGGATGTCAGTCTTCTCTCCTGACTGCAGTTGGATCAAGATGTAGAACTCTCAGCTCCTTCTCCAGCACCGTGTCTGCCTGCACACTGCCATGCCTCCTGCTATGAGGATAATGATGATGAGCCTTTGAAAAGGTAAACCAGGGGCTGGAGAGATGGCTTAGAGGTTAAGAGCACCAACTGCTCTTCCAGAGGTTCTGAGTTCAATTCCCAGAAACCACATGGTGGCTCACAACCATCTGTAATGAGATCTGATGCCCTCTTTTGGTGTATCATGAAGATGGCTACAATGTACTCATATACATAAAAATAAATAAATTTAGAGAGAGAGAGAGAGAGAGAGAGAGAGAGAGAGAGAGAGAGAGAAATCTTCATGTCCTTGATAACTTTAAAAAAGAGAGAGAGGAAGAGGAAAAAAATGTAAGCCAGCCCGGTGAAATGTCTCCCTTTATATAAGTTGCCTTGCTCACAGTGTCTCTTCACAGCGATGGAAACCCTAAGACATCTCCTAAACAGCAGGTGGAATGCTGCCTCCTCATCCCACCCCCAACTATAGGCAAAGTCGGAGGGAGAAAGAGAAGTTCACTCAGGGACCACAGACCAAGCCAGAGGACTTGGGTTTCAGTTTACCACACACACTTTGTGCCTTTGTTTGTGATGTTCTGCTGTGCAATGCCTCCAGTCAGCCAAGGAGCCTCTGCCTTGCTTTAGGTAGAAATGGAAAAACAGGTAGGGTACACCCTTAGTGTCTGTAGCTTCAAGCTTGAGTGCCTGAATCGAATCACACTAGCTAATCACTGGTTTCAACATAGAGGCTTATAGTTGAAGGCCTCGTGTGTCAGTGTGTACACCCAGTGGCTAGCGCTCACAGGACCGCTAGTCACCCTTCGAGGCTTTGCATCTCAAACAGCAGTCTGGAGCTGATCTAGCGTCATGGGCCTCTAGCGTCATGGTCCTTTGCTCTAAATAGTGTCTGCATCCCAATGTTCTTAGAGACCCTTTAGTAGAGCTGCTGCCGGATGAGCCTCTGGCTGGTAGCCCTGGGAGTTGTCTTCTCTTGGGGTGTCCAGCTCAGTCCAGATCACACGCAAGCAATAAAGCACTGATGGCTCTTTACTGAGGTGTGGGTTTTAGCCTCAGGTGACCAGCGAGGGCCACTCTGCTTATTCACCTGGTTGAGTATGTACTAGCTGTCATGGGTGCAGACTGGAGTCGGCGATGGAGGTCTGGGGCAGCCATGGGTGTGTTCATCTGAGTGGGTGTAGGCGGGGTTGCTTAAGGGGTCATTTGAAGCTGTCATGGCCAAAGGAAGGTGTCCTGAAGCAAACTCTGTATTGCAGAAGAAGCCATGACGGATGCAGTGGCTTTGGTCATGGGAATTGGCACCTCTTCAGGGGACTGTCCACTGCTGAAGTCTCTCTAGTCACTGGGGATCAGCCTGGTACTTCTCAAATAGCCTCAACAGCCAAGAAGACAGTTTGAATGGAGCGGTGGTGGTGCACACCTTTAATCTTAGCATTCGGGAGGTTGAGGCAGGTAGATCTCTGAGTTCAAGGCCAGCCTGGTCTACAGAGAGAGTTCCAGGACAGCCAGGGCTACACAGGGAGACCTTGTCTCAGAAAACAAAACAAGACAAAGCAAGCAAACCAAAGATGGCAGCTCAAGGAAATGACCGCTTGACTGACAGGTCCCTTGTCCCCTGTGATAATGGCGTTAGAGTCCCAGAGGCCATCATTCCAAGGGATTTTCAAGGGCTGCAGTAGTAGCATTCAAAGTCTCCTGGGACTTTTTTTTTTATCATTTTAAATTAAATGTAGGTGTGCGTGTGTGTGTGTGTGTGTGTGTGTGTGTGTGTGTGTGTGTGCACACATGTGCATGCGTGTGTATGCATGTGTGCATAGGCATGTGTGCACGTGTGTATGCCTGTGTGTGCGTGCACATGCGTGTGTATGTGTATGCCTGTGTGTATGCACGCATGTGTATGTGTGCATATGCATACATGAGCACAGGTACCCAAGGAGGTCAGAAGTGTCAGATCCCTCGGAGCAGGTGGTTGTAAACCATCTGATGTGAGTGCTGGGAACTGAGCTGGGGTCTCTGCAAAGGCAACAGTTTGCTCTCAAATGGCAGAGCCACCTCTCCAACCCTCTACGTAGCTTTAAGCTCACACAGATTCGTTACACTGCCTTCCTGTAATTGAACTTGCTCTTCACAACTGTGTGGTTGAATTGGCCACGCCTGTTGATTTCTGCTCGAGAGAGGTTTATTATGTACTGCTTTCAGCAACCGGGACCCAGGGCTGAGTCTATGACTCAGGCAGAGACCCTGGGCCACACTAGCAAAAAACAGAAACAAACAAAAAGAAAGAAAGAAAGAAAGAAAGAAAGAAAGAAAGAAAGAAAGAAGAAAAAGAAAAAAGCCACCCTGTCCCTGAAAGGCTGTTAGGCCCCAAGATAGTCAAAAGCCACAGCACATCTGTCCTAGACCCGTGTCTTCATTGCCTGGATGCCAACGCTAGCCTGTCTGTGACTTATCGCTTCTCCGAGCTATGCATTCTGCCATGCCAGTCTTCCAACCTCAGCCTGTGCCTAGGCGTGGTCCCCAGCAGCACCCTGGCAGGGGGCGAGTTTCAGGACACCCATATGTGAGTGCCAGGCTGGTGGGCATCTGGGTCCCCTCCCCAGGTTCTGGCAGAACACCCTTGAATGATTTAGCCTGAAATAGCTCAGGGACTGCTTTCCTATTTTTTTTTTCTAGGCTTTTGGATGAATTTATATTTTACAAATGACTCATTATTGTATTTATAGCTTCTCCCCAAATGATTCAAATTGTGGTTTGTCGCCTGCCTCCCTGTCTCTCGGCTCCCCCCCCATCACGACAGGAAGAAGTGCTGTTTACTGCATGGCCAGGTGTGGCTGCTCAGAGTGGCTTTGCCTCTCCCTGTAATTAAGTTCGCCTAAGCCTTGACAAGCACCCTGGCACATTTAGTTTTGCGCAGCCTTTGTTCCAGCATGCTGTTGGGAGATGTATCTGACATTAACTCTGCTTAGAATCTGCTGCTGTAGGAAGCACATGTGTGGGGGTGGGAACAGTCGGGGGAGACGTGAGAGGGGGCGTTGTTCTCGGGGAGGCTGTGACAGAGGGGGCCTTTGTGAGGGTAGAGACTGGAGTTGCAGTACCTCAAAGCTCCCTGTGAGAAGGCAGGGTGGGTCTCCACCAGCTGAAGGCCTGAGGGCCTCCAAGGGGGCACTACTCCTCCTGTGAGGAGCAGAGAGAGCAGCTGGTGCGGGAGTTGGTTGCGTCTACATTCTAGGCTTTGGGACCCTTTGGAGTTCCTCCTGAGGAGACATTCTCAGCCCATTCAGAAATGGGGGTGGGGTGGGGCTGGAATTCCCCCTTCCCCTCCATAGAGCTTCAAGCTCCTGGGCCTCTTAGTTCCGGTTTCTTCCCACTCTGCCTTCTTCCTGGTTCCCAAGATGTGGTAAAGTTGGGTGAGCAAGGCCTTGCTCTTACACAAGCTGCCTCTGAAAGAACCGGTAAAAAGGTTTACAGTAATATTTTATTCCACCAGGTGTCCCTGGGTTCAAAGTCCTCTGCATCTGCCCTGCCTGCATGCAGGGTGAAGAAAGCTCTTACAAAAGGGGAAAGAAGGCCATTTTGGAGTCACAGTGAGGTTCTCAGAGTTCTACAACAACCCTCTTCTGGGGGGAGACGGGTCTTTGAAACTGGGATATGGTGACCTGTAGATGCTCCCAGACGGATGGAGGACTTGGGAACCAGGCAAGAGCAGGCCCATCCTTCAAGGGCAGTGCGATGCAAAAGCTCCAGGTAGGAGGAAGACCCCACAGCTCCTCTCTGGTTAAAGGAAAAGCTGGCTATGGGATGCGACAGCCTCCGGCTCCCCCGCCGCGCTTCAGAGCTGAGGGCGATGCGTGGGAGGCTGTGCCGGACAAGGTAGGGGCCTGAAGGTGGGCAGGGTTCAGTCTTTGGCCCACCCACATCACGTCCCTAGATCCCCTGCTGGGTTTCTGATTCTTGGCACAGCCTGGGTGAGTGGGAAGGCGACTCAGGAGGAGGTGATGTGGGAATGGGTGTGGCCAAGAATAACGTAATTATTGGTGAAGTCAGTACAAAGTCTCAAACAGATGACTTCCATCTGCATAGAGCTGGGGCCCTGTGAGGTGTAGGACAAATCCCGAGTATTGTGAGCCTGAAACCAGGAGGAGGCCCAGAGTCTTTCTCTGGAAGGCTCCATATTGGCTCTTCTCTCTGGTAGGGATATCCAGGGCGAGGGGCCATGTTCTGGCGTTCACCTGGGTCGCAGTAATTTGAACTCGGTTCTTGTGTCTGAGGGAAAGAAGGACTTTTATTGGAGAAGCTCCCGCCTACATCCTGTGGAAACAGCCAGGGCAATAAATCCAGCCGGTGGGCAGACTGAAAGGCAGCCAACACTGCCAGCAGGAGCCACCTCTGAACCACCTTTTCATGAAATGTGTGGTCTGGCCACTGGACATGTATTAGTGGCATTTTTTCCATTAATCTGTTGACACTCGGCATGTTAGAGTGTTTTGGGCATCTCTGGAAGGTGTCACTTCTGAACATGTGTTCTTAGGGTATAGTTGTCCTACCCTACCCCAGCCATGCTTCTGCAGAGAGCCCTGCTCAGTGCCTAATCAGAACAGTACGACAGACATCCTGTCTGCAAAGCCGGACACTGGTTCAGAATGAAAGTCAACTGTAGTGCTGGAGAGATGGCTCAGAGGTTAAGAGAGAGCCTCTGTCTGCTCTTCCAGAGGACCGGAGTACAGTTCCTAGGACCCACGTGGTGCCTTACAACCACCTGTGATTAGAATTTCTGGAGATTCAACACCCTCTTCTGGTCTCCACAGGTACGAGGCACACACATGGTATGCATATGTGTATACAGGCAAAGCACTCATACACGCCATCATCACCATCGTCACCATCGTCACCATCATCACCATCATCATCATCATCACCATCATCACCATCATCACCGTCATCATCGTCATCATCTAAAACAAAACAGTCAATCATGGAAAAATAAGTGTCTTGGTAAAATGGGGGTTTTCTGGCACAGACTAGACAGAGGATGTCTTTTCTAGGATGATGGCCGGAGGGTGTTGGCTGAAATTGCTACCTCCTTATTTTCAGGTACCAGCTTCCTTCTTAGGCTTGAGATATTTCTTGTCTGATAAAGTGAAATGGGTGAAACCAGTTTGCACACACTTCTCAAAGCTCGCTCCCCACTGGTATCTTGACGGGAGACTAGCTGTTACCTTCCTGGTTTTCTCCATAAGAACGCTGAGACAGATAAAATCACATAGCTGACTTGAACGACAGATCTAGGTATAGAACCAACAGCTGACACTATCCCAGTTGTCTCCAGTTGCTCTGTGGTTCTGACTTTTTCCTTAGATAAAAAAAAAAAAAAAAAAAAAAAAAAAAAAAAAGGCTCCTGTAGCAATCAGGCAATCAGGGCTGACAAGAAGAAGGCAAGTCACTGGCTCTGAGGTCCGTGAGCTGTTCTTACTTCTGGGACCTACACGGGGCTTTCGGGGCTGTGCTTTGACTGAAGTTACAGAAGGAAGGCTGCTGTTTGTTGGATTAACTCTTCTTGGGGCCATGCTGCTGGCTTAGTTTTTAAAGGAGAGCAAAGCATAAGTAATATACCATTTATCCTTTTCAAGTTGCAACTTTGGTGACACCATCCTGTTATGTGACAAATATCACTGATAATCCTTTACCTCACCCCACACCAAAACTCCAGATCCTTCTCCCCTCGTTCCTCCTGTCCCGAGAACCTGAATAGAGAGAACCTGAGAACAGCGTCTCCTCTGAGGGAGCCATTTATTGACCTTTTGTGTCCTATATGCTGACTTGACATCACGGTTCTTTCCAACAACAGGGATTTTGGTTAGCAAACCTTCAGAAACAAGGGGCTGGTGAGGGGCTTGCCACCAGCCTCACCGCCTGACTTCCATTCTTGTATCCCACACAGCAGGAGAGAACGGACTCCTGCACGGTGTCCTCTGACCTCCATCTGTGCACTGAGGCACGTATGTGCACCTCCCAGCCCCGACTAAATGAATGTCTTTATTTACTCACTTAGAAACAGATGACAGGGAACAATTAGGGGTAGATTTCTTGACCATTAGCAGTACCAGATGCGAGGGTTGATTGGGGTGGGGTGGATGGGAAGACCATGCTACCTAGAACGTAAAATGTGTACCTTGTCATTCTAGGGAAGAAGCTCACCGCTCTCCTGGAGAAAAACTTCTCTTTGGGGAATAGGCTGGAATAGGCTATGAAGAAGCACTAGCAGAAGTGTTGTTGTGAGTATGTGAGACCCTCTGGGCATTCTGCCGGAGAAGGAGGAACCCACAGGAACTTGAAGTTACTCTTGGTCTAGAGGAGAAGAGAGAGAAAGAGGCAGAAAACTGGAGGTAGGGTGGGGGACTGGAGAGATGAGTCAGAAGTTAAGAGCACTGGCTGCTCTTCCAGAGGATCCAGGTTCAGTTTCTAGCACTGATATGGTGACTTACAACCATCCACAACAAAAGTTCCAGAGGAGTCAATGCCTTCTGACTTTTGCAGGCAGCAGGCATGCAAATGGTGCAGACTTATGTGCAAGCCAGTCATCTATACACATAAAAGAACGTCATAAAATTAATAAAAGAGGGAGCTGGAGAGATGGCTCAGTGATTAAGAGTACTGACTGCTCTTCCAGAGGTCCTGAGTTCAATTCCCAGCAACCACATGGTGGCTCATAACCATCTGTAATGGGATCTGATGCCGCCGTCTTCTGGTGTGCCTGAAGAGAGCCACAGTGTACTCACATACATAAAATAAATGAATAAATAAAATTAATAAAGGAAGAAAGAAGATGAAGGACTTGGGGGAACGCTGGGAAGTTTTGGATGTGTGGAGTCGATACAAGTTCAGGAAAGTGAGTCTGTTAGCAGAGTCTCCTGTTCTTGGTAACTGCACACGGTGAGGAAAGTCTGCTTCTGTGCAGACAGTGGAGTGTCTGGGAGAAAGCATCAGGTGAGGCAGAGCCCATGGTGCTGAGGCAGGACAGACACTGCAAGAGGAAAGTCATAAAGACTGGAGGGGAGAAAGGCAGGAAATCCAAGCCACAGGCCAGTGGGAGTTTAAACCTTTTGAGAACTTTGGGGTAATTTGTGGGGGCAAATTTTGGAAGGTACTGCAAGGTTGTGGGGGGTGTGATCATGGAGCTCCTGTAGGGTGGGGCTCCAGTCATGTACTAGAATATATGTTTGGCAGGCACACAGTTAACTGGAAGGTCTCTTCTTGGAGGCCTCCCGACAAAATCTGGAGCAGTCACAGACTGGGCAGTTTGGGGGGCCCCTCAGCTGAGCTTCCTGCCTCCAGAATTCCTATAATCTCAGGGAAGGGCACAGCTATCAGACAGAGATGAAGCTAGAACCAAAGTCGAGCCGGGAATGCACTCTTTAAAACTATCTGATTTCTTCTTAGCTGTGGGGTTTCAGAGCAGGCACTCAGTGGGGCAGAGGAGGGAGGGGGCAGATGCACAGAGCAGCCTGACTTGAAATTTTGGAACTGCCTGGTGATTCCTGGCCAGGTCCTGGGCTGAGTGTGGGCTCGGGGGTAGAGCCCTTCCTGGAACTCTTGATTCATCCTGACATCTCTGGATCCTGCGGCGGTGAGACCGCTATGGGACTGGCTGGGGACATCCCTTCTGGTCCTTTCCAGCCTTGGTCCAGGAAACCAAGGCTTTGGGCTTGTCTGGTTGGATTCTTACCCCCACCCCTACCCTCAGATCCCCCTTTCTCTCAGCATCCTTCACTAATTAGACCTGGGGAGTCCATATTTGGGGAGGTTGTCAAATGTGCTAGTTGCTACTCAAAACTTGTAAATGAGGGTTCAGGATGCTGGGGCCTGGGCTGGCTGAAGGGTATGCTGTTTAGAAGATCCACAACCCCCTACACACACACACACACACACACACACACACACACACACACACACACACCAGCTGGAAGGGAGGAATGTCTCCACAGAGTCAGAGGGGAGCCTGCACTGGGGCCTGGGCCAGCTTTCCCCTCTCCTGGGCCTCTCTGCTCTGGGGGAGTTACATGTTCTCTTCCACTCAGAGGCAGCTTGGGAAAGAGCAGGGGCCCTTTTAGGGAGAGAGAGGGAAGCAGGCTTGAAACACTGTGAAAGCCCAGTTTTTAGCGTGAGCTTCAGCCCCAGGCCTGATCCACAATCCATTTTCCACTCTGTTATGTGCATCTTGTGCTTCCTCAAAGGTTGTTTAGGGGAAATACAGTCTCAGAGCTTTGCTGCTTGGGGGGCTTTGGGGACCTGTTAGTACAGCACCCCCTTTTATTGGAAGGCTAATTTAAAGCAGTTGGGTTTGGCAGGGTCTAGGCTGCTTTTTTCTGCTGAGGCTCTGTTTCCTGACAGAGACAGTGTCCATGGTGAGCTGATGGTTGGACTCGGCCGCCATTGCGTTCCTCGGTGCATTTGAAAAAAGCCTCAGAGATTCTTTTTAAAGGTAACAGAGCTTTTAAAGGTAACAGTGGCTTCCTGGCTGTTCTCAGATCAGGGCCTTAATTTGTTTGTTCATTTAAAATCTTGGCTCGCTGCAGACTCACAGTCGGGTCTTCCTCTGAGCACTGTCAGGCTGTGCCTGTGAAGGGCGGAGGGAAGCTAGAAATAGGAGAGATGTTCGAATATGGGAAATATTTGAATAACCCCAAGAATAAGGCAGAGACTGACTGATATGCTACAGGAGGGTTCACAGGTGCAGTGGACAGAATGGTAGTTAACCATGCAGGGTGGAGCACCTGCAATCAGAAATCCTTACAGCAACAGAAGAGACCAGTGATCCAGGAGCAGGGCCAAGGGGGTTCAGCACACCAGAGATGGGGGAGGGGGGAGCGGTTGAGCCAGTCGAGCTGTGTGTAAGCTGGGACAATCCTTGGCTCAGGAAGCTTTGGGAGGAGTGGTCCTGGAAGCTGTAAGGCCAAACCAGAGAGAGAGGGAAAGAGGAAGAAGAAGGAAAGGGGGTGGGGTGGAGGGTAGAACACAAGGAGATCCAAGTGGGGCCCAAACTAAATTATAACTTGCTGGCTTTATCGTTTTGGGGGAGGGACTCAGGAGGCTGCCAACTTTGATCTCACTTTCTGGAGAGATCTTTAGGGTACCTCTTCTAGCCACCGCCCAAACCCTCGAGAGGTGGAGCCTTCTGATAGAACTGGCTCTTGGCAGAAACCATGAGGCACACAGAACAAGAGAGGGGGCAACACCTGCTGAGGGTGGGCTGGGAGGGGACAGAGTGCCAGTGGAGGACAGAAACTGCTTTCTTTGCCTTCTCCTGTGAGGCAGGATCCAGGTTCAGGGAGCGGCTGCCCTTACTCTGGATCGCCACTGCCCAGCTCTGTGCCAAGGACACACACTGGATGAATGGTGTTAGTGAGTCAAAGTGTGCGCCTCTGGAAACCTCTAGAATACTGTTAGCCTGCAGTGGCTTTTTTTTAGGTTTTATAGAATAACCCAAAACATACACCAGGGTGAGTCTGCTCTCTGTGGCAGTCAGGACACTAGTTGACTTCCTGGACTCAGCATGAAGACCCTTCATGGGATACAGCAGGGGTAGGAGCGTGGCACAGAGCACTGGCTCAGTTGGCCCTTGACTGTAGAGGGCAGGCTCCCGCTGACCTAGGTCTGAGGTCACAATCCATATGTTACCAAGTTGCTCATTAGCATAACCCTTAGTCTGCAGAATCCATCCATCCTAAACCTCACTTATCCCTTGCCAGGGGAAATTAAATAGAATCAAAATGCTATCTCTGACAGGCTGTGGTGTATGTCTGGCCTTGGTTACTGTTACTTTTCGAAGACCATGCCATCCTTTCTGGGGTCCTTTGGGAGCCCGTCTTTGAGGTTTATGGGAAGGATGAGGTGCTGACACTCTCTCTCTCTCTCTCTCTCTCTCTCTCTCTCTTCCTCCCCTCTCCCGAGAAAGCCCCTCCACTCTCTTTGGTTTGGTTTTGGGTGTGTGTCCTCTGTTCTACCTGTGAGTATGGCCATGCCCGCCCCATTCTACGAAGGAGTGACACCCTTCCTTGTTCTTGGAGCGGTCAGACTGAACTCGCGCGTGAGTGTGGCTTCCACACAGAGACACCGCCTGTCTTTAAGATGGAAAACGTCTCTGAGGTTCTTAGAACCTCCCAGTCACAAATCTTTCTTCAGTTCTGTCTGAAAGGGCCACACCAGGGGTTTGTTTTGTTTTCTCCCCAAAGCTGGTGGCCTGTCCCCTGCCACTCTCTGCTGTGGGAATGGCTTTCGTCATGCCCTTTCTCAACCGTTGCCCAAAATGCTCCCCCCACCCTCGTTCCCTTGCTGGGTGTTTTGGGACACAGAAGCCAGTGTGTGGGGCCCGGATTTTCCTTTTTCTGGGAGAAGTTGCTAACAGCCTCGGTGTCTCAGGCCACACTTTGGATTGATGGGGGCAGGACGAGTTGGCTCGGGGACCTGGGTTGCTTTGTGCGACCTCAGTGGCGGGTCGCGGAAGGAGGGGCGCTCCCTGAGGCTATCTGGGGACCAAACTCCATGGCGCGCCAGGGGTTGCGGCCGCCCGGGCCCAGCGTCGGAGGCAGAGCAGAGCCACGGAGAGGTCCCGGGGCAGCTTTATGCCCAGCGCCCCGATTGCACCCCGCGCCCCGCCCGCGCCCGCGCCCCTACAGCCCAGCTCCGGCCGCGCCCCGGCCCTCTGGGACAGGCTCTCAGGCGACGGGGCGGGGGCCGGGGAGGAGGCAGCGTTCCTGCAAATCACATGATTTTCCCGCTTGTATAAATCACAGCTTGTTTTTCTCAACTGGCTGCAGACTTAAAGGTGCAGTGTCTTCTTTCTCTCCCAAGGGCAGGGGCTCCCTTGGGTGCCTTTGACCGCGGGCAAGCTGGGCAGGAGTGGCCTCAGCTAGGGGCTTGGCACAATTCAGGGTTTACACTTGATCCCTCCTCCGTATTTGGGATATATCCTTGGACTGGGGACTAGAGAAAGGCAAGGAAACAGTATCAGCAAGTCAGAAACCCTCTCGGGATTAGGGCCTCCTTTCAGAGATGGGCCAGCCGCCTCCGTGTGTAGACTGCAGTGTCTCAGAGCAACCGGCTGAAGCCCCATTTTGGATCCTGAGGGCCTAGGAGAGAACTGGCCTGTGAGAGAATTCTGGTAGTCAGAGTTCTAAGGCAGGTGCTTACTATTCTCATCAGCTCTGACTGTTTGAGGACACTGTATGTGGAAAGAAAAACCAACCATTGAATAGCATCACATAGTGTCTACCTCCTAGGCACTGTGGGGAGACACTGCCGTTAGACAGCCTTGAGATGAGGTAGACAGACACAGAAGCAGGAGCTGGATCAAGCAGCATTGGCAGTTCCAAAGCCTGTCCTAGGCTAAACAGAAGAGTCACAGGCAGTGCGTAATTACCTGGGGATGAATAGTTTGGATAACGAGTCGGGCAGGCTTTGGGAGGAGGGCTCCTCTGGGGGCCTTGGCTGCAAGCGGGCTTGAACCAGAGGCAAGGAGGGGACAGACTGCTAGGCATCTTCGTAGGAGAGAGGAAGGAGCGTGGTGTTGGAGAGTGGGGTGGAGGGGGATGAATTTTTGGACCGCTGAGGTGGTGAGGATTGAGGCTGGAACTCGGCAGGGTGGCCGCTCACTTGAAAGCACTGTGAGTGTGGGCGGAGCATGGACTGGATCCCGTGAAGGCAGAGGGAGCAACCAATCCCCCCCACCCCCCAGCCAAATGGGAATGCAGGTCAACAGTATTTTTGAGGACCAGCAATCCCACAGCAATGTGTAGGACAAAGGGAGGCCCCTGGGGAGGCGGTTTGGAGGGAGGCCAACAACAGGTCTCCGCGCTGGGAAGTTAGGAGAAAAAAAACCAACCATTAGAGAGAGTGGTAGGGGGCTGTTCAGAAAAAAGAATTGAGGTGATTAACTGGTTAGGGGAGGGAGAAGGGCTCCAACTGATGTTGACTGTTGGTGGGAGGTGGGGAGGCCTGGCATTCTTCAGATCGTGTTTGTCTGGACTCTGGGCTCAAACAGGCATGCGCAGGGGCCTGGAAGCCAGGGAAGAGAATCTGCATAGATGTCATAAAATGAGCACATGCTGCAGGTCTTTGGGGAGGACAGGGTGGAGGGGGGGGTCAAACAAGAAGAGAGAGGTTGAGGATACCCAGGAGGGTAAGGCTGTGAGTCCTGAATCTTTGCAGGTAAGCCAGGAGGCCAACAGAGCTGCCATCTGCCCCGCTGTTTCTTCTCTTTGAACCAGAGTGATCTCATTTGGAGAAGGAGGCTTAAGTGAAATGGGTGACTCCACACGTCGCAGGGAGGCTACAGCCAGGATGGAAACAAGTATCCTCTCCCTCCACATGGTCCTACCATCCAGAGCCTTTTCTCTTTCTTTCTTTCTTTCTTTCTTTCTTTCTTTCTTTCTTTCTTTCTTTCTTTCTTTTTTTTTAGTCAACATTAAATTTTTTTTATAGGTGCGGGCATTTGCCTGCATGTATGCCTTTGTACTGTGTGTATCCCTGATGCCCGGGGAGGCTAGAGAGGTGTCCAGTTCCTCAGAACTGGAGTTACCGATGGTTGTGAGCTGCCCTGCGGGTGCTGGGAACTGAGCAGAGTCCTCTGGGAGAGCAGCTGGTGCTCAGTCACTGCTCCAGCCCACAGCCTCCTTTCCTGCAAGCGGACAGCTTCTGGAATTCAGCTCCTCTCTTGAACTGCAACTGTAGTTTGGTTTTCTTTGTGTTACTATCGTCTTCCTCCTTGTCGCTGCCTCTTCTTCCCTCTGGGAGAGATACAAGGAAGTACTGTTTGTGTGGTGAAGACTGAACTGGAAATGCTTCTGTTTCAGAGGAGGGAAAGGATAAACTTGTTTCCTAGGGGGCCCCTTGTACAGAGATTGTTACCCTTGGCTGACTCTTCCCGCCCTGTAAGGTTCAGGAGAGCAGGTATCATCAGGAGTCCTCACCGGGAACAAAAGAGTTGCCAAGAGTCTCGCTACTTTGTCAAAGAACCACCTGCCTTCACATTGGGGAGTTTTACTTAGTAGCCAAGTACATTTGATGTAAGCAGGGCACTTCTGGCTTCACTGAGGTGGGAGGTTCTGGGTCACAATTACTCTTCTTTGCTTCTACTCCTGGCCTGGGGTCAGGTGGAGAAACCTGGCTTCACTTCTGGGATCAGTCAACACCCAGAGAGCCCATGGCTCTCCTACATCTTCCTTCTTTTCTGTTCAGCCACAAATTTGCTGACTGTGAATCCTGAGCCCTAGAAGGGCTTTCACAGATCCCCCTGTGCCCGTGGTGTGAGCCAAGTGGCGGCTCTAGCTGCAATGCCAACAGTTCAGTCTCCTGAGTTGCAGTGGGCTGGACCCTGAACCAGCTGAGCTGGGCCAGCAGCACCAGACAGGAGGCCAGTAGGATGAACAGCAGGCCCAACAGCACTGCAGACCTGGAATCACCCAGGCTGGCCCACTCTGTGAATGTGGTTTTGGGCCCCGATTTTCTGTTTGAATAAATTTCTTTTAAAAAAATAAAGTTTCTGGTGAAAGGAAGCTTATATGGGAGCGGAGGATGCAGCACCATGGTAGAGTTCTATCCTGGTGGTGTGAGGTCCTGGATTTGATCTTCAAGCTCCCACCTCTCCCCCCCCCCCATGAAGGAAAAATTTGTGCCTTTAACAATTGGGTGATATAAAGCAATCAGCTAAGATGATCTACTGTGTAATCATACGCGCTGACACACGTGAAAGAAATAGCTAGCAAGGGGATTAGAGAAAGTTTATGTACATTCACTTTTTCTTTCTCTTTCTTTTTTTCTTTTTTTTTTTTCTTTTTTCTTTTTTTACTGAACTCAGGGCCTGATTCATGTGGGGCATGAACTGTCATTGAACATCTCAGCCAGGTTCATTTATATCTTCTCTTTCTTTCTTTTGAAGATTTTATTTATTTTATGTATGTGAGTACACTGTCATTGTCTTCAGACATGCCAGAAAAGAGCATCGGATCCCATTACAGATGGTTGTGAGCCACCATGTGGTTGGTGGGAATTGAACCCAGGACCTCTGGAAGAGTAGTCAGTGCTCTTAACTGTGGGGAGCTGACAGAAGGTGGCTATCATCCTTGCAGCCATCTTGAGCCATATACCCTGACAAGAGACTTGATTACAATAGCCTACAACAGCTGAGCACACTCTGATAACATCTTGCTTTAGATACCCAGGATTTTCCCTTGGGTGTGTGAGACTTAAAGGTATGATTTAGAGCTGAGACTTAAGGGCGTGACTTAGAGATTAGATTTAGAGATAAGACTTAAGGGTGTGACTTAGAAGTAAGACATATAAAAGGCGAGAGGCAGACAGAAGAGTTCAGTACAACTTGGAGGAAGAACAGAGAATCAGACACTTGAGATTAGACATTAGGTATTAGGCACTTGGCACTTGGAGGAAGAACTTGGAATTAGAACAGTACAACTTGGAGTTAGTTATTAGGCATTAGGTAGCAGGCACTTGGAAGAGAACTTGGAACTGGAAACTTGGAACTTGGAGGCACTAGGGACAAGGGACTAAGGACTCAAGACTTGGGACTTGAAGAGAGACTGAAGAACAAATGGGATCGAATCACACTTTGGTCTCTATTCCTCATGTCTGGTCTGTCCTTATTCTCTCTCTTGCTGAACCCCAACCCGCAGACTGGAGCATCTTGGGGCAGTGTGGGCTCTAACAAGTTAGCCCCCAAGGCTTTTGGCAGTGCGAGTCCAACTTTGATAGAGCGGTCCGAAACATTTTGGCCCCCAAATGTGGGGTAACTTGGGCCTCAACATTTTTGGCGCCCAACATGGGGCAGCTCAGGCCGTAACACTTAACCGCTGAGCCATCTCTCTAGCCTTCTCCCTTTCCTTTCCTTCCCCTTCCCCTTCCCTTCTCTTTTCAGATATGGTTTCTCTTGTAGCCCTGGCTGTCCTGGAACTTGCTCTGTAGACCAGGCTGTGTGGAATTCTCAGAGATCCACCTGCCTCTGCCTCTGGAGTGCTAGGATTAAAGGCATGCTCGACCACTGCCCAGCTGTCCCTGGTTCATCTCTTTATGAAATGGGAGTATACTGCACTGCTGGCCAGACTGACTCTGAACTCCCACACTCAAGGTCACCATCCACCTAACTCAGCCTTCCAAATAGCTGAGACTTGTCACACACCATGGCATCTGACTTAGATAGACATTTCATTTACAGGATGTTATTCTGTGTTATTTAAGACATATAAATGACTAAAGAAAGAAAACACTGGGTGGGAGAGATAGCTCAGCAATAAAGAATGCTTGCTGCTCTTCTCGAGGTTTAGAAGCCAGGGAGGTTGGCTTGCAGCCACCTGTACTCCGGCTCTAGGAGATCTGGTTCCTTCTTCTGGCTTATGTGTGAAGCTACCCACGCATGTGCACAAACATACATGCATACACATAAATGAAAAATAAATCTTAAAGGGAAAGAAAAACACCTTGAAAAGCCACATTGTCAACACAGATAAACATTTCTCTGACAGGTCCCGCTAACATTTCCCCCTGAGATGCCTGGCTTCTGAATCTGGTGTTTATCTTTCTGACACAGCGTTTTGGATATTTTACTGTATGAGTTTTTCTGAAACTTGCATCTTTCCCTGTATATTACATTTCCCAGAGTCTTCATGTTGATAGCTTTTCAGAGCCAGTTGACTCAGAGCAGAGTAAACTGAATTATTTGAATAGCCCACAACTAGAGTATACATTTCCGGTTAGTGCACATTAAAGTTGGGCCAGTTTTTCCCTGTTGCAAAGACTGGAAACATTCCTCAAACATTTCTTTATGTACACAAGGATCTCTTAAGATCTTCCAACTGGAGTAGAGTTACTGTTCCATAGAATATGGATGTCTTCTATGGTTCTAGAGTTATTCCTCAAAGTGGTTGTGCACATTGGTACCTTTACCTGCTGTGATGGTTTGTATATGCTTGGCCCAAGGAGTGGCACTGTTTGGAGGTGTGGTCTTGTTGGAGGAGGTGTGGCCTTGTTGGAGTAGGTGTGGCCTTGTTGGAGTAGGTGTGGCCTTGTTGGAGGAAGCCCACTGTGTGGGATTTAAGACCCTCATCCTAGCTGCCTGGAAGTCAGTCTTCCACTAGCAGCCTTCAGATGAAGATGTAGAACTCTCAGCTCCTCCTGCACCATACCTGCCTGGATGCTGTCATGCTCCTGTCTTGATGATAATGGACTGAACCTCTGAACCTGTAAGCCAGCCCCAATTAAATGTTGTCCTTAAAAGAGTTGTTTTGGTCATGGTATCACAGCTGTGGAACCCTAAGTCACCCACGTTACTCCCGCCAACTCAAGGCACTCTCAAACCCTCTATTCTTAAATTTGGTGTGAAGCGCTTCCTTGATTTTTATTTTTATTTCTCTGACGATTAATTAGTTAAATAAGCATTTTCACACCTTTTTTTTTTTTTTTTTTTTTTGCCATGCAGGTTTCTCTTAGGAGAATCGATGTCATCCATGTTTTTCCTGTTGGAATGAATTGGAGTTGGGGATTTAGTTCAGCAGCAGACACTTGGCTAGCTAGCAAGGCCAAGGGTCCAGGTTCAGTCCTCAGCTGGATGGTAGAAAGGGCAGGGGTGGGGGCGTGGCCAGGGAATCACAAGAAGACAATAAAAACAAAAAATAAAAATCAAGGCAGGTAGAAACAATGTTTCTTCTTTCCTTAATTGACATTATGTTTTATAGATATCTCTTCCCTTTTAGTGTGTGTGTGTGTGTGTGTGTGTGGTGTTTATGTTGTGTGTGTGTGTGTGGTGTGTTTGTGTCCTTGTTGTATATATGTGTGTGGTGTGTGTGTGTGGTGTGTTGTATCTGTGTATATGTGTGGTATTTATGTTGTGTGTGTGTTTGTATGTGTGTGTTTGTGTCTGTGTTGTATGCGTGTAGTGTGTGTGAGGTGTGTGGTGTGTATGATGTGGTGTGTGTGTATGTGTATGTGTGGTGTGTGTGTGGTGTGTGTATGTGTGTTTGTGGTGTGTATGTGTGTGGTGTGTGGGTGTGTGGGTGGTATATGTGTGGTGTGTGTGTGAGTGTGCATGTGTGTGGTGTGTGTGTGTGTGTGTGTGTAGTGCTGGGAACCCAGTCTAGGGATTGAACCCGTGGCCTCACAGGTGGTCTGCAGTAGACGGTCTACCCCCAGTCCTCTTCCTACTTTAAAAAAATTAGGGACAAGGTCTCTCTAAGCCACTTAGGGAGGTTTGAACGGCAGGCTTGAGGCGGGGAGTCACAAAACTTTGCCATCACGCCTGGCTTTTCACTCATTAAATTAGACAATATTGGCTAATAGAGATAGGCATAAGAAAGTTGAATTTTGTATTTGAGGTTTTCTTTATTATTTTTGTTGATCTGTGTATGTCATGGAAACTTGCAACAGTTGGGTTTTTCCTTCTACCATATGGGTTCCCGGGATTGAACTCAGGTGTCTTTACCAACTCAGCTGTTGTCCTAGCTTTTGGTTTTTTTTTTTTTTTTCTATTTTCCTCCTCAGACAGTATTTTATGCAAGCCGGGCTGGCTTTAAATCGTGTAGTTGTAGCTGAGACTGACGTTGAGTTCCTGGTCATCTTATCACAACCCCTGAGTCCTGGTATTCCAAGCCTGCCCGTCCCCTCACACCCAGTACCTGCACCCCTGGGGCTTGAACTCAAGACTTGGTGCACGCTGCCAACGGAGCTCAGCTTTGCACTTACGTTTCTGATGCTTCTAATTGCTCAGATGACCCTCTGATAGTGGCGCCGAGGGCGGCTGACTCTCCACTGCCAACGCTGGGCATTGTCCACTTTGATTGTTGTTGCACTGAGAGACGAGCATGGTGTCTTGTCGTCTTGATTTCTCTTTCTGACTAAGCCTGAGGATATTTTTGCAGGCTGTTGGCATTTTATGCTTCTTTTTTTCTGCTTTTATCATTCATTTTCCTATTGGATAGCTTGTGTTTTCTGAATTAAATTTCCTCACTGATTTAGAAAAAGCTTTCTGGATATTAGTGAAATGCAGTGGGGCTGGAAATGTAGCTCAGTGGTAGGGCATGGATGAATCCCTGGCTGTCACCTGCAGATCCGAATAAAACAGAAACGCTGGTATGTTACTGTAACCCCAGCCATTAGGAGGGGGAAGAAGAAGAAGAGGAAGAGGAGGAGAAGGAAGAAGTTGTTATCAAGTTCAAGTTCAAATGAGAAGCTTAAAAATCAAGTAAGAAGGGCTGGAGAGATGGCGCAGTGATTAAGAGCACTGATTGCTCTTCCAGAGGTCCTGAATTCAATTCCTAGCAACCACATGGCAGCTCACAACCATCTGTAATGAGATCTGATGCCCTCTTCTGGTGTGTCTGATGACAGCGACAGTACTCACATACATAAAAAATAAATAATTCTTTCAAAAAAAAAAATCAAATAAGAAGTTATGCTACGTAGTGAGTTCGAGGGTGGGCTCTGTGAGATCCTGTCTCAGTGACAACATACACACACCCCAAATCAAAATAAACAAAAGGAATAGATCTCTTTTTTGGCTATTTACGTCTATGGGGTATTGTAGGCCTTTACTTGCGCCTGCTGATGTGTGGTAAGATTAAGAACACCTCAGGGTCCACAATGCAGCACTACCCGTGGTCTGCAAGCACTTGGCCACATTTGGCAATGTGCTCTATTGCCAAGGCTGTAACCAGAGACTGTGTGGGCCCAGCAGAAGCAGTGGAGCTCTATGCAAACAGGAGCAACCGAGGCAGGGAGCGCATACACACACTGAAGACACCCATCGCACACAAAGCCATAGGAATGGAGACTGGAGAGAAGGTTCAAACTTGGTGATGGAAATGGGATCTGAATTCTTATTTCTACTTTTCTTCTTTCTTTCTTTCTTTCTTTCTTTCTTTCTTTCTTTTCTTTTCTTTTTTTGTTGGTTTTTCAAGACAGGGTTTCTCTGTGTAGCCCTGGCTGTCCTGGAACTCACTCTGTAGACCAGGCTGGCCTTGAACTCAGAAATCCGCCTGCCTCTGCCTCCCAAGTACTGGGATTAAAGGCGTAAGCCACCACTGCCCGGCTCTATTTTTCTTGAGACAGGGTTTCTCTGGGTAGAACTCGCTCTCTGTCCTGAACTCACTCTGTAGACCAGGTTGGCTTTGAACTCAGAGAATCAGCTGTCCCTGCCTTCCAAGTGCTGAGATCAAAGGTGCATACCATCATGCCCAGCTGCATTCTCATGTTTTTAAGTACAGTGTTACATGGCTAACCTCACGTGTTCCTTGAAAGAGGACAGCTGTGCTGTCAGAGGATTCAGCATGTACCTGGCGTACCCCTTAGAGGCAGAAAATGGAGGCTCACATGCACGTCATCTTGTTCCAGGTCACATAAGTGTAAGTGGTTAGGCTGGGGCTCCCCAGCCTTGCATGCTCCAGGACACAGTGGCATTACCATGATTAAATTGTATTAGGGGAAGGTTTAGATTTCATAAAGATTTATCAGGAAGGCTTTCTAACAAGAGGATGCAATTAGGACATATTTAAACAGATTGCTATCTCAGCAGTGGAAAATTTTCACTTTTATGTTTTAATCTCAGTAATTGGCATAAGTGGTCCTTCTTGGAGAACACAGGTAAATGAGCAGCGATTAGCATTGGACTCTATTGAAAACAAAAACAAAAACAAAACAGGAACAGTCTTAATTGGCTCATGTATGAATGCTCACTGTAGAGGCCAAGCCGGATTCCGTTCCCCCTCTCGTGTGCAGGAGACCTGGGTGACATTAAACTTTCTCTTTGCTCATTCTGCTGTTCAGACTGCCCTCCTAAGTATGCAATTTGTTTAAAGCTGAAAGAGATGTATAGAGCCCTGTGCTGACATCATGGAGTCTTTAGTTCAGGAGAACGATAATCGATAAACCAGACAAGCCAAGCAAAGCATTAAAAACCTTGCCCCAAACACCATGAAGGCCACTTACAAGTGTAGCACTGTGACAGGGCGATATGGGGACAGACTTTAGTTAAGCAATTAGGAAATGTCCTATATATACATTTTGTGGATGACTAGGTACTAACATTTATTTAGTTAATTAAAATTTTTTTTGAGACAGGGTCTCATATAGCCTAGTTTGGCCTCATTCTTTCCTTCCTTCCTTGCTTTAAAAGAAAAAAGAGATTTGATTTCTATTATGTGTAAGTATGTTTATTTGTGTGTGTGTGTGTGTGTGTGTGTGTGTGTGCATACACATGAGTGCAGTGCTCAAGGGAGCCACAAGAGGGCACCAGATCTCCTGGAGCTGCAGTGACACATAGTTGTGAGCCTCCTGACACAGGTTCTGGAGACTGAATTCAGGTCCTCAGGAAGAACAGTATATGCTGTTAACTATGGAGCCAGCTCTCTAGCCCCAACCTCACATATTTCAGCTTCCTGAATCTACCTCCCAAATGTGGGAGCGACAGGTGTACTAGAGTACTTGAGGCTTTCTGTCATGTTGTGCATACTAGAAAAGTACTCTACTGAGCCATATCCTGTCACCTAACACTTAATCCCCCCCCCCAATCAGCCCCTGTGTAAAGAGCTTTCTGTCAGAAGAGAAACGGCACTAGTATATAAAGAAGAAAAGGAACAGACAAGTTGTGGTCCTCCCTCCCCTTGCTATGTAGCTCAGGCTGGCCTGAAATTCTAGGTACCGCTGCCTCTGCCTTCCCAGTGCTGGGATTACAGGAGTGTACCACTACACCTGGCTGTTCTTAGGTATTTGTCCCTTTAAAAATTAAAATACCTGGGCTGGAGAGATGTCTCAGCGGTTTAGAGCACTGTCTGCTCTTCCAGAGGTCCTGAGTTCAATTTCCAGTAACCACGTGGTGGCTCACAACCATCTGTAATGAGATATGATGCCCTTTTCTGGTGTGTCTGAAGAGAGTGACAGTGTACTCACATACATAAAATAAATAAATCTTTAAAAAAAAATTAAAATACCAGGTGGTAGTGGCTCGTGCCTTTTATCCTAGTAACCAGCTCTTGAGAGGCAGAGGCAGGTGGATCTCTGAGTTCCAGGCCCTAGGACAGCCAGGGCTATCCAGAGAAATTCAGTCTCAAAAACAAAACAAAACAAAACAAATGAACAAACAAAAACCAAAACATAAAAACACCATGAATGTACAGTGATTTTTTTTTTTCAGGTCTATGTACATCCCCAGTCTACCCTAACTTCCGGCCACTATATTTACTTTTTCCCTTTTTTTGATAAGTTCTTGATGCTGCCCGTTTCCCTTTCCACATTTATTCTTCCCAAGCAAAGTTGAAACTTACAGGCGTTTGGTCACCCGTGGGAGAGGTGTTACCAAGGGGAGAGAATAAAAGAAAACCCGGCTAGAACTGAGCCCCTGCCTTTTTTAGACTGGTATTTGGGTCCACCTGGTGGCCACAAGCGCCTTAACACAAACAAGGCCTGTCTGTCTCCCCCTGGTGGCAAGCACTGGTAAGACATGCTGAGACTCCCTTGCTCTTAGACTCACAGACACAGATGAGAACCAGCGTTTGCAATTCCCTTAACTTCCATTAAGCGGATGGAGCTCAAAGCTGAGCCGGGCAGTGTCACCGCAGGCATGGCATCCTCTCGTGGGAGAGTTAAGATATCCCTAAATATGAGAATCCAATGTGGAATGGGGCAGGGTGCATATTCTCATTGAAAAGAAACCTTTATCCTGGGTCTCAGTAACAGAGTCTTTACTGAGCTCCTCGCAAGACCCTGGCTCTGACGCCAAACACCGCAATTGGAAACAAGACAAAAGGTAAAGCGAAAATAAAACAAAGAAACAATTCTGATTCGAAATCATAACTTTCAGAGGTGGAGCCTTGGGTCTTAGAAAGGCAACAGATCTCTTGGAACTGGAGTTACAGATGGTTGTGAGCTGCCATGTGGATGCTGGGAGCCAGACTCCAGTCCTTTCACAGAGCAGCAGGTGCTCCTAACAGCTGAGCTATTTCCCCAGCCTTTCCCCTTTGGAAACACAGTCTCGCTCCAAAATCCAGGCAAACTAGGAACTCATTATGCAATCCAGGTTGGCCTCCAACCAATGTAGTCAAGGGTGGCCTTGAACTTGTGAACTTCCTGCCTCTTCATCCTAAGCACCTGCATTACAGGTGTGTTACCAATATACCTGGTTTATGTGGTGCTGGCCATCCAACTGGGGTCTTTGTGCATGGTAGACAAGTATCCTTCCAACTGAGCTACCTTGCCAAGCCAGATTTATATTTAAAGAGTATTGATAATTTTGATAGCAACGAGACAGAGACATCCTCAGCAGACTGCTACAAACTCTCAGCAAACAGGGATGAGTCCCAAGCCTACTAGTAACATGGAGACACAGAGGGAAGAAATCCCTGAGGGCTTCTGAGAATATGAATGGGTGAAGAATCTGGGCTCACTGTCGCCCAGGGTTCTGGCTGCGCTGTTGGAGGGACAGAGTGAAGAGGAAGGAGCACATGCGCCCTGTGAATGCAAGTCAGACAGGCATCTGGAAATGGGGATCAGGGCTTAGCATCACTGAGTGAACGGATCCCAGAGAGTGTGGAGGTGTACTTCGAGAGCAGGGAGCTGAGGGTGAACTCTGGTGGCCAAAGAGTTGGAGGCAGTGGACACAGGATCCAGGAGAAGAGGGGAGGGGCACTAGGGAGTCGTGGGGCGTGCTCTGCAGGATAAAGGGAGGGACTGGTAAATGGTGAGGTCTAGATTGTATCAAAGTATCTTTTTTAAAAAAGATACTCTGTACTTCCTGCACCTGGCGTCTGCATATTCAGTGTGTGTTCTGGCAGCAGCACCTTCAACCATCACAGCGATGGCTGCCACTGCATCCCTGCATCCACTGCATCCCCTGCATCCCTGCATCCCCCACATCCACTGCATCCCTGCATCCCCGCATCCACTGCATCCCCCGCACCCACTGCATCCCCGAATCCACTCCATCCCTGCATCCACTGACCTTCACAACCTGCCCGCATCAAGGCTGCGGTTTCTCCCCTTTTCCATCTCCCTTTCCTTCCCATTACTAACTCCACAGCCTGGCAATCAGGGCCTTTAGAATTGGGATTTTTCAGCTGTCGGAGTGTCTATTCATGTCCTCCAAGCCAGATGGTAGGCTCTCCAGCATACATTCCCCACATTCTCAGAGAATTCCCTTCCCCTTCGTCCAGGCTAGTCCTTCATTCAACCTTCCCTGGTTCTTTAAAACTTCGTGTGTGTGAGTGTACTGTGTGTAGCTGTCTGTGCACACATGGAGGCCCGAGCGGGGCCCCTGAAGAACTGGAAGAGGTGCTAGGACATTAGGGTTTTACTGCTGTGAACAGACACCATGACCAAGGCAAGTTTTACAAGGACAACATTTTATTGTGGCTGGCTTACAGGTTCAAAGGTTCATTTCCGAGGCAGGAACATGGCAGCATCTGGGCAGGCATGGCTCAGGAGCTGCTGAGAGTTCTACATTTTCATCTGAAGGCTGCTAGCAGAATACTGACTTCTAGGAAGCTAGGATGAGGGTCTTAAAGCCCACCCCCACAGTGACACACCTACTCCAACAAGGCCACATCTACTTCAACAAGGCCAAGCTTACTCTAACAGGGCCACACCTTCTAATAGTGCCACTCCCTAGGCTGAGCATATATGAACTATCACATAGGCTTGGATTTTTTTTTCAAAACCTACTTTGTTTAGGATTCTTAATGCTTTCTAGCTGACTGACCAGAGGTAGGGGAGAAAGAAGGTTAACAGGGGGGACAAAAGGGTTTGTGGACCTGTCTGGAAGTAGTTCCTTGGGGGTGATTCCACTCTTCATTGTCAGAATACCAGCAGTTCAGTTCAATACCTAGCACCCAACACAAATCAGTAGTGGCAGCTGGATCTATCAGAAACAGCAAGGCTGAGCAAATCAGCCTGAGTCAGTGGAAGGGGCCAGAATCAGCTGGAATACTGAAGTTCTTTGGCTCATTTCTCTCTATGAAGTGAAGACCAGTGAAGACCAGCAAAGACTAGTGAAGGCCAGTGAAGACCAGCGAAGACCAGCAAAGACCATCGAAGACCAGTGAAGACCAGTGAAGACCAGTGAAGACCAGTGAAGACCAGCAAAGACCAGTGAAGACCAGATCAGTGAAAACCAGCAAAGACCTTCGAAGACCAGTGAAGACCAGTGAAGACCAGCGAAGACCAGCAAAGACCAGCAAAGACCAGTGAAGACCAGCTAAGTGTTGCATGGCATGACAATGCAAGAGCACCTCACTGTGCGTGTGGTTCCATTTATGTTCTTCCTAAACACCACGCACCCTCTCAAGTGTCTGTTTTCAGCAAAACATCACATGACCTCTCACAAGACAGCTTCCAGGAAAACATTGCGTGATGCAACTGAGTTGTTGAAGAAACCAGAGATTTCCACTTCAGGGGGACAAGAAACAGTTTTCTGAGGGCTGATTTGGGTACAAAAAAACCCCAACCCAAACCAAAACAAAACAAAACAAAACTGAATCAAGAAGATAAGGTTGAGTGAGTGAGTAGTTTTTTGTTAGAGACCTATTATTTTTATTTATTTCTTTTGTATGTATGCACGCTTGTGTGTGCATGCATGAATGTGTGTGCGAGCATGCTTGCGTGTGTGTGTGTGTGTGTGTGTGTGTGTGTGCATGCTTGCATGTGTGTGGATGCTTGTGTGTGTGAGTGTGTGTGCGTGCATGAGTGTGCAGGGGTGCATGCTTGTGTGTGTGCATGCTTGTATGTGTGAGCATGTGTATCTGTGTGTGCATGCTGGTGTGTGTGTAAGTGTATGTGTGTGCATGCATGAGTGTGCAGGGGTGCATGCTTGTGTGTGTGGATGCTTGTATGTGTGAGCATGCATATGTGTGCAGGGGTGCATGCTTGTGTGTTCCCAGTGGCCAGAGGAGGCATTAGATCTCTTGGGGTTATAGTTATAGGTGGTTACAGGATGCCTGGCTTGTTACATAGGTACTGGGATCCAGACTCATTAGTTATCAGATTTGGTGGCAAATGCCTTTAATTCTGTCTTGCTGGCCCCACTGTTACTATTAGAGATGGAAATCATTGCCTGTCCTAAGGAACAGAAGGAGGGGTGTTCCTGGAGCTCAGGTCTGCAGACTCTGTAGAGAACGGGCAGATACTCAATACCCAGAGGTGAGAAGATTGGGATGGCTGTTGAGAAGAAGCATGTGTTTAATAATTTTGCTGATGGCCACTCTGCATGAAAGCTAACCACCTGCCTCTCCTTCCCCTACCTTTGAGGAAGGATGATGGGCCTTCTTCTTAGAATAGAGCAGACAGACAGTAGGAAGAGTGAAAGACAGAACTGCAGACCCAGAGGGATCCACATTTTAATCCTGAGGATGTGAGACTTTGTTAGATCACATGGCAAAAAGACTTTGCAGAAGGAATTAAGATCATGAACTTGAAAATAGGGAGATTATCCTGAATTATCCAGAGAGGCCTGGGTTATTGCAGGAGGCTGGAAAAAGATGAGCTGGGGGGGTAAGAATTATGGAGAAGAGACTCCAAGCTTGAGAGGACCTTGAACTCTAGATTTAAAAATTTTTATAATATATACATATATGTGTTATGTATATATAAATACGTTATTTATATTGTATATATACATTGCTATTTATATTGTATATATACTATATACTTATATATATATTTAAACTTTAAGATTTCATTATGTAGCTTTAAAATTAATTAATTAATTAATTAATAAATATATAAGATAATCTCTCCCTATAGCTCTGGCTGTCCTGGAACTCATTAAGTAGAGCTGTAGACCAAGCTAACCCTGCACAGGCGTTGAGTCACCACTCCCGGTGCAGCCAGCACTCCTAATGGTGGAACCATCATCTCTCCGATCCTCTTAATCATGGAGCCATCCCTCTGGCCCACTTGAACCCTGATTTTGAGGAAGGATGATGGGCCTTCTTAGCTCCTTGGAACAGCTGATGACGTCATCAAGGAACTGAGGGCCCTGTCCTTCAAGGATGCGAGGCCTGTCAGTCATCTGAAAGAAAAGCGCAAGGAACCGGTTCTCCTCTAGAGCCTGCGGGATGGCCAGCATTGCTCTCCCACGCCTTGAGTCCAGCCTGATGAGGCCTACAGAAACAGAAGCTGATTTAAGTTGCTGAGTCCGTGGTATTCCGTTGCTGCAGCAGTAGAAATACAGAGAGTTGACTACTGCTCAACTTAGCTAAGCAACCGTCCCCCGAGGACCTGATGGAAGCCTTGCCTGATTCTCTAGGATTTACATACCCCAGGCGAGGACACAGAAGGGACCGGATAATGGGTACCAGGGCCAAGGATCCTTGAAGGAACAGGTTCCGGTTGTCTGCAGCGCACAGGGTCCCAAATAATCTCTTATGTTTTAAGAATAAATGGAAAACACCAGCTTGAAGGTTTCAACCAAAGTAGGGTTAAGGAGAGGGAATCGCAGTTTACGCTGACTTAATAATTACACGCTGCGATCACGTGTTGACATATCACACTGTATGGTATGCAAGTGTATAATTCAAGTAGTTGATCTCCCAGTGTCACAAAAATAAATGAGTGAGAAAGTGGCACACACACACACACACACACACACAACTTGGAGTACACTAGAGAGAATTTGTAAGTGCATGAGAGCGCAGTCGGCTGACTGGAGTAGAGACCTTTGTTGGTGCTAAGATGGAAAGTCCTACTCAGAGACAAGAGGGACCTAGTTAGGGCTTTGTTATCGCACCATGGCTGTCACACTACCCGGGAGAGCACTTAGCGGGCTACACTGGACTCATTCAATTTTAATGAGATGGATTTCCTAGACTTCTAGACGTTTCTGATAGTTCTGTGACTGACAGGCTCCTGGAATGAGGCCATGCCGTGGAGTGTGACAGCCGGTCTTCATCAGATAGCCACTGATACCTACTGATTTGAGGGCCCCTCTGAAAAATTAAAAGCACTCAGAGTAGATATTGATTTTTGTACAAGAGTGGGCACAGAAAAGGCAAAAAAAAAAAAAAAAAAAAAAAAAAAAAACCCAAACCAACAACAACAAAAAGAAACAAACCCATATAATTATTCTTAGTAGATAAAAAACCCCATATAATTATTCTTAGTATATTAGTTTTGCCAAAGTTGTCCATGACACTTCTGGAGATCGCCTTGCGAGGGCTTCCTAGTGCATTTTCAAGAGGAATGTGCCAGCTGCTTAGGTAGTTCTGATAGCCACGTTAAAAAGAAAAAGAAAACCTGACAGGCAGGGGTGAGGTAGCACTTGCTTTTAATCCTGGTATTTAGGAGGCAGAGGTAGGCAGATGTCTGTGAGTTCGAGGTTAGCCTGTTCTACGTGACAGATTCCAGGACAGCCAGAGCTACAGAGACTGTCTCAGAAACATTTACTTTCTGCCCTAGAAGATCAATGTGTGCACCTCTCTCTCTCTCTCTCTCTCTCTCTCTCTCTCTCTGTTTGAGTGTGTGTGTGTAGAAACACGGCAGTTTTGGTGGCCAGTTTTGTGCGCTGATCTGTAATGAAAAGAAGCAGACTGAGCAAGGAAAAACTATAAAATGTGTAGTCTGAGGAGAAAAGAGGCACCAAGAAGTGAGGTAGAACTAAGTCCAGTGTTCAAGACAATAAAAGGTTTAAAGGAAAGGCGGACACTCAACGGAATGAAGGCAGTGGCGACCTCAGGGCAAGACCCTACCCAGCTAAGCTTCTAACTTGTGAAAAGGAATTAAAGACTTTTAGTCCAGTTGTAGAGGTACGTACCTTTTGTTTTTGTTTTTGTTTTTTCTGAGTCAGGGTTTCTCTGTGTAGTCCTGGCTGTTCTGGAACTCACTCTGTAGGCGAGGCTGGCCTCCAAGTCAGAAATCTGCCTGCCTCTGCCTCCCAAGTGCTGGGATTAAAGGCGTGCGCCACCACTGCCGGGAGTGAGGTACATACCTTTAATCCCAGAGCAGAGGCAGAGGCAGAGGCAGGTGGATTTCTGAGTTAACCGTCAGCCTGGGCTACACAGCAAGTTCCAGGACAGCCAAGCTTAGGCAGTGAAGGAAACCACCGAGAACAGAAAGATAGTGGAAATGTATCTGCAGGAGGGGCCATGTTCCAGCTTCAGTAAGCAGAAAAACTTGGCACCTTCAGCCTCGTGGTTCTGGCTTCAGAGTCAGGGATACAAGAAAGGGGTTGTGGAGTCTCCCTCTGCAACCAAGGACAGCGGGTGAGGCCAGGCGTGTGTGGGGGCCCTGGATGGAGGTTTAGAGAGGCCAATGTGTGAAAAGTGAAGCCTGGATTTCGCCTGAGACACAAAGATGTTGGTGATGCCAGAGCTGTGGGATACCTGCCAAGGAGAGCTACTGACAGGGACTGGAAACAGCCCAAGAGGAAGAAGAGTGTTGCAGTCAGCAAAGCTGAAAGGAATGGGAGATCTGAAAATAGCCATGACATCAGACATGAAGATGCAGAGTTTACAGTTTGTCCAGCTGGTTTTCAATCCAGCATTTCTTTACCGTTCTCTCTTCCCCACGGGCTGGAATGATGATACACAGCCTCTGTCTGCTAGAAGTATGTGATCTGCTTTCTCATTTAGATTTTACAGGGTGTTACAGTTAAGAGATTGCCATGAGTTTCTAAAGGGTCTAAATTTTGGACTTTTAAACAGTGTTGAGACTGTGATATACTACGGGGACTTTTGAAGTTGGATTGAATGTATTTTTGTATAATGGTGTGGATACAAGCCTATGGGGGTCAGGGAGAGGACTGTGGTGTTTTGAATAGGAGTGGCCTTCGTAGGCTCATATATTTGAATACTTGGTGGTCACAAAGTTGCACTACTTGATAGGGATTAGAAAGTGTGGCCTTGTTGGAGTGGGTGTGGCCTTGTTAAAGTAGGTGTGGCCTTGTTGGTGTAGGTGTGGTCTTATTGGAGTAGGTGTGGCCTTGCTGGAGTAGGTGTGGTCTTGTTGGAGTGGGTGTGGCCTTGTTAGAGTAGGTGTGGCCTTGTTGGAGTAGGTGTGGCCTTGTTAGAGGAAGTGTGTTATCGATGGAGGGTTTTGGGGTTTCAAACGCTGCTCTAGTCAGGCCCAGTGTCTCTCTCTTCCTGCTGCTGGTGGTTCCAGATGTAGAACTCTCAGCTACCTCTTCCTGCCATGACGACAATGGACTAAACCTCTGAAACTGTAAGCCAGACCCAGTTAAATGTTTTCCTTTATAAAAGTTGCTGGGGCTGGAGAGATGGCTCAGAGTTTAAGAGCACAGACTGCTCTTCCAGAGGTCCTGAGTTCAATTCCAGCAACCACATGGTGGCTCACAACCATCTGTAATGAGATCTGATGCCCTCTTCTGGTGTTTCTAAAGAGAGCAACAATGTACTCATATAAAATAAATAAATCTTTTAAAAAAAGTTGCCATAGTTATGGTGTTTCTTCACGGCAGTAAGTAGAACATCATTGACTAAGCTACTGGTCTAGGAGGTCCTTCTTAAGAGCCAGGTTGAACTTTATTTAGGAGGTGGGAGAGGAAGATATGGGTGAATTGCCCTTGGGACTGGTCCCACAATTAGGCCTTCTTCTGCCTGGAGATCTCGGGGTTGTTCAGAGCATAGTGAAGCTGATACCATGTGCTCAGCATATTCCCTCAATAGCCTGGAGCTTCTTGAGGTTTGATGTATGTTGTGATGGTTAGTGGTATTGTCAACTTGGAAGAATCTAGAGTCGTCTGAGGCGTGGCTTTGGGGATTTTCTTAGTTACTTTTCTATAGTGGTGAAGAGACACCATGACCAAAACAATGTATGGAAGAAAGGGTTTATAGGAGCTTACAGGTTTAGAGGCTGAGGCCATGACCATCATGGCGGGGAGGGTGACTGCAGTAGTTGAGAACTTATATCCTTATTCACAAGCAGCAAGCATGGGGGGGGGGAGGGAGGGAGAGGAGGGGGGAGAAGAGGGAGAGGGGAAGGGAGACAGAGGGAGGAGAGAACACTTACTAGAAATGGCATGAACTTTTGAAACCTCAAAACCCACTCCAAGTGACACACCTCTTCCAACAAGGCCACACCTCCGAATCCTTCGCTGACAGTTCCACTACTAGGGGACCGTGTATTCACTATATGAGTCGATGGGGGCTATTCTTGTTCATATCAGCACGGGCATGCTTGTGTGTGTGAGGGGGATTATATTCGTTATGAGATCACATCCATTAATTGTGGGCAGGACCAGTTCATGAGCTGGGTCCTAGGCTGAATGAAAGGAGAGAGGGAGCTGAGTATAGGCACTCTTTGCTCTCAGGTTCCTGACTAGGGATACAGTGCAACCTGCTCTCTTCAGCACCTGCCACTGTAACTCCCTGCAGTGATGGACTGTAACCTAAACATGTGAGGCAGGATACGGCCCTTTCCTCTAAGTCGCTCTTGTCAGAGATGTTACTATGGCAACCTGAAGCAGTGTGCTGAATCAGACCTGAGAAACACCTGCTGCCTGCTGTCTGCTGATTATATATAGTTTCCTTGTTTCCTGGTGTCACAGTTTCTAAGAGTGAAAAAGTTATTTTCTTACCTCATGAAGATATGTGGGTAAAACAAAGACACATGTTGCAGGGAAGATAAGCATGTAACAAGAGTCATTCTGAAGCAATGGCATCTTCTGGGTCACACACACACACACACACACACACACACACACGCAAATATGAAGGATTCAGATCCACTTGATGTAAATTCATGGACACAGATTGTTTAAGGTCTATGAATTTCACCTAAAATTTGGGTAACGCATATATTTTAGGATATAGACTGGACTAATGATTTTAGATATATTTCTTTCAGTCAGTGTAAAAGTTACTTTTCTTTCCTTGATGTGATTGTCATCTTGGAGGCTTACTCCTGAATAAGCCCACCCTTTCTGCCTGTCTGGTTCAACTCAGCTGTTCTGGCTCAAATTCCTCTTTGAGCTGACTGATCCAATCTGGCTTCTCTTGGCTTAGGAGGTATTTCCTAAGATGGATGAAGAGAACCTTTTATTATGTAACATTCATTATACTATAGGACTAAACATTGTAAAAAGAAAAAAAACAAGAGGCATTTAAAGGTGACAATAAGAAATCGGCTCCTCTTCCTCCCCTCCCCCTCCCCTCCCCTCCCCCTCCCCCTCTCCCTCCTCCTCTTCTACTTCCTCCCCCTCCCCTGCCTCCTTTTGGTTTTTTGAGACAAGGTTTCTCCATGTAGCCCTGGCTGTTTTGGACTTACATTGTAGAGATCACAAAGATCCCCCTGCCTCTGCCACCCGAGTGCTGAGATTAAAGGTGTGCACCACCACAACTTTAAGCCTTCCTATTTTTAAAGGAAAGCCACACATTCTTAACTCCTGGTCAGTTCGTCTTCTAGTATTTGTGTGATGTACTCCTAACTATGTGTCATTCAGACCCAGCTTAGCTTGTTCCATCTCTATGTCTTCTCTTGTTGGGAGCAGACTTTTAACAGAAAGTGGCTAGAAAGCAGCTATCCATGCCTGTAAGGCGCATGTGCTAGCCATGCCTCCAAGGCTTATGTCATATCCACGTGCCTACAAGGGGCGTGGCAAAAGTGTATAAATACCCCAGATTTCCCTTCAATAAAAGACTCAAGACTAGACTTGAGACTGGATCAGAACCTCTGTCTTGTCTCCATTCCTAGGTCTCTTCCCCTTGTCCCCATTTCTCTCTCCTTCTAGACCCTGACCCAAAGACAGGAGCAAGCTGCAACATTTTTTGCTAAGTCTTTTGTCTCAAGCCAGGTAGAGCTAAGCCGGTTGCAACATTCTCTCATTTCACTAAATTCTGGTCCTCTATTCCCGTACCCTTTCCTCACTAAATCCTACGGAGTTTTGAAATTTAACAGCTGAACAGACTACACATGAATAAGTTTTTCCTTGACTCACAAAACTCACATTTTCTGGTGATTTTAGTGTTTTAGTGTGGGGTGTATGTGTGTGTGTGTGTGTGTGTGTGTGTGTGTCTATCTTGTGTGAATGCGTGTTGTGTGAATATATGTGTATGTATTTGTGTATGTGTGTCTATCTTGTGTGAATGAATGTGTGTTGTGTGTGTGTATGTTAGCCAGAGGTATGTGTATGTGTTTGTTTATTTATTTATTTATTTTTTGTTGGTTTTTGAGACAGGGTTTCTCTGTGTAGCTCTGGCTGTCCTGGAACTCACTCTGAAGACCAGGCTGGCCTCGAACTCAGAAATTCGCCTGCCTCTGCCTCCCAAGTGCTGGATTAACGGCACGCACCACCACTCTCCAGCTATTTATTTTTAAAGATTTATTTATTTCATGTGAGTACATTGTCGCTACCTTCAGGCACGCCAGAAGAGGGCACCAGACTCCATTACAGATGGTTGTGAGCCACCATGTCGTCGCTGGGAATTGAACTCAGGATCTGTGAAAGAGCAGTCAGTGCTCTTAACCACTGAGCCATCTCTTCAGCCCGTGTTTATTTATTTTAAATCCACATTATAAATTCACTGAACCATCCTTTCTTGCTCCCAGCTGTAACTTCACACAATTTTTTCATCAATGTATCCTTTGAGTTAAGGACATCTGCAGCAGCCTGGAACATATTTTCTTGAGTACTTGGTTTTGCGCTCCTCCTACATTTGAGAATTTTCTCAGGAAATTCCAACAAAATTTTATTTTACATGTATAGGTATTTTGCCTGCATTTACATCTGTGTACCCGATGGCGGAAGGAGAAAGGAGGAGTCATCCCCTGGACCTGGAGAGATAGATGGTAGCTGACATGTGGGTGCCGGTAACCCAACTCTAGTTCTCTCGAAGGGCAGATGGAGATCTTAGCTACCGAATGTCTTTCCAGCGCCCCCGTTGATGCTGGTCTATCTGGAGACAGGGTCTCACTATGTAGCCCTTGTTGACCTAGAACTTGCTGTATAGACCTCACTGGCTTCAGACTCACAGAGATCCACCTGCCTCTGCCTCCTGAGTGCTGGGACTGAAGACCAGCGCCACCTCACCTGGCCTATGAAGATGGAGGTACAGGTGATTTACATGTTGCTTGATATGAGTGCTGGGATCTAACTTGGGTCCACTTAAGCAAGTGCTCTTAACCATAGCGCCGTTTCTACAGCCCCCAGATTTTCAATTCTTAACAGTTAACTCCATTTTGGCATCCTCTCTCCCAGGGTCGCTTCTAATGTGAGTTAGTTTAGGGACTTGATGGCATCTCATTTCCTGTGTATCAATAAAGTGAAATGGACAGCCCATCCACTAGCTACTTCTTTCTCTGCACAATTTTTGATGTTGTTGTTGTTGTTTTAAAACTTTTTTCTATGGGTTCTTTTTCCCCTTGAACTACGAGTCATGGCCTCGTCTCTATAAATGGGAACAATTCCAATTTCTTTCTTTTGCTTGTTACTCTTCTCAGGCTACTGACATCTCTTCTCCTTTACGGCCAAACCTCTTGGAAAGAATTGTCTTCACGTGCTGCATTTAAACTCGGGGCAACCAGATTTACACTGGGCCCTCAATGTCTCCTTGTCTCGGAGATTTTAATATCAGAGGTGTAACATTCACATATATATATGAAAGAAGCAAGATACAAACTAGTTTCCCCAAATCAGCTAGACAATGCAAAAATGTTACTACAGAGGGGGCAAAACAAACCAAACCAAAAAACCTGATAGGTAATACGTGAAAATTTTACTTTGCCTCTGGGTAGCTGGATAAGTAATGATTTTTTATTTTAACTTGCACAGTTGAAAAAAAGAACAACGTTTACATTAGAACACAATGCTCTGTAACTAAAAAACAAAACAAAACAAAACAAAAAATCTCCTCCACTTATATTTTGAAAAAGGAGGCAGAAAACCAGACAGCTACCCGCGGATTAAAGTCTCTGCTTTTCCGGCGCGCCTCCGGTTGCCTTGGTAACAGCCAAAGCGCCAGGTCAACTCTTCCCAAAATTCCGTGCGCCTGCCTACTTCCGGTGCTGGGGCGCCTTCCGGAATCGAGTCCTGGCAAACGGTATAGTGAATAGCGCGTGGCACTTTCGTGCGCAGCGCTGGGGCCATGGACTTCGCTCCGGACCTTCGAAGCTATTAGCGCAAAAAGGAAATGCTATACTTTCCTCGAATTTTTGTGGATGCTGGATAAGTGGATCAGATATTAGTTACGAAATAACCGCGAGGGGCGTGGCCTGATCTCTGCGATCTGGACCACAGTGTGTCCTCTTGACCGGAAAAATCCAGAACAGGGCTGGGGTAGTAACTCAGTGGTAGAGCACTTGTTTAGCATGCGGGCACTGTTGGATCAATATCTAGTTTTTTTTCCCCCTTTAAGATTATTTTATATGTAGAAATACAAGTGCGTCCGTGCAGTGCCCGAGCCGGCCAGAAGGGGGCGTCAGGTCCTCTGACCATGGAATTCTAGACTGTTGTGGGCCACATTATGGTTCTGGAAATAGAACCTGTGTCCTCTGTAAAAGCAGCAAGTGCTCTTAGCCACTGAGAGTCCGCCAATTAATATTTAAAAAAAAAAAAAAAGAAAAAAGTGAAAGTCCTGAATCAAAATCAGACCATACTCCCCACTCCCTAAACTAGAAGGGTATGTATGCTTGGGTCAATTCTGCAGTGTAAATGAATGCATTTGCTGTACGCCATAAATATGATTTTTGTCAATTATAAAACGGAATTAAATGTTAAAATGCTCCAAACGCTTAAAATTATAAGCAATTTCATTTGTTACTGAGATTGATCTAAGTTATATTTGCTTTAGAAAATAAAAGCAAGCACAAAATAACACAACCCCGCCCCCAAGTCCTGTTTGCACAGAGACACCACTGTGACTGCTCTGAAGGGGTCTTCTTTTGATGCAGTTAGGAAATACAAGTTCAAAACAGAATCTATTGTGCTATTTTATAACGTAAAAAAATGAATATATTTCATTTGAAAAGACTACATAGTTGCACGTGTATGTTTGTGAATCCTCCTGGACATTTAATCAGTTTCTGCCCTGTTCACTCTTTTTTTTGGGGGTGGCGGTTCGAGCCAGGGTTTCTCTGTGTAGCTCTGGCTGTCCTGGAACTCACTCTGTAGACCAGGCTGGCCTCGAACTCAGAAATCTGCCTGCCTCTGCCTCCCAAGTGCTGGGATTAAAGGCGTGAGCCCCCGCTGCCCGCTTGCTGCCCGCTTTGCCCTGTTCACTCGTAATTACTGCTGTAGTGTAGAAATGAAAGTTTTAAAGAGAAATTCTCTTTCTCCTCTTCCTCCTCTTCTTCCTCCTCCTCCTTGAGAATATTTCGATATACTTTTATTTTTTCTTTATGTTCCTTTAGTAATGAGTATTGAAAAGGGTTTTCTGGAATAATTTTGCATTTTAGTTTTATCTCTTGGTTTGCACTTTTGCTTGTCCATGAAGCCTAGTAATATTTCAAGTGGTATCTCAACCCTTTTCTAGGTGAGCTGGTAAGTTGTGTTGTCAGCTTGACACAGCTGGAGTGATCTGAGAAGAGGGAACTCAGTTAAGGACATGCCTCCACCATATTAGCCTAGAGCCAAGTCTGTGGGCCCAGCCCACCGTGGGTGGTGCCACCTCTGGGAAGGTGGTCCAGGGTTGTATAAGAAAGCAGGCTGAGGCCTGGGTATGGTGGCACATGCCTTTAGTCTCAGAACTCTGGAGGGAGATGCAGGTGGACCTCGGTGAGTTTGAGACCAGCCTGGTCTACAAAGAGTTCTGGGCCAACCTGGTTGACATAGAGCTTGTCTCAGAACAGAACAAGACAAGACAAGACAAAAATAAAACAACAAGGAAGGGCTGAAGAGGTGTCTCAGCAGTTAAGAGCACTGACTGCTCCTCCAGAGGTCATGAGTTCAATTCCCAGCAACCACATGGTGGCTCACAGACATCTGTAATGGGATCTGATGCCCTCTGCTGGTGTGCTTGAGGACAGCTACAATGTACTGAATGAATAAATAAAATAAATCTAAAAAAACAAAACAAAACGAACCAACCAACCAACCAAACAAACAATAAACCAACAAGGGGAGTAGCCTAAGCAGGCTGCAGGCCGTGGGATCAGATCAGTAAGCAGTGTTCCTGCACAGTCAGTACGCCATGTTCTTCTGAGGTGTTGGCTTCCCTTCCTTCCTCACTTCAGACTTTCTTTGATGGTGGACTACACCCTGAGAGACGAAGTAAAGCCCCCCCTCCCCAAGGTTGTTTCTTGTCAGTGTTTGGTTATAGCAACTCAGAAACAAAGTAGAAACACAGGGTATGGTCTGTACTAAGTCTATCTAACTTTTTTCCTAGAATTCCAAACAAACCGAGCTGGATTTTAATGGCTCAGATTCCACAAGCTCATTCTTCACTTTTCTAACAAAAATTTATTATTATTATTATTATTATTATTATTATTATTATTATTATTTATATGTATGAATGTTTTGCCTGCACTGCTGCTCAGTGTGATGGTTTGAATATGCTCAGCCCATGGGAAGGGGCACTGTTAAGAGGTGTAGCCTTATTGGAAGAAGTGTATATAACCTCGTTAGAGAAAGTGTGTTATATGGAGGTGAAGCTTTGAAGTCTCATATATACACTCAGGTCTGGACAGTGCCATCCAGACCCTCCTCCTGGCTGCAGTCAGATCAAGATGCAGAACTCTTAGCTCTTCCATCACCAAGTCTGCCTGAACACAGCCATGCTTCCCACCATGATGATAATGAACTGAACCTCTGAACCTGTAAGCCAGCCCCAATTAAATACTTTCCTTTGTAAGAGTTACCTTGCTCATGTTGTCTCTTCAGAGCAGTGAAATCCTAAGACACCCAGAGGTCAGAAGAAATCTTTGGGTCCCCTGGAGCTGGAGTTACGGATACAAGCTACTATGTGGCTGCTGGAAACTGAACCCAGGTCCTTGGTGAGAGCAATTGCTTTCTACTGGGCCATCTCTCCATCCTTGTTCTAACTTGCCTTTGTTTATTTGTTTTAGATGTCTTTGGGTTTTACTGTTGTGAACAGACACCATGACCAAGGCTAGTCTTATAAGGACAACATTTAATTGGAGCTGGCTTACAGGTTCAGAGGTTCAGTCCATTATCATCAAGGCGGGAACATGGCAGCATCCAGGCAGGCATGGTGCAGGAGGAGCTGAGAGTTCTACTTCCTCATCTAAAGGTAGCTAGAAGAAGACTGACTTTCAGGCAGCTAAGATGAGGGCCTTAAAGCCCACACCCACAGTGACACACCTACTCCAACAAGACCACACTTCCTAATAGTGCCACTCCCTGGGTCAAGCATATACAAACCATTGCATTCCACTCTCTGGCCCCCATAGGCTTGTTCAAACACATGAGTCTATGGAGCTATACCTAAACATAGCATAATGCAAAATACATTTAGTCCATCTTCCAAAGCCCCCATAGTCTATAGCAGTCTCTACAATGTTAAAAGTCCAAAGTTCAAAGTCTCTTCTGACAATCATTTAGTCACTTAACTGTAATCCCCAAAGCAAGACAGATCACATTGAATTTAGCTGAGGATCACATTGAATTTCTGAGCCTCCTGTCTTTACCTCCCTAGGGTTCCTGTTACAGGCACATTTTGCCACTGTCTGCTATTCGGTGCAGGGCATAGAACCCAGCCCTTCCTGCGTATCAGGCAAGCACTCTCTCTGCTGAGTTACACCTTCAGCCTTCTTCTGTAGCTGGCTAAGTTAGTTTTGCTGAGCTCACTTCTACCTGCAAACTAGAGTTGATACATTTTGCAAGGTTGTAATGAGGACTGGAAATAATGTTTATAAGTGCAGCTCAATAAAAAGAATCTAGTTTTTGGCTTATAGCTTTATTAGACTGTAAATCCAGGTGCTCATATTTGTATAATATTTCAAAGGAGTGCTCTCTGCTTCCTGTTCAACTCATGTTTACCGAGCACCGTGACCCCTAAGTGCCGTTTACAAGGCATCACACACCTATTTTTTAGTTATTTTTTTCTTAGTTATTTTTCCTACATAAAACATATGCCATGGTTCAACTTCAGAAAATTTCTCATTTGTCCTTGTTTTCTCAGACTCTACCATCCTGTCTGGCCTGTGGCAGCAGGCGTTCAGCAGTGTGAGCTGAGGTGAATAATTTAGTGAGGAAAGAAACACACTCGCGCGTGCGCACACACACACATACACACGCACCACACACAAAGTAAAACCTGGAAGTCTTGTCATGAGTGCACTAACACGGACAAAGTGCCTCGAATTGAAGATCGGGCAATATTAATGCTGAGTAAGCGTACCCTGGGGAATAAATAAATTTAATGTGGATTCTGATTATGTGAACTGAAGAAAAGGCCTTCAAGACAGACGTCACAGTATATATGTATATGCTGTAGAAGTGAGGTGTGTACCTTATTATGAGTTATTTCTGAGGGTTGATGAACGGCTCCCAAGGAGCCACATTTTGATGAGACCAACCAGTCTTTATTGTTTCCAAAGCGTTTTTGAAAACATTGCCTTTAATTCGGTCTGACTGGGTAGCGGCAATGAGAGAAACAGCAGAAGGATGGTTGAGGCGCAGAAGGGATCTTAGTGTCTAGCATCAGTCAGCCACGAGGCACCGCCCATCAACCACGCCCACTCAAGCCCCGCCCCCGAGCTGCAAGTCGCGGCTCCTTGTGCGCCGGCGGCGGAAGTACCGGCAGGAGGAGACTTTCGGGTCGCATGGCGGGAGCTCCGGGCGGCGGCGAGCCGGGCCCTGCGGCGGGCGAGCCGCTGCTGCAGAGACCGGACTCTGGCCAGGGCTCGCCGGAGCCGCCGGCCTCTGGGAAGCCCCAGCAGGGCTTCTTCTCCAGCCTCTTCACCCGAAACCAGAGTTGTCCGCTCATGCTGCTGGAGACGCTGGAGACGAGTAGGAGCCGCGACCTAGAGGCTGGGGTCGGGGGTGGCACCGGACCCAGGGGCCAGAAGGGCCAGGACCTCACTGATCCCGGGCTGCACTGCAGCCCCAGGGCTGCGTGGGCGGGAGGGGGCGTGGGCCCGCTCCACTCGGGCTTGTGAAGGCTCGGGCTGGGAGTCTGTGGTTCTGGGTCACACTCAGTAGTTTCTTATGTAAGTTACGCAGCTGCACAGGCTGTAGGGTGCCGGTGAGAGAGCTGGAAAGAACACCATTCATTAATAAGGCAGTTTTACTTCTGGCTGTGCACCTTCCCTGGGGTGGGGGATTCTTCACTGCAGTAGGGACAGGGGAGAATGCTAGAAAAGAAACTTTTGAAAAGCCTCGTGTTCATGCACCTACATGCATTTTTCTAGGGAGAAGTCCTAGCTTCCCCTTATTCTCTAAGAGACCCATGACATCTAAGAGGTTTATGATTGCCACAGGACAGGTAACCATACTGGTTCCCAGGGAGCAATTTCTCTCCAGTCCAGAGACACTGCCTTGCTCCTCTGCAACCGCATAGATTGCCTGTGTACTTCAAATTTATTTAGGAAATTGAAACCTAAAATTTATATTTAAATGTATTTGTCCCTAATAATAGTTACTATTTTATAGCAGAATCAGTCATAATTCAATAGTCAACTAATCAAAGATTTTACTGTCTTCTTTTTAAAGTTATTTTTTAAATTTACTTTATTTTTGTGTGTGATTATTTCGTTTGCATGTATGTCAGCTTATTATCTGAATTCCTGGTGTTCACAACTGTGAGCTGGGAACACAACCTGGGTCCTTGGCTAGAGCAACAAGTGCTACTAACCCCTGAGCCATCTTTTTAGCTCACCCACCCTCTTTCCCCTCCCTCCCTCCCTCTCTCCCTCCTTCCCTCCCTCCCTCCCTTACTTTCTTCCTTCCTTCCTTTTTCCCTTTCCCCGAAGATGAGGGCTGAACTCAAGGCCTTGTGCTTACTAGGCAAGGCCCTACCACTGGGCTCAATCCCTGAGGCACCTTTTCTCCTCTCGTTGACCATAGACTCATACATTTCTGCTTGCCAGCCCTCATTGAGGAACTTTGATTGGCAGGTCCCATTGGAATGTGTACTCAGTGTGAGGCATGCTGTTACCATGTTACCATGGAGAACAGTGTAGGCACTGCCTGCCTCCAATCTAGGTACTATGCTGGTTTGTTTTTCTAACCCTGGCCCAGGATTCCCTGGTCTTCTAACACGTGCTGTCATGCGAAGTGTTCAAGCAAAACCAGCCTTTGGTGTAAAGATACTTGTGGGGAATCATGTTAGTATTTGTATTTGTGTCCTATTTCATCGAGACTTGGTTTAATCGACACTAACTTACGTGTTTTATACCCATTTTAGAGACTGGTTTAAGGTAGTACTTGTGAGTTATTTTGCGATGTCTGCTATTTGGGTGCTTTAACTGCTGCTACATTTTCTCATGAGCGTGCTTGATGCCTTTGTAGATCCGTACGTCAAACTTCTACTTGATGCTATGAAACACTCGGGTTGGTAAGTAAATCTTTTAAAAAGTCACTGTATATTCTAGGACCTCCCCTCCACCCCCAACTAACAGCAGAGCTGTGATATGCGGGACTTCTCCATCAACAGTGGTGGCCCGTGTGCTATCCAGATGGCCTTGTTCACTCTGGCTGCCTTTTGTCCCAGCTCAGTCTCTGGCTCTGCTGTTCACTTCGAATATTAGTAAAGGTGACAGTCTATCTTGTAAGCAGTTAACCAAACTTGGCTTCTCCATTCTTCCACCCTCGGGCGTTGTGGTGAAGAAACCTTACTTGGACTAGTTAGTAGCAGGCTTTCAGAAGTTAACTCAGAGAGGATTAGAGGAAATAACTTCTGATATCTACTTCTTACCCTTCTGGCCCAAGAGTGGAACTCTCATATTTCCAGTGTGGTCCTAGTCAGGTGACCAGTTCCTTGTTGGATCCTGATGGAATTTGAGGTAGTGTGGACTCTGAAGAGACAGTCTCCTTTAGTCTAGAGATGAGACAGCTGAGTCTTCACCATGTTACATGCTGGTGAGAGGGCTATGCGAGCGAGCGGTCCTGGGTGTCCTGGCAGGGGCTGCTCATGTCTCTCTGTGCTTTCCAGTGCTGTGAACAGAGAGAGACACTTTTCCTGCGAAGTCTGTGATGGAAACGTCAGTGGAGGCTTTGATGCGTCTACATCTCAGGTGCGTTTCTTTGCTGAGTTGTTCTCTTCCCCTTCCTCCCTTCCGATCTGCGCTGGGCACTTTTCACATGCCACCCATCCTATCTGGCCATCTTTGCATAGGACTTTTAAAGCGAGATGGGTAGTGGTTCCTTGCACTTAAGGGGTGCTGCTCTTTGAAGGAGACGAGACAGGGACTCGAATGGTGAGAAGTCTGAGGCAGGTTGGAATATTGTGCCGTGCTAACTTTCTGTTGCTGTAACAGGCAGTTGAGAGATTGGACTTATGTGGAGGCAAGAATTACTGTGGCTCATGGCTTCAGTCTGTGGTCACCTGATCCCCATTGCCTTTGTGGTGTGTGTCACAGGGGAACTATATATACTGACCTCGTGTCACAATAGCCCCCCATACACAACGGTTAACTTCCTTCTACTGGGCCCCACTTAGTGCCACAGGCTAACTGCTCCTTTGGGGCTGCAGAGAGGGGTTCTGAACACTGACTGCTTTCCCACAGGACGAGGTTCAGTTCTCAGTACACACATGACAGTTCAGAACCACCAGAAAATCCAACACCCACTTCTGGCCCCTACAGGCATGCATGTGGTACGCAGACATACATGCAGGCAAAACACACATAGACACAAAGAAAAAAAAAGGAACTAATTCTTTAACTCTTAGGCCAATGGAAGGTAGTCATTCAGGGTCCAAACTGTGGCATGTTGTTACCGCAGCAGGACAGTGACATGTTGCTTGACAGCTACTGCGCACTTAGAACAAACAAAGCCTCTATAAAGAGAAGGCAAACGCTGCTAACCAAAAACTGTAGGAAACCGCAGGCCTGTTGAGGAGTAGTGTGCCGTGTAGCTTAGCCAGACGGTGGGGACACAGTGACCAAGAACTGCAGACAAACGTGAGCTGTGTGGTCGGTGAATGCCAGGGTAAGACATACAACGTAAGGTGACTTTTGAGTGGAGGGCGGGAGATTTTTTTTTTTTTCCGTGTTGTCGATAATGACTGCATCTATCTTTTAGCCTGGTGATTAGAGTTAAATTAGTTATCCGTGGTAAAGTAGTTTGCAGTGGTGCCTAACACAGTAGGGAGTGTTCAGCCTTATTATTGGCTTTAAGTCGCTGGAGGGTTTTGACAGTGTCAGAGGTGGCAGGTGGATTGGGTGCCTTGACAAGGCAGTTGAGGGTGGTGTACGTGACTTTCCAGTTTGATATATAGTTGACATTTAACCCCACTTAACTGCTTTCTGCTGGATAATTTTAATGAGTATTTGGTTACTCATAACTCTTTGCAGTAATTATGGATGAGCACTGTGGATTTTACAGTAAGACTTGAGTTGGAATCCTAGTCTGTCTGCTTACTCGCCGTGGGCTTGGGCAAGCTACATTTTCTTACTCTCAGAGTTTCCTTTCTGGTAGGTTGCTGTCACAAGATTGACAGCTCTCTTATGGCTTTCGGTAAGGTTACCCACTCCCCTGACTTGATAGAGGCCTTACCTAGCCTCCACACGGGTCTTGCATGGACCTTACACGGGTCTTACATGGACCTTACACGGGTCTTACATGGACCTTACACGGGTCTTACATGGACCTTACACGGGTCTTACATGGACCTTACATGGGTCTTACATAGACCCCTGAACTCAGCCCCCAACATTGCATAATCCCTGCTTGGTGACACACGTCTATGATCCCAGCACTCAGGTGGTAGAGTCCAAGGATCAGAAGTTCAAGGCCACTCTCAGCTACATAGAGAGCTTGAGGCCAGCTGGACTAGAGATTCCGTCTCAGGAAAAGAAAGTAGAGTGAGTATTTTGAACTCTCAACTCTCGGCAGTGTTAAACACAGTCATACACTAGTCCATCCTTTTTTAAATTGCAATTTTTATTATGAAGTCTTCCATTTACCCAGGAAATTACACTTTCAGTAACAGGGGAGCCTCTGTGTGTAGCTGCCACCCAGATCTGAGGAGTCCAGGGCTCTCAGGACTTCAGATAACTGTGGTTGCTCTCAGGACTTCAGATAACCGTGTGGTCATCTTGAATCACACACCCCACTGTGAGTGTTGTTCTTGCTTCTCTAAGCGCTTTTCCCACCCACACGCGCATGTGTATTGTGTAGACGCTTGCCTTTTGCTACTCTGAGTTACCTGGACTGTGTTGTGAACACAGTGTGTGAACACATTCTTTGTGGTTCTGTGAAATATAAAATCCTGCAGGAAGTGGTCCCTGTAGGTCAGTTGCCTGGCTGATTGTGGTGAGTTTTTCCATGCTACCGTGTGCACTCCCTCTCTGGTTTACTTAACTTCACTTGTCTGCGTTCCGCTGTTTGCATCCGAGCTCACCCTATCTGATCTTGCTTCCCACCTTGCTTTTGACAACCACAGGATGTGCAGAAATTAGACACACAGGGTCTAAGGCACTTTCTTGTTAAATACGGTGTGTGTGTGTGTGTGTGTGTGTGTGTGTGTGTGTGTATACTGCAGGGCCATGAACTACATTTTAATTTTTTTAATTTTTAAGATATATGTATTTATTTTATGTAGGATTAGGGTTAGGGTCATGGTCACGGTTAGGCTCTGGGTTAGGGTTAGAGGGGTTAGGGTTAAGGTTAGGGACATGTTTAGGCCCAGGGTTAGGATTAGAAGGGTTAGGGTTAGGGTCATGGTTAGGCTTAGGGCTTCTATCTAGTTTCTCTGAATGCATCTTTGGTCACTTCTCACTTATTCCTTTGGCTATACTTTTAAGGGTAAACACAAAAGCATGCCCCTGCTTCAGTGTTCTCCTGGGAGGCTTCTCGCTGCTGTACAGTACACTAGGTCTATGTGGCGCAGCCTCAGCTGACGTCACCAGCCTAGCTCAGGCCTTCAGACCCACTCGGCTTCTGCTCTTGGTCCAACTCTTAGCTTCTCGTGCGTTCTCTTCCTCCAGCCCTCCCTCTCCTTTGCACATCTCTTCCTGTTCCCCTTTCCTTTGTTTAAGAAGGGTCAGCTCTCTATTCTTTTTTTTTGGGGGGGGTTGAGATGGGGTTTCTCTGTCAGCTCTCTATTCTTAAGATAAATTTTTAATTTTTGATTTAAATAAAATTTTTTTTGAGATTAGAGTCTAATTACATCATTTCCCGTTTCCTCCCCCCCAAACCCTTTTATACACTTTCCTCCCCTGTTATCTTTCAAATTTGATTTTTCATTTTTATCTGCATGTTTGCTTTGATAGTATGTCTGTGCTCCATATGTGTGTCTGTTGACCACAGAAGCCAGAAGAGGGCGTCAGATCCCTTGGGACTGCAGTTACAGATGGTTGTGAGCTGCCACGTGAGTGCTGGAATTAACCTGGAGTCTTCTGGAGAACAGCCAGTGCCCTCGACCATTGAGCCAACTCTCCAGCCCCAGTTGCTTACTTTTGAGACAGATTCTGTACCTCAGGCTGGCCTGAACTCAGCGTAGAGTTGAGGATAACCATGAACCTCTGATTCTTCTGCTTCTACCTCCCCAGTGTGCCATGCCTGGCTGGAACAATTCTGGGTGATTGAACCCAGGGCTTGGTGCATGCTAGGCAAGCACTCTCCCAACCGGGCCATGCGGGTCTGAGTTGAAATCTGCCTGCCTCTGCCTCCCAAGTGCTGTGATTAAAGGCGCCACCACCACCTGGCGAGTTGAAACATTTCTGCTACAAAGAAGCCTGTGCAGGTCTGAGTTGAAACATTTCTGCTACAAAGAAGCCTGTGCTCTCCAGGTGTTCCTGTACTTGCTCAGATCCACCACTGCATGTGTTAATAACCTTAATCACTTTGATGGATATGTATTAATTTCTCCATTAGTAGATTGTAAGTCGATTATTAGGTCTTAATGAATGTTAGTCGAGTAACTTAATGTTGAATGGATGTATATAAAGGGTTTGCATCTACCGACTGTCAGGCATAAGGCGACTGTCATGATTAGGACCCTCATGTCTGCCTTGTCCTCATGGGGTCCTGCGCAGCATGCCACTGGCCTTTGCTCTCCTTTCTGACATCTTGGGCATGGGGGTGGTGGGGGAAGGGTTTCCTGGGAGCTTTGCCTCATTTTAGTTGGAGGTAACTGATGCTTATGCACGGCTTGCTCTGAAACTTGCGGAGAAGCACTTTGCATAGTCCCGGTTCTCCTTCTTATGGCTGAGGAGACTGAGGCACAGAGAAGCTAAGGAACTTGCTTGAGGACCTGGAGAGATGACTTCAGGACACTTAATCCTCTTTCAGGGGACCAGAGTTCACATCTCAGCACGCCTGTCGTGTGGTTCACACTTGCCAGTAACCTCAGCTCTGGGTTACAGCTCTGGAGCCTCTTCTGGTCCCTGTGGCTACCCACACTCGTCTGTGTTTCTCCCTAACAGTTGAGGAAAAAAAAATAGATGGAAAACTGCCAGCTTGCTAAGTTATCAGGGCCCTGAACTGTACTTTAAATATATCTGTTTCTCCCCAGAGCCCGTTCTTAGAACTACAGTGCTACGGCATCTGAGGCAAACCAGTGTGGTCAGCTCAGGGGGCATGATCACGTTCTTAACGGGGCTGCAGGTGTGGCCACCAGAAGTGGGATTTGAGGGGATGTGAGGGAGAAGGTTGAGTGGAGTCTTCCAGCGGGTGGCCATGCATGAGAGAAATGGGATCTAGAAGAGCGACTGGTTTTAGAAATGAGCAAACTTCTTTTACTTTGGTGTTTCCTAGATTGTTTTATGTGAGAATAATATCCGGAATCAGGCGCACATGGGCAGGGTCGTCACCCACGAGCTCATCCATGCGTTTGACCATTGCCGGGCTCACGTCCAGTGGTTCACCAACATCAGACATCTGGCGTGCTCCGAGGTGAGTTTAGATATTTATTTTTCCCAGAACACTGAGCTTTTTATTCAGATGCAACGTGTTTAAACATATTCCTTTCCTTGCACTCGTGACTTTAGCATGGTCTCTTTGTAGAGTTGCTATAAATGTCATCTTCAAGGCCTAATAGTAGTACCGACTCATTTAAATCATAATAAATCATAGTAAATACTTTCCCTGGGGTACACTTGGGAGCTAAACGCAATTCTTGTGTGGGTTTTTTTTAAAAAGTAAATAATTGATTGTTATTGTTTTGGGATTTGAACCCAGGGCCTTATGCATGCTTGTCAAACAGTGCTAACTAAACTGCATTCCCAGCCTTGGATTTGCTTGTGCAAAACTGGAGTAGAGTTGAGAGCCTAGTGCATGCTGGGTAGACTGTCCACCTCTGTTCCATCTCCAGCTTCTCTGATTCTCCTTCACTCTCCACAACAGTTCATTGAGGATGATAGTGATCCTTGTCTCCGTATGTACAAAGTGAAACTCTAGTTTGGATTCTACAGTTACTGGTAGATCTTGGACTACCCAGCTTCTTAACTAGGCTGGTTGTTTTATACTCAAAGTCTTTGTTTGCCCTGGAGTAAAACATTTAGCCTCAGGAGCACAATATAAAAAAGGTATTTATCATTAATGATTTTGGGTTGCTCTCAGAAGTCTGCATACTCCTAGCAGGACATTATGTGTTTAGTTCTTGGTTTTCATTACTTGAGGAGCACGATATAATGAGAGATTGAGGAATTAGCAAATCGCAGGCATGTAGTTTACAATGTAGACTGTTTTCTCCTTCCCTTGACGTCAGGAGGTGCGTGTGTCTAACTGAAACTCATCATTTGGAGAGTAGACTAAACCTGAGTTTTTAAATAGCCTCTCTCCAGTGTTATTAGCTATTACTAATAACAGCATTATTTAATGCTTCGAGCGCCACAGAGGAATGCACCTGTGTCCATGTGGAACAACGAGGAGCAGACCAGTCTCTTGGCGGTGAATTACAAAAACGTGGCTTAAGGCTGTGCCATGTATGGGGGGCAGTTCCAAAACTTAAAACAAAACAAAACAAAACAAAACAAAACTATTAACATCATAAATCAGAGGATCTGGGCTGACTTCAGTAGAACGGTCTTCATTCTTTGAGCTTTGTATGAGGTAATATTCACAGTCAGGGGCCTGAGGAGATTCGTGGCTGAGGCTCGAAGTCTGGGAGCACCTGAGGTTTGGGCTGTGGCCAGGGTCACATGGTAGTTTCTTTGGAAGGATGTTTTCTTCAAGTCTTTCGGTAACGTCTAGAAATGTCTGTATCCTCTAGAGATCATGACCTTTAACCAGGAGATCCAACTCTGACCCTTTGTTCCAGAAGAAATTATTGCTGCTCTTGAGGCTGCAGGTGAAGTTTAGAAAACCCCCCTGTCTCAGTGCCCTGATTTGCGTTGCACACTTTTGGGATTGTGCCCTTGCTAACAGATGCTTAAAAAAAATTATCTAGAAGAAAGTGTCAGATACACTTGGAGTCTCAGAAATACATGGTGATTTTCTGTTCTTTCCCAGTTTTAAACGTTGGCTGGTGTGGAGAGACAGAGAGCCCCTTTGCTTCTCACTTGCCCTCTGTGTTTGTGACAGATTCGAGCCGCAAGCCTCAGTGGGGACTGCTCACTTGTGAACGAACTCCTCAGGCTGCGCTTTGGATTAAAGCAGCACCATCAGGTAAACATGCCCCTGGAGTCGCCCACCCCCAAGAGTGTCGTGAGCAGGAGAAGGAAGTACACTCAGTATCAACAACTACCCACAGGAAGAGAAAACCAACGACGCACTGTCCATGTTGATGGAGATTAGTTCTGCTTCATAGTCATGGTCAGCCGTGTGACTGCCTGAGAAGAGAGCCCTGCCCTTGGCTTTGTGTGTGTGAGTGCGCCATGTTCATGCATGGCGCCAGTGTGGTCAGAAGAGTACATCCAATCTCCCAGGAAGCAGAGTTACACATGGTTGTGAGCTTCTGTGTGGGAGCTGGGAACCAAACCTGGGTCCTCTGCAAGAAGAGCAAGTGCGCTTGACTGCTGAGCTATCTCCCCAGCTCCAACTCAGGAAAGCATTTAAATGGGGAAAGATAGAGAATCCAAGGGAAATCATAGCCTGCCTTCCTTATGTCCTGATAGTCCTGTGGTTTTATATAACACACACACACACACAATTGACCCCTTGTCAACTTGACACACAATACTTTAAGACATAACCTTCCCTTTTTTTGGGTTCATCTCCAAGATCTCAGATTAATGAATATCCCCAAAAGAAAACATATTACACACATTAAAAGTTGCACAGTCTTTACCAATTCAAATACTTTAAAAGTTCAGTCTTTGGCTGGACAGTGGCAGCTACACCTTTAATTCCAGCACTCAAGAAGTAGAAGCAGGCAGATCTCTGAGTTCGAGGCCAGCCTGGACTACAGAGGGAGTTCCAGGACAGCCAGGGCTATACAGAGAAACCCTGTCTTAAAAAAGAAAACCAAAAAAGTTTAGTCTCTGTAAAAGTTCAGTCTCTTTTAAAAATTCAGCCTTCCAGCTGTGGGCTCCAACAAAATTAAAAAAAAAAAAAACAAAAACAAACAAAACAAAACAAAACAAAAACCTTTGATACTTCAAGAGGAAAGAAACAGCACAGTCACAATCTTAAAAAAATCAAAACAAAACCCTAACAATGTGAATAACTTAACGTCCAACGTCTGGGACTCAGTCACGATCTTCTGGCCTTCTCCAAAGGGCCCAGGTCACGTTTCCAGCTCTGTTCTGTGCAGCACACAGCTTGTCTTCTAGGCTCTGGCTGGCTCTACTCCACTGCTGCTGCTGTTCTTTGAGGTCATCCTGTGGTCCTGGCGTCTCTGAGATGCTGGGTCTTCTACTGCACGTGAGATACACTTTCACAGTAACCCCCTTGGGATATCTTCATGGTTCAGAGTCTCAACTTTCTCCATAATTTCTCAGTCCTGGGGATTCCACTGCCACTGAGACTTCATCTTCACAAGTCACCTCTCCTGGCCTCTCACAGTACCAAGCCTCAGCTGCTTTTCATGACCCCTGCATGCCTTCAGAACCAGGACCACCTGGGTGACTCTTACACATGACCAAGTCTGGCTGCCAGCACGAGATACAACCTTGGCCTCTGCACACAGCTGACTCTGAGGAAACACTTCCCAGAAGATTTCACCTCAGTGGTTCTGGTCTCTTGTTAATCACAGCTGACCAGAACCACAGACTCTTAAAATAGCAATGGCCCTGATAGTTTTTAAACTTCCAAACTTCCTTCTGAGATGTCACAGGCCAGGCCTCCTTCCATCTTCTGCACAGCTTTCAACATTGTTATCTTTCAGACTCCTACAGAACATTCCACTGAGCCCTCAACACTCAGTGGCTTTTCTAGCCCAAAGTTCCAGAGTCCTACCACAGTCTTCCCCATAACAACACAGTCAGGTCAGTTACAGTGATACCCGGCTATTCTAGTATGAATTTGTTTGAGTTTGAATTACTATTGCTATGATGAAATACCATGACCAAAAGCCAAGTTGGGGAGGAAAGGGTTTATTTGGCTTATACTTTCATATCTATCATCCATCACTGAAGGAAATCAGAACAGATAACCTGGAGGCAGGAGCTGATGCAGAGGCTTTTTGAGACAGGGTTTCTCTGTGTAGCCCTGGCTGTCCTGGAACTTGCTCTGTAGACCAGACTGGCCTCGAACTCACAGAGATCCATCTGCCTCTGGCAAGGAGGAATAAATACCAGTTGTGGTCTGCCATTGAGTCTTCTGAAGCTTTGACATCTGTATTTTTGGGGGAGGGGAACCAGCTTGAGTGACGAGATGGGGGTAAAACTAGGAAAACAGAATATTGGTGATTATCATCAAAACTACTATTTATTTTTTTTTATTTGTTCCTTTTTTGGGACTAGGTCTCTGTCGCTGGTTTTCTTCTCCTGGGCTCAGGCTTCTCCTGTCCCAGCCTCAGGTTGGTGGGAATAGAGGAGAGTCTCCACACAGGCCTTTCCTTTTACTGTTGAGTCAGTGTTGATATGTAGCTAGGCTGGCCTGACTTTGGTCCTCATGCCTCTGGAGCATTAGGTTTACAGGCTTGGGTCACCATGGCTGCTTCTGATAATCTTTAATGGATAGATCACATACCTTCCTTTGAATTTTAGTTTGGAGAAGAGATGATATTCTTTTGATTATTATCTTAGTTAGGGTTTTACTGCTGTGAGCAGACACTATGACCAAGGCAACTCTTATAAGGACAGCATTTAATTGGGGCTGACTTACAGGTTCAGAGGTTCAGTCCATTATCATCAAGGCAGGAACATGGCAGCTTCCAGGCAGGTGTGGGGCTGGAGGAGCTGAGAGGTCCACCTCTTGTTCCTAAGGCAGCTGGGATGTCGGTATTAAAGCCCATGTCCACAGTGACACACTTCCTCCAACAAGGCCACAACACCAAATATTACCACTGCCTGGGCCAAGCCTATTCCAACCACCACAGTTACCTTTAATGGACATTCTTTTGAATTTTAGTTTGGAGAAGAGAGAGATAACTATTTTAAAAACATTGGAATTTTATTATTTTAAAGGCATTGGAATGGCAGGGCCTTACATTTCTTAAAACATGGACATTTTAGGATCAACAGATTCAAGATACTACAGAAGTTATCCTCATAGCAAAACTGAGACCTATGAAAGATTATGTTTAATTTTTCTTTCTGCCTAAAAAGAGAGGCACCGTTTAAGTTTGGGTGTCTGTGTGAATAGTTTCCTGTTGCCTCAGGGTAAACAGTAAAAAGTTAATCTATCAGCAGTCAGCTGAAAAGTTATGAAAGAAGTGTGGAAGTGAAGTGTATTTTATTTTTTTTAAAAAGATAGGTTTTGTTTTTAGTTACATATGTTGACTATGTGTGCATGTGAGTGTAGGTGCCTTTGGAGACCAGAAGAGGGCGTCAGATCCCCAGAGCTGGAGTCACAGGTGTTTGTGAGCTGCCCACCATGGCTGTTGGGGATTAAACTCAGGTCCTTTGGAACAGTGGGCAGCTCTCTTAACCACTGAGCCATCTCTCCAGCCCCTTGAAATGTGTGTTAAATTTAATCAAGCAAGATCAATCAGAACCTTGTCTCGGACATTTTTTGTGATTTTGCAAAGTGGGAATTCATGTTTAGTAGACACTGCCTGGTGCATCAGAGGATGGCATTGGTTATATTCCTGAGAAAATAAGAAATGGAGATCTTACTTATGTCTAAATAGTTTTAGAGTGAACTGACATGTTCCATGGTTAGAGAATTATATTTGTTAATTTTATTTTAATTTCTAGAATGGTAGATATTAATAAAAGAACAGGAGGAGAAGTGAATCTTTATAACTTATTTTATATGCCTTAGTGTTTTGATGGCATGTCTGTCTGTGTGAAGGTGTCAGATTCCCTGGGACTGGAGTTACAGACAGTTGTGTGCTACCATGTCGGTGCTGGGAATTGAACCTGGGTCTTTTGGTAGAGGAGCTCCTATCAGATGAGCCATCTCCCCAGCCCTGGAGACATTAATCTCAATTTAGTTTCAGTAACATGTGATGATATCTATGATTAAATTTCACACAAAGTTACAACCATGTGCTTTCCTTCTCCGTAGACTTGTGTGCGGGACAGAGCTGTTCTCTCTATCCTGGCCGTCCGGAACATTAGCAGAGAAGAGGCCCAGAAGGCCGTAGATGAAGTCTTCCAGTCCTGTTTCAATGACCTCGAGCCCTTCGGCAGGATCCCACATAACAAGACGTATGCCAGATTCGCTCACAGGGACTTTCAGAACCGCGATCGCTACTACTCGAATATATGAAGTGCGTGGCCGTCCGTCAGGACCGTGAGGGACATGAGCTTCTCCACACAGAATGTATAACATGTAAATGATCAGTTAGGTTCTACCAGAAAATGCAGAACGTGCTGACGTTAGCATTTTACTACAAAGAAATAAACGCGGCAAAGAGGAACCCTTTAAACTGCAAGGCAGAAATGGGATCTTTGTAGCTAATCATTTAGTAAAAAACGGTAAATAAATGACAGTTTTGTATTTTCTACCGTATGCTTATTTTTGGTACTTTTGCTCTGTTACGAAATTATTTTAAAATTTGGTCGTGACATCTGTGAAGCAGGCACTTGTGTGGTGGTGGGTGGTGGAAGTTAGTATTTACAGACAACGAAACAATCAGGTCGTAGGACATTTGTTGAGATTTTGTCAGGGTCAAAATGCAAAGAATGAAAGTCGGGAGTAATTCACTCAAGGTCACTCAAGGTCAAGGTAATTTTCTCTCTGTCTTTTGTGTATGTATGAGGAATTTATGACTGAATTTCCTGGGGATAGTTCAATACTTAGATATTTATTTTTCTTTTAGGTTTTATTTGTTTTTATCTTATGTATATATGTGTTTTTTCTGCCTGTGTATGTGTCTGTGTATCGTGTGTTTGCCTGGTGCCTGGGAGGCCAGAACCAGACCTTGGATCTGTTAGACCTGGAGTCAGATGGTATGAGCCACTGTGTGGGTGCTGGGATTCTACTCAGGGCCTTTGAAAGAGCAGCCAGTGCTCTTAACTGCTGAGCCAGCTCTCCAGTCTCTATTAGTAAGTTCTTTTAAACCTAAGATACTGCATTCAATCTATACAATTTAGTTTAATTTTTTATGTACTTATAAGATTTTTCACATATTTTAAAAATACACATACCCGAGTTTAACATTCAGAAAATATTCTAGACAGTGTGGTGGTATGCCTGTGATCTTAGCCCGTGGGAGGTGGAGGCAGGAGGATGGGGAATACAGGCTAGATAGTAGGCTAGATAGTGAGTTAGAGTAGAGCCTGGCCTACATGAGACTTTGTCTCAAAGGGAAAAAGGAGACATTGTCCTGTCACCTGCACCTCCTGATTGGCTGCACCTTCTGACTGGCTGCGCCTCCTTCCTGGCTGCGCCTCCTGATTGGCTGCACCTCCTTTCTGGCTGCCCCTCCTGATTGGCTGGCTGCGCCTCCTGATTGGCTGCACCTCCTTTCTGGCTGCGCCTCCTGACTGGCTGCGCTTCTGCTGCAGACACTTGGATTAAGTCCAGAGGGAGATGTGTGGGTGTGTCTGAGTATACAATACACGTGTTACGGTCTTTCCTACTAAAATGGAAACTCTACTGTCAAACGTTTATTAGTGTGTATTTGTGTGTACAAAGTAATGGGCTACAAAATGATATTTTTATTCAGTTATCTATTGTGTGGTGTCCATATTCACCCCTGTAACTCTCCTGTCCCCTTCTCTAGTGATTATATTTCTCTTCCTACTTCTCTCTCTCTCTCTCTCTCTCTCTCTCTCTCTCTCTCTTTCTCTCTCTCTCTTACACACACATACTTTTTAGGTTCCATATTTCAGAGGAGATGCGTGTCATGGATCTTATTTTCTTTATACGATTCTCTCCAGCATCTGCCCATTTCCCAGCAAAGGACAGTCTTAACTCTGATTGTCTCTGTCACCTGTGTAATCTATCCTGATTGTCTGTCACCTGTGCACTCCATCCTGATTGTCTCTGTCACCTGTGCACTCCGTCCTGACTGTCTCTGTCACCTGTGCACTCCGTCTTGATTGTCTCTGTTACCTGTGCTCTTGGTCCTGACTGTTTGTCACCTGTGCACTTGGTCCTGACTGTCTCTGTCACCTGTGCACTTGGTCCTGACTGTCTCTGTCACCTGTGCACTTGGTCCTGACTGTCTCTGTCACCTGTACACTTGGTCCTGACTGTCTCTGTCACTTGTCCGCTGTGTACCTGCACCGCGTATTCCTTATCGTTTTTCTGGTGATGACACCTGGCTGTTCCCTGACAGGTTGTCATGAGTAGTGCTGCAGTGATCATGTGTGCCGTGTGCCGGTGTACATTTGTCGGGTGTGCATATACCCAGTGCTCGTCTATTTAGGTGGTGTTTGTACTGTTGGCTTTTGAGGAGCAAAAGAAACCAGCTGGTTTCCATGGAGGCTGCACTGGTGCAGACTTCCCCAGTGTCTAAGGGACCACACTGCCTTGGGCGCTCTCCAGTGTTTGCTTGCATTTTAAAGATGTACTTTAAGTTGGGTGTGGATACCTGTGTACTGGTGTGTAGCAGGTGCCTGTAGAGGCCAGAAGAGGGTGTCAGATAGTTACAGGTGGTGGGAACTGCCTGGCATGTGGGCTGGGAACCAGTCAGGTCCTCTGCAAGAGCTGTGTGTATCTGTAACACCTCAGCTGAGTCTCCAGCCCATTTCAGTTTTTTTTTTTTTAGATTTAAACATTCTGAGTGTTTTGCCTGTATGTATGTATGCATGTATGCATATCACATGCATGCCTTTTAAAAATTGTACTTTTATAGTTTCATGTTTCTTAAAATATGACACATTTGTATATGTAAGACAACGTTTTGATGCCTTAGAGAAAATGTCTGTCAAAATTACTTTGTTTCTTTTGGGGATGAAAGGCTGTCTCTCTTTATGTGATTTCCAGATGAACTTTCAGTTATCTTTTTCTTTCCTTTTAGGTTAGGAAACTGGCAGTACAGAAGGGTGGTTAGAGACATGGAGCTATTATTTATTATGTGTATGGGTGTTTTGCCTACATGTATGTTTTTGCACTGCATGTATGCAGTGCCCATGGGGTCCAGAAGAAGCCTCTGGATGCTCTGGAATTGGAGTTAGAGATGGTTGTGAGCTGCCATGTGGGTGCTGGGAATCAAACCTAGGTCCTCTTGGGAAGAGTAACCAGTGCTTTTAACTGTTGAGCCATCTCTCTAGGCCTGAATAAACGTGTGTGCTAACACTGAGCCACACCACCACTAGAAACAGGTTTTACCAGTAACTAGCACAGTCTTTGGGTCCACAGTGGGGTCAAATACCATGCAACAATTTGTGGTTCTCTCCTTCCACCATGTAGATCTTGGGAGTCCACGTCAGGCTGTCAGTCTTGGCGGCAAGCACCTTTACTGGGCCGGCCATCTTGCCAGCCTTTATTTTAAACTAAGCCTTGGTGCTTGCAGAATGACCAAATTTGTCCTTATGAAATCTCAACTGAAGTCAACCATGGTGGCACACACCTGTAATCTCAGCTGTTGGGAGACAGAGGCAGGTGTCACAGCAAATTGGCCAGCTTGGTCTACATAGCAAGATCTAGGTCATCCAGGGCTGTATCGTGAGATGCCTTCAAAATGGTAACAACAAAATCGCAGACAGAAGGACAAGTATGAGAAATGAATTCAGACTGGGGCTGGAGAGATGGCTCAGCACTAAAGAGCAGGCTCCTGCAGAGGACTCAGGCTTGGATCTCGATACCCACACGGTGGCTAACTCCAGTTCCAGGGCATCCCACGTCCCTTCTAGCTTACGAGGATATCGTACTCACATTCCACAAACAAACATTCAAGTCAAATGCTCACAAGGTAAACATAAATAAATCTTAAAGACCCTTTAAAATGCAGATTATCATTAGAGAGTGTTTCGCTTGCTGTTCAAATATTATAAATTGAGGGAAAGGTAAAAAAAAAAAATCTCAAGGGCGTCATCAACACAAATGAACATTTATTAATTATACACTCAGGGTGTTGCTCTGAAGTTTAATGAGAATAACTAGGTTTGGTAATATCTTGTCTGGATGTTTCTATCCCCATGAGAGGGAAGTTGGATGGTAGATATCACGTGGTCTGACAGTTGCTAAAATCACTGCTGCTCGTCTCTGTCTCTCATTATCCTGAGGCAGAAATGAACAAAACAGAGCTTTCCTTATTGCTTAATGTTGAAGTTTCAGCAAAGACCATGGCTGTACCAGTTTAAAAAAAAAAAAAAAAAAAGCTTTACTGTAGAAAACTTCAGACATTTAGAAAAAAAGAAAAAAATAAAACAGTAGTATAAAGAATACTTTTCTTTGCCTGGCTGTGGTGGTGCATGCCTTTAATCCCAGCACTTGGGAGGCAGAGGCAGGCAGATTTCTGAGTTCAAGGCCAGCCTGGTCTACAGAGTGAGTTCCAGGACAGCCCAGGCTATACAGAAAAATGCTGTCTTGAAAAACAAAAACAAACAAAAAAACAAAACAAAAGAATACTCTTCCTCTGTCACTCTGGTGTGGCAACATTTTTTTTTTTAAAGATTTATTTATCTATTTTATGTATGTGAATACACTGTCACTCTTTAGACACCAAAAGAGGGTATCAGTTCTGATTACAGATGGTTGTGAGCCACCATGTGGTTGCTGGGAATTGAACTCAGGACCTCTAGGAAGAACAGGCAGTGCTCTTAGGCACTGAGCCATCTCTCAGCCTATCATGGTAACTTTCCTAACTGACATCTTTATGTGTTTACCCTCCCCGATGAATTCTTTCTAATTCTCTATAATCCCTCATACTTACTAATGGGTCAAATACAGTCTGAATTTACAGTGGGTGACCCTAACAAAATGAAGATGCCAGACATTTTTTGTCATCCCAGAATCCTTTGTTTCTCAGCTTATTTCCTTCTCTCCACCCTGTGGGAGCCTTTTGTCCTGATTTATTTCAACATTTATTTATTTTGCCCATCCTAGAATTTCACATACATGGAATCATCAATATGCTTCCTCCCCCTTCCCTCCCTTCCTCCCTCCCTCCCTCCCTCCCCTCTCTCTCTTGGATAGATTGGCTTGGAACTTACATCGCCAGCTGCCTCTGCCTCCTGAGTGCTGAGGGCCGCAGCCCTCTCTTAGTATCTTCTTCCCTTTTCCTAAATATTTGTGTATCTTTATCTTGCTTCCTGCACCAGTAACCCCTTCTTCTTGCGGAGAGAATTCTGCGATATAAATAGATCACGACTTGTTTTTTCATACTTCTGTGCATAGCTATCGGGCTGTTCCTAATAATCTGGTGGTGTGAACACGCCCCATGAGGACATGAGGGAGGTATTGTAGCTCATAGCTTGAGGCACTGTCCATTGTGGTGGGAGAGTTAGGTCAGCGGGCAGCTTGATGGAACTGGTTGTGTCAGGAATGGAGGACAAGGATTGCAAGCCACTGTTTTGCTCACCTTTTCTAGCTGTGTAGTGCAGGATCCCAGCCAGGAAATGGAGCTGCCCAATGTGGGTAAGTCTTCCCAGCCAAGGGAATGGAGCTGCCCAATGTGGGTAAGTCTTCCCAGCCAAGGGAATGGAGCTGCATAATGTGGGTAAGTCTTCCCTGTAGCTGGACTTTTGCTACTTTGTGTAATCTTCTTTCTTCCACCTTTCTCCACCCCTTTTCTTTCATCCTTTCAACCTCCTAACACTAGATAGGAGAGAAAGAAGGATAGAGGGGGGAGGGGGTGACGTTACCATTAGACTACTTCTGGCTGATTAGGGGTATTGTGTTCCTTGGGGTAAGTTTGATCTTCACTGTCACCATATCTAATTACTTCTTGTTTCTTCTTTGTGCATGACTACTTATTATTTACTTAATATCCACGACCAACGGCGGGCGACCAACCACCAACCCACCACCACCTCTCAGGCCCTAATGTTTATCTATCCTCTGAAGAGTTTCCAGAATCCTAAAGGTCACACGCACCTGGCAAAATCACACCCCTGACAGAGCATGAGGCAAATCACAGTCAACTGTAGTGGACAGTTTGAAACAGCCCCATATCCTACACCTGGGATTAAAATGAAAGCGTATTTTTATAATCTGTGTTTTTTCAAATAACCAAAATCCTCACTGTAACTCCCACTTCAGTTAAGGTAATTGAGGTAGTTATCCATGGCGTGTCCAGAGATCTCTCTTCCAGGTGATTCTAGGTTTTGACAAGTTGGCAGCTAACACTGGGCTTGCTTCTGTAATAGAAGCCTCTGCAGAGCTGCCCGGGGGTTGCACAAAAAAAAATACCTCAAGCCCTCCAGTGATGTAAGGATCTTCCAGCAACTCTCATTTTCCAAAGACTGTACTACCTTATACTGTCACCCTGGGCCCTGGGCCCTCAGTCTCAACAGACAGATGTGGAACACCAAAGCCATGCCCAAAGTGGCACCAATGCCTGCAATGTGGCTGGTTTGGAGCAAGAATTAATTTTTATTTAATTTTAATATGTGTTTATTAGGGGGTGGAGAGATGCCTCAGCCTCAGTGGTTAAGGGCGGCACACTGGCTGCTTTTCCAGAGGTCCTGAGTTCAATTCCCAGCAACCACATGGTGGCTTGCAACCTTCTATAGTGAGAGATGATGTCCCCTTCTGGCATGTAGATGTACACACAGATAAAGAACTCATATACATAAAAAGAAATAAATTACAAAATACGTTTCTCAGCCACACTGGGTGGCGGGGGTGGTAGTCACCCCATTTGTTATCTAGAAGCCTGTCTTGGAATTACAGACAGTGCTCAATCAGTTTACCGCTAATAGGTGAAATGAAGGAACAAAGAGACAATGGGTGTACCGGGAAAGGAAGAGTGTTAAGACTGCATACGGGTGAATATCAGCATCTGACGGTGTGTCTGAGGGGGAAGAATTGGAAGGGAGATGGTTGTAGAGGCCCGAAATGAGTGACGTTCCAAGAAGAGAGGCAACGGTTGACCGCATTAATCACCACTGGCTGATTCATTCAGATGACAACTGAAAATAGGCCTTTGACATTCACCCTTGCCTGTTTGCTCTGAGAAAGTCTTGTGACTTGGAGGTGACCAGCTGAGGCTAGCACAACGTGGGGGAGTGGAGGGTGGGGGGTGGGATGCAGGGGGTGGGGGAGGAGGGGCGGGCACAGTCCAGTTTCTCCTTTCTTTTTTTTTTTTTAAAGTTTTATTTTAAATTGGATATTATATTTCATTTCAGATTTTATCCCCTTACCCCATTCCTCTCCACCCAGGAGCCCCCATCCCATCCCCACCTCCTCCTGCTTCTATGAGGATGTGCCCTCACCTACCCCCCCCACTCCTACCTCCCCACCCTCGAATTCCCCCCTACTCAGTGTCCAGCCATCATGGGATCAAGGATCTCCTCTCCCACCTATGCCTGACAAGGCCATCCTCCCCTATATATACAGCTGGAGTTATGGGTCCCTCCCTATATGCTCCCAGGCTGGTGGTTTAGACCCTGAGAAGCTCTGGTTGGTTGGTATTGTTGCTCTCTTCATGGGGCCACAAACCCTTTCAGCTCCTTCAGTTTTCTTTCTAACTTCTCCATTGGGAACCCCTTGATCAGATCAATGGTTAGCTATGAGCATTCACATCTGAATATGTCAGACTCTGGCAGACTTCTAAGGAGACAGCTATATCAGACTCCTGTCAGCATGTACTTCCTGCCATCCACATCAGCATCTACCTTTGGTGACTGCACATGGGATGGATACACAGGTGGAATGGTCTCCAGATGACCCCTCCTTCAGTTTCTGTCCCACACTTTGTCTCCATATTTGCTCCCTTGAGTATTTTGTTACTCCTTCTAAGTAGGACCAAGGCATCCACACTTGGTCTTCCTTCTTCATGAGCTTCATGTGATCTGTGAATTGAATCTTGGCTATTTCAAGCTTTAATATTCACTTATCACTGAGTAAATACCATGTGTGTTCTTTTGTGATTGGGTTACTTCACTCGGTACATTTTCTAGTTCCACCCATTTACCTAAGAATTTCTCAAATTCATTATTTTTAATAGCTGAGTAATACTCCATTGTGTAAATGTACCACATTTTTTGTATCCATTTCTCTGTTGAAGGACATCTGGGTTCTTTCCAGCTTCTGGCTATTATAAATAAGGCTGCTATGAACATAGTGGAGCATATGTCCTTGTTATATATTGGAGCGTCTTCTGGGTATATGCCCAGGAGTGGTATAGCTGGGTCCTCATGGTAGTGCTATGTCCAATTTTCTGAGGAACCGCCAGACTGATTTCCAGAGTGGTTGTACCAGCTTGCAAACTCCACCAATAATGGAGGAATGTTTCTCTCTCTCCACATCCTTGCCAGTACCTGCTATCACCTGAGTTTTTGATCTTAGCCATTCTGACTGGTGTGCAGTTTCTCCTTTCACAATATCAATTTTTATGAATAATTGTGGGGACTTGAAGTGTGATGTGACGTGTGTACCACTTTTGGAAACCCACTCCTCTGAAACGTTGTTGGAAGGCGTTGGAAGCTTCACGATGCTTACCTCCTTATTAAAACGTTAACGCGTGAGTCAAATTGATGGATTTTGAACCTGAAAGATCAAATAGTTCATTTAATCGTATTAACCAAATTGGTTTTAAACCAGAGGAATTATTTGCTGAGCTTAAGAAGTCATTATTCTCCAACCGAGTGGATAAATGGGTCACCTTGGGATTTGCAGCTGGAGTTTTCCTTTATAGCAGTGCATCGGGAACTGAGGCATTTGTCCCAAAGAGACTCAGCAAAGGTTCGCCAGACCCGTCCTGATTAATTTCTCAAAGCCACATGAGGAGATTTACCAATTATGCTTTCCAGGGTTGATTTGATCAGCCTCACACCGTTGCACGGTCTACAGAAGTTGCTCGTTGGAGCGCTGGCTGATCAAAATGGTTAAGAATCGCCTGGTGGAAATGAGATGGGAACCGACTTCTAATGCGACTTAGGCTTCTGTGGGTTTGATGGCCACGGTCTTTGAGATGCTCAGTGTAGAATTATCTCACCCAAATTCTGGCAACGTTTCTGAAGGCACTAAGTCTTTTTCTGCTGGTGGAAGGCAGACTGACAGAAGACATCAAAGCAACTGAAGACAGCGCAGAGAACCCCCGAAGAACTGTCAAAGGTATTTTTTTGTCTTTTCCCCATTTCGATCCTTCCCGTTTCTACAGCTGCTATGACACTGACAGTAATGTAGCTGTGATCTGAATTTCAGTACACACAGATGTTATATTACTCCAGATTATAGCTAATTACCTTTTTTTCTTTTGGCCTCCTGGGCTCTTGCTGTCTAAGTGGAACCCTTGGCCCTTAGAGCATTAACATCAGCTGGCAGCCGGTTAGAAACACTAATGCTAAGTCAGTGTTCTTCCATTCACACACAGACGTCAAAGTCGAGAGAAGTGCTCCTTGAAGGACCTTGGCAGCCCCAAGAGAGTGGATTCCTTTCCTGCCTGCATAAACCACCCCCACCTCTACCCCCACCACTCACTTTAGAGCACAGAATTCTTTGAGCTTCTGGAGTCAGGAATCTTATGTAATGGCTGGTCAACAGCTGGAGTTTCAAGGCTCCCACATGCGATTCAGGGGAGTTCAGGATGGAGGGTTCCGCATCTTGAGGGTCCTCCTTCTTCCAAATGTACCACCACTTTTTAAACTATTATATGGGTTTTGTACAGTACCTTTGCCGGATAAAGAAACTAGAGAGCTCTTGTCATTTTTTCATTGAGTGACTTTAAGTACAGGTTTCTTTCTTTTTTTTTTTTCCTTCCTCGAGACAGGGTTTCTCTGTGTAGCCCTGGCTGTCCTGGAACTCACTCTGTAGACCAGGCTGGCCTCGAACTCAGAAATCCGCCTGCCTCTGGCTCCCAAGTGCTGGGATTGAAGGTGTGCGCCACCACTAAGTACAAGTTTCTTAAACTTTAGTCCCGTGTCTGGCTGATTCTCCTTATTCAGTTTTTACTCTTTAGATCTGATGTTAAAGACATGAGGGGGTAAACAGAAAACAAAGGGAGAGATGCTTTGTTTTTATTCTTTATTGAGATGAGCTAACTGCTCTGATTAGCACAAAACTGAAGTTCAGAGGTCACAGGAAAATGAAAGTAAGCTTATTGGACAAAACAGAGACAAACCAGTAAAACAGGAATTTTTAGATAAACAGTGAATACCTTTTTTATTCAGTGACTTAGTGTTTTATCAGAGAGGATTTACTCTATTGCAGGCTGGCTTTAACTTCACTGTGTAGCCTGCATTGTTCTCAAGGTTGGAATCCTACTGCCTCATAGTCTCAAGTAGCTGGACATGTGACACTGGACCTGGCTTAGCTTATTATTATTACTTTTTAAAGACAGGTCTCTCCATGTAGCCCTGACTATCCTGGAACTTCTTTTGTAGACCAAGTTTGTCTTGAATTCACAGAGATCCACCTGCCTCTGTCTCCTGAGTGCTGGGATTAAAGGTGTGTGCAACCAGGCCTGGCAACTTTGTATTCTTTTTTATTTTTAAAAAAGATTTATTTATTTATTTCATGTATGTGAGTACACTGTTGCTGTCTTCAGACACACCAGAAGAGGGCATCAGATCCCATTACAGATGGTTGTGAGCCACCATGTGGTTGCTGGGAATTGAACTCAGGACCTCTGGAAGAACAGTCAGTGCTCTTAACTGCTGAGCCATCTCTCCAGCCCTTCCTCTTTTCCTTTTTTCCTTCTTCTTCTTTTTTTTTTTTTAAAAAAAGATTTATTTATTTCTTCTATGTTATGTGTTGTGCTGGCTAGTCTTATGTCAACTTGACACAAGCTAGAGTTATCTGAAAGGAGGAATCTCAATTGAGAGGATACCTTCATAAGATCTGGCTGTCGGGTAATTTTCTTAACTAATAATTTATGTAGAAGGGCCCAGCTCATTGTGGGTAGTGTCATTGCTGGGCTGGTGATTCTGAGTTCTACAAGAAATCAGGCTGAGCAAGCCATGATAAACACAAAAGAGAGCAGCACCCCTCCATGGCCTCTGCTTCAGCTCCTGCCTCCAGGTTCCTGCCCTGTTTGAGTTCCTGTCCTGACTTCCTTCAGTGATGAACAGTGATATAGAAATATAAGCCAAATGAACCCTTTCCTCCCCAACCTGCTTTTTGGTCATGGTGTTTCACCACAGCAATAGAAACCTGAAGACGTGTATTAGCATTTGCAGCATGCATGTATGCACACAGTATTCATTCATTGCCGACAGAGGCCATCCGATCTCCCTGGAACTAGAGCGACAGACAGTTGTGAGCCTCCTTGAGAGCACTGGGAAGTGAGCCTGGGTCCTCTGCAAGAGCAGCAAGTGCTCTAAACTGCTGAGCCACCTCTTTAGCCTCAACTATCTATTTTTAATAAGAAGTTGTACTTATTGTAACAAGGCCCGACAGAGACACATGGGACATGTTTATAAATATTAAATCTGGCAGTCTTGAGAAATAAGCCATAAAAAAACGAAGACTAAAAAGTCTATATAATGAATAAAATTTGAACCTCTATGATGTGCTATCAGGATACTCACATAAAATGCCTTTTATGGTACATTTTATTTATTTTAAAGAGACAGGACCACTGTCATGCATGACCACAGCCACATCTTGAAAGTCAGAAATGTCTCAGGCACCATCCTTTCTCCATCTCCCAAGTTGCTAGGATTATAGGCATATGCCACTACATCCAGTCAGGACATTTTATCATTTAAGGAATAGTATATACTCCATGATCTTAGCCCAGCAAGAAATCTCTGAGTATTTTTGCCGACGAAATCTCTCTGAGATGAGGGTGAAACGCAAAGCAAGTTTATGCACACAGATTTCCTTTTGCTTTGTGCAAACCAAACCAAAGCAACAACATTCCCCAGTATTAAAGAGGAAAAGAACAGAACTGGACCGCACGGAGAGTGAGCTGTTGGAAGCGCTTTCCAGCAGCAGAGGGCGCACGTGCACCACCGATGAGCTTCCAGTCACACCCGACCCGGTCATTTTCGCAATACTCTGTGCATCTCAGGTTTTATTTAAATATTTATTTGAATCAACTTTGGCATGCGGCGGTGCAAGAACAGATTAGAAATTAAATGCAGGTCCAGTGCACTCTCCAGCGTCTGCATTTCCCTAAATGATATATTGCTTTATTGCTTTTTGCCTAAGCTCTTTGATTTAGGAAGTCCTTTAGCTCGGTGGTTTTTTTTTTTTTTTTTTTTTTTTTTTTTTTTTTTTTTTTTTTTTTTTGCATCTGGAAGTCGTGTGCTTCCTGTTTGTGCTTAGATCCCGGCGTTTTTCTCGAATCCTCCACTGTGTGAGAGAGGCAGGGGTGGGTGGGGATTTATCAAGGTAAGAAAAAAAAAACGAAAGTCCCAGACAATTGCCCGCTGGGCAGACTTGACTCTGAACCACAGCAGGAGTCAAATGTGACAGCTCTAATCTCAGGTGCAAAGCTATGCAGAATGTCTGAGAGTTGTGAGAGTCGAGATAACACACACACACACACACACACACACACACGTACACACACGTACACACTACTGCTCAGTCCATACAATGTTTTCTGTATGCTGTGTCGATTGATCTTAGGGCCAGATCACTTGGCTTTTCCTTGGGGAAGATAATATCTTTGGCTCTTAGTATTCCCAGTTGCCGGTTTTTCTTTGTCTGCGGTTGAGGTCCTGTGAGCTTCCCTCCTTCCACGTATCCATAGCTAGGCAGCCATGTTATTGAGACTCCATGGGCGCAGCCCCTCTGGCATTTCTAGGAGACACAAACTTCTGCTCCTCCGACTCTTCCGATCTTCCCATCTCTTCTGTCATGATCAGGGATCATGGCTTAGGTGCCAGGATTGTGATGTTGGGGTATCAGCTAGAACTGGACGCCGCACTGTCGGGTCTCCTGTTCTCTGCATCTTGATGGGTTATAGTTTTCTGTAATGGTCTCCATCCTTTACAGCAAAGAGAAGTTTCTTAGGTGCAGGGTGAGAACTGCACTTACTGGCGTGCGAGTAAGGACTTTTTCAGTCCCTTAGAATCCGGTAGGCTCAGCCTCCTATGTATGGTCATTTTGGTTTTGTTTTCTTTTTCTGAGCAGAGACTAGCTGTGTATCCAGACCTGCTATGAATCCACAATCCTCCTGCCTCAGTCTCGTGAGTGCTTAGAGAGCAGGCATACCTCAGCATGCCCAGCATTTTGTAGTCCGTAGTTGGCTGAACTTTTTGTCCAGCAGTGTTTGACTGTATGACTTGGTGCCTGACTACATTTCAGTCACATAACAACCTGATTAGGTAGTTGCAGTGTCTGTCTGTGTGGAGGGCCAAAAGAATGGTGAGTCTAAGGAAAAAGGCAATACTCTCATAAGCTAAAGCATGCACGTTAAACATCTAAGCAAAAGGACAGTAATCTCATAAACAAAGCATAAAACACCTGTTTGACAAATCACTTCCTAAACTTGATTCTGAAAGATGTTTTTCAAAGAGTAATTCATTTCATCTATTTTGGAAAAAGCTGCAAACTTTAACCCTTTCCTGGAATTTTACCACACACAACAACGTTTTCTTAAGAAATTCTACTGCCAGCCAGATGGTGGTGACACACGCATTTAATCCCAGCATTCAGGAGGCAGAGGCAGGTAGATCTCTGAGTTCAGGCCTAGCCTGGTCTACCCAGTGAGTTCCAGGACAGCCAGGGCTACACAAGCTCTGTGTTGAATGTTCCCCAAAAAGGAAAAAAAAATCTACAAAAGTGAAATACATAATTAATCTCATACAGTTTATATTTCCCAAACTTATTTGGTTAAAGAATCCTTATTCTCTCTGAATTTTCCTTTTTACTAACATATATTGGTTGTACACGACAATGGGTTTTCTTGTGACATTTTCAAGCATGTATGTTATGTACTTTAATCACACTCCCTCAGGGTCCCCTCTCTCCCCCTCCTCCTTGTCTTGGTGTCTTTTCTGCTTTTAAATAATATTCCCTACACTTTTATGTCTTAAAAAATAAAACTGGATTCTGCATTTGTCTTCCCGAGTCTATCTTACTGAGATTAACATGATATCCAGTTCCATCCATTTTCCTGTACATGATGTAATTTTGTTTTTCTTTATGGTTGAATAAAACTACATTGTGGGTCTGCACTGCATTAACTTTATTTATCCATTGATAGATATCTAGGCTGATTCCATAACTCGGCTATTGTGAACAGCATTGAATACAAATGGGCTTACAAGCATGTCTAGAGCATGCTGACTTAGCTTCCATTAGCCTCTGAGGAAAGGGAGCCTTCAGCTTCTTAGGATCTAAGATACCAGGAGTAGACAGCTGGACCACACAGTGCCTCTGTGTTTGGTTTTGTCTCTTCTCTTTGTTTTTAATAGAATGGCCATCAATATTGGAAAGAATGTATCTTCTGTGGAGTATGTCTTGAGAAACAAGGGCCTAATGATCAGAGATGTGGTGTATGTTACTTTGTTACTTCGTAGTGGTTCAGGGGAGCTCCTTAAGATCATCATGGTTAGCCGGGCGGTGGGATTAAAGGCGCACGCATTTGGGATTTGGGAGGCAGAGGCAGGTGGATTTCTGAGTTCGAGGCAAAGAAGGAACAGCCAGGACAAGGGGAGAGGGAGTGTGGGGCCATGGAAACAGGAGAAACTGTCTGGAGGAAGTGTTTGCTGCGGCTGAGAGGCTAAGCAAGAGGAGAACAGAGAGGCCAGTAAGGATGCTTGTGTGTCCTTGAAAAGAGCGAGGACCACGCCTGGCATAATTAAGGTGAGGAGGCAACGCTCTTGTCCTCAGAGAAGTACAATGTTGTCACAGCAACAAAACCAGTGCTAAGTAGAACTTCATTTTGTGGCTGCACTTAACTTCTGGGAAAGCTCGCGTTTCCATAGAAACCAAGAATTAGTTCAAGGAATAACATTATCTTTAGCTTCAAGGGTACCCAGAGGTCGGGTAGTCTAAATTCTCACCTTAGCCCTTCCAGCACGAGCTGACACATGCTCACATTTGCACAAACATTTCCAGACATAGGATATCACCCCACGGGATGTGCTGTGGCTGGCTTTGGTCAGTTAAAAAGAAAAAGCCTTTCACAGTCAAGAAGAGACTTAGTCACCAACGGGCAGTACGCAGTACGCAAGGCAGGAGAGCACAGATCGCAGGCAGAGTGAGGTTCAGGGGAGCTGAACTGGGCATGCTCAGGTTTCCTTTCTGTGGATAGACGCATAGTCTGTGATTAGCTGGCACTCAGCCGCTTCTGATTGGCTGGGACTCAACTCTGTTAGACTATTAAGTCTGAACTTTCCAGTTTGTTTATAAACTGAGTTTGGTAGCCTCAAGTCGCTGGTCTCTTGCTTATTTAATTTGCCAGGCTGCTTTGGGAGCACCCAGGGGTTTATGGTACCAAGACTGTGTGTGTGTGTGTGTGTGTGTGTGTGTGTGTGTGTGCATGTGAATGTGTGTGTATGTGTAAATGTGTGTATGAATGCATGTGTGT
>JANHMN010000021.1:45571742-45582965 GCA_030674055.1 Rhabdomys pumilio | reverse complement strand
TGTGAATGTGTGTGTATGTGTAAATGTGTGTATGAATGCATGTGTGTATGTGAATGTGAGTGTGTGTGTGTATGTGAATGTGTGTATGTGTGTGTGTATGTATGTGAATGTGTGTATGTGTGTGTGTGTGAATGTGTGTATGTGTGTGTATGTATGTGAATGTGTGTATGTGTGTGTGTGTGAATGTGTGTATGTGTGTGTATGTATGTGAATGTGTGTATGTGTGTGTATGTGAATGTGTGTGTGTGTGTGTGTACATTCATGTGGAGGTCAGAGGACAGACTTGGTTTATTTTTTATTTTTTTGAAGCAGGGTGTGTCTCAGTGTAGTCCTGGATGTCCTAGAACTTGATATGTAGACAAGGCTAGCCTTGAGCTCACAAAGATCCTTTTACCTCCCAAGTATTGGGATCAAAGATGTGCACCACCGCAACTCAAGCAAACCTTGAGTTTTGGGAATCATTTTCTCTTTCTTTCTTTCTTTCTTTCTTTCTTTTTCTTTCTTCCTTTTTTTAGACTAACTCTTTTTCCTGGCCTGGAACTCACTGAGGAGGGTCAGGCTAGCTGGCAGGTAAGACTCAGGAATCTACTTTTCTCTACCGACATAACTCTGGGATTATAAATGTGTGCCTTCACCTCTTCCTTAAACAGTGTGTATGTGTGTATTCTGGGAACTGAACCAACGTCCTACAATGCTTTACTGACGGAGGGTTCTCCCTAGTCCACGCCAGAATATTTTTAATGAGCATTTACTCCCCCCTCCCCTCCTCTCCTCCCTCTCCTCCCCCTCCTCCTCTTCCTTCTCTCCTTACCTCTCTTTCCTGTGAGGAGGTAGTATAGTAGAAAAATCCTGAACTGTAAGTCACATTCATAAATGTTTATTATTTTTTCCTTTAAAATCTTGGACACCTGGATCTGTTTACCACCAGGAAACTTTTAGTCTTGGAGTCTCTTGATTGGCAAAAGGGAGTCCATCACCTATTTCCCAGAAGTATTCTGGATATGCAGTAAGATGACCTGTTTGAAACACTCACTAGGTACCCCGTACAGGGCAGACAGTCTGTGGCCGGCATTTTTTCCCTCTTAGCCTCGTGGTGACCTGTCCCTGGCTGTGCTGGGAGCTTCCTCTGGGAAATGTTCTCTGCCAATCTCCACCCTCTCCAGCCTCCCAGGGACCCCTCCAACCTTCCAGTTACCCTCTTGTACCTTTAGCACAGGGTTCTGATCAGTTACGGATCAGTTACTGCTGTCTGCAGACGACGTGGGTTATCACCTGGCTGGGTACACACATCTCAGGTAATGGCATTTCGGAGGACCTGGAAATGTAATCTCAGAAGTCATATACAAAAATGTGATTATTATAGAAGTTCAGAAATTTAGAATTACATGAATCAGAAGGGAAAGTTCTGATGGGGACTTCTCCAGTGCCTCCCTCCCGGTGTTGGGGTCAGTGTGTAGAATTTATTGATTTTTTTTTTTAAGACTAAAAAACCCAGATTTTGTTGGTATGCGTTCATGCTTGCTTGTGCACACCCACAGAGGCCTACAAGCGGGTGTGAGCTGCCAGTTGTAGGTGCTGGGAACCAAACCTGGGTCCCCTGAAAGAGCAGCAAGTTCTTGTAACTCCTGAACCCTGGAGCCTTGTTCACAGTTTGTGGTTGAAGATCTTACCTCAGACTGAGTTGACAAAAAAGTCAGAGATTAACTGGGCAGTTTGAATTAACTAGAAACTTACAACTAAAACCTTGTTTAAGAGTAATGAGTTTTATGACTGGACTGTAGCTTTCATTTGTCCTTCAGATGTGAGCGTAGAGAAGAGACCAGCATGCTTGGGGTTCATGGGAAGAGAAGTGCCTTGATCAAAGATTCTTTCCCCTACTGGTCACATGCCCAGTATTTTCTTTTCCGAGCTGCATGCCTTTCTTTAAATTGAGGTTTTGCCAAGAAGTCTCTGTTGGGTGGCAGTAGATATCCTTCCTGGTCAGTGACCCCTGGATGGGAATGTGGAGGAACAGGCAGCCGAGAGCACCAGTCATGGGTGTGCACAGAGCAGTGTGACCTTTGGTCTGTCCTGTTCGGGGGAATTGGATACCAGTTTCTGTCTTTGAGGCTTTTATCTTTGGTTCTCACTCTTGGAATTTCTCCTGCCCTGGTTCTCCAAAGGGAGTCCTTCAGACTGCATTTAGATTTTGGAAAAACAGCAGGAAAAAAGTTCTTTGGATGAACTGGGGACTATGCCATCCTTTGATAATGAGTTTTTATTTTTAAGGTGGTATGTACAGACTCAGAGGCATTTTACTCTGGTAGATTTTATCTTGTTTTAAATAGAAAGGGACACTTGAGGGTTTTTTTTTTTTATCAAATTATTGATCTAAAACAAAGCCCATGGTAACAAATGCTTCTCTTTTCCAGTAATGTTCTATTATCAGCATTTTCTCGATCTCCTAAAAACAAGTTATATCTCTTCTGATTTTTCATGTAATAGAAAATAGTTGCTTGCAACATCACTGCGTCCTTTTTAGTTGTGAAGCTTTGTTTGGATCTGGGCTTCTATCTGTTGGCAAATGGGATTTTGTATTCAGACAAGTGACTGAGTTAGTAACTTAGTTTAGTTCTCCTAATATTTCAATACTTCTTTTGGTCAAATGTCCAAACCATCAGTATCCTTGGCCTTTAGGGCAGTGAGTTTCACATTACAATTGAGGGCATCCCCATTTGGTATGAAGCTGGCCACCAGAAATCTTCCTAGGAAGATCCCCCAGCCTTTTAAATCAGTGGTTTTCAACCCTTGAATGACGTGACTCTTCAGTACAGTTCCTCATGTTGTGGTGACCCCAACCATAAAGTCATTTCTTTGCTGCTTTACTGTAATTTTGTCGCTATTATGAATTGTCACGTAAATGTCTGTGTTTTTTAATGGTCTTAGGCCACCTCTCTGGGACGATCATCTGATGCCTGAAGGGGTCACAATCCAGAGGTTGAGAAACACTGATATAAATCTGAATTTTTTTTTTTAAATCTGAAATTTTTTATTGCTCTGATTGTTATGGATTTTATCCAATCGCCCATGGCCAAATCCTGGTAAATGTTCTAATTACCATAAAACTTATTAAGCAAATTTCCAAAGTTTTAAATGACTTTTTTTTTCTTATTTTAAAAATTGTGCTAATATGGACATTTAAATTTTTATTTTGTTGTTGTTGTTATTATTATCATTATTAGTGTTGATAGTATTTAACTGTGTGGCCCAGGCTGGCTTTGAACTTGTGGTCCTTCTGTCGCAGATTCCAGAGTGCTGGGATTAGAGGCGTGCATCACCACACCCAGCCTTGGGTTCTACTTTTTGGATAATGATTTGATAACAGTTCATGTATTTAAGAGAGAAAAGAGACATAAAATGTACTGCATTGTCCATTTTTTTTGTTTGTTTTTTCAAAACAAGGTTTCCTTGTATAGCCCTGGCTGGCTTAGAACTCATTCTGTAGACCAGGCTGGCCTCGAACTCACAAAGATCCACCTGCCTCTGCCTCCCAAGCACTGGGATCAAAGGCAGGAGCCACGATGCCTGGTGAATTACCCACTTTATTTTCTCTCTCTCTGTCACTCTTTTTTTTCTTTCCCCGAGACAGGGTTTCTCTGTATAGCCCGGGCTGTCCTGGAACTCACTCTGTAGACCAGGCTGGCCTCAAACTCAGAAATCTGCCTGCCTCTGCCTCCCAAGTGCTGGGATTAAAGGCGTGCGCCACCACTGCCTGGTGAGTTACCCACTTTTAAGTGTCCATTGGTTTACATGAATTTCAGTGTCGACCAGCTATTGCTCTGTCTCCACAGCTTTTTTTTCATGTTGTAACATCAATATTTTGTGCCTGGTATACACAACACTCATTTTCCCTCCTTCCCAGGCCCTGGAGACCACCATTCTGCCCTCTTTATGATTTCTGACTAAGTACATCACACAGTGGAATTATATGACATTTGCCATTTACTTCCTGGCTTGTTTCACTTAACACAGTGTCCTCAGGGTTCATCCACACAGTAGCTCACCTCAGCTACACCTTCTTTTTTTCTTGGTGTGTGTGTGTGTGTGTTGGGTTGGGTTTAGAACCCAGGGCTCATGTGTATTGAGTGTATACTGTATTACTGAGTCACTACACAGTGTTTCCAACATCCCTTGTTTCGAGCTCTGTCGTTTCCAACTGAAGTCTTGGTGTCCTTGCTGACAATAATTTGGTCTTAGACGGTCAACATTCTGGAATAGTTGGAGTAGCTGATCTTCAAGGCTGGACTCCTCACCATGGCTCTGTGGACAGTGGATAACTGGTTGGGGAGAGAGAATTGTTCTTTTTTGAGGATGTGACCTCCGGTAGGACTCCCGTGCTCCAGTGGAGGGTCCTCCTACACACCTGTACAGATGGGCAGCACTAACTATACTTAGTGGGTTATAAGACAAACAAGACTTGTAGCTGGGAGGGAGAATGCTGGGGGATTCGGAGGGAGTCAGAGGGCAGAATGTGGGTTGGCATGCTCACACTTCATTGTATATATCTGAAGTTCTCAAGAATAAAGACAAATAAAATAAATAATAATATGTAAAATATTTCTGGGTTCACAACCATTTCGATTCCATTGATCTTTCAGCCTTTACCATATTAGGCAGAGTTTATTTATTCTTTTGATCAGGTTTCATTATATAACTGTGGTTAGCTAATCTTAGTTGTCATTTTGACTACATCTGGAATCAACTAAGACTCCAAATTCTGGACACCCCAGTGAGGGATTTTCTTTCCCTTTTTTAAAAAATAATTTATTTTTATTTTATGTGCACTGATGTTTTGCCTGCATGTATGTCTGTGTAAGGATGTTGGATCCTGGAGTTGAAGATAGTTGGGAGCTGCCATGTGGGTGCTGGGGACTGAACCCATTCTTTCTTTATGAGGGTTTTTCTCATATTAATTCAAATAGTAAGACCCACCCTAAATCCGGGTCACTCACACCTTCTGCTGGCATGTGAAAAGATATGGGAGAAGGACCTGGCTTTGTGCCTGCTTGTCCTCACTCTGATTAGTAGATTAGTCTGTCCTGTGGCTGTGGTTAGTATTCAGTTTAATATTTTCAAGATTCCAGTGTGGGCTGAAGCCCAGCAGCTCTCCAGAGTCCCCCAGAACTCCAGCATCAGACTGAGACTTCTGAGACATCAGCCACATGGGCTGACACTCATCACTGGATTACCTGGAGCACAGTCTGTGAGTCCTGGTGTGAGAAGGCTTTCCACGAAGATCTCTGGCCCAGCCGGAGGGCGGGGGGGGTGGGGGGGGTTGGTGGTGGTGGCTTTGGGCCAAGAAGATAGAGTGTGAACAGGGAGGGGGAGTTGCCTCCACTGCCTCTGCTGCTGCCTCTACCCCAGTCTCCGTTGTTGCCACCCAGTTGCTCCCAGGTGTTGCGCCTGTCGCTCTGCACTGAGTGTCCAGGCTGTGCCGGTGGGAAGCCGACTAGCTAGCAAGGAGTGCGTGGAGGGTCCTGAAGGTGCTTTGGGAGAGCAGATCTCTTCCCAGAAGTGTTACAGCTTTTGTGACAGAAACTCTCAGACAATGGGGTGATTCTTGCACACCTTTACTTCTCTGAATAGGATTCTTATTTACAGTTTTGAGGTAGGTTAGGGTCTGGCAGCAGGTAACTCCTATTGGCTTGGTCTGAGAGCTTAGAGATACCTCATGTACATGTGGGAGAACCTGAGGCACTGTTCCTATGTGACTGATGGCCATAGACCTCCCTGTAGGAGGGGCTGTGGCTGGCTGAAGCTAAGTGAGAGCAGTCAGGGGACCCAGGAACGAGCCAAACTCCTACTGTCCCTTTAGGGTCTCCGGGGTTCCAAGCATGCTCAACTAGGTACCCCGATGCCTCTCACAGCCCCCCGCCCCACAAAAATCTATAAGTCAGTTCAACAAATCCTCTTGATGGTTTATTTGTTTTCCAAGAGGGTTTTTCTGTGTACACCAGGATGGCCTTGAACTAAGCACTCTATCTGCCTTTGTCTCCTGAGTGCCTCCCGAGGCTACCATCGCCCAGTTCAGTAGCTTACTCAGAGTGGCCTGGGTGTTAAGATGATGAAAAACCTCCTGGAAAACAAAGAACTTAGTCCATGAATCATTATCTCTGTCTGTCTGTCTGTCTGTCTGTCTGTCTGTCTGTCTGTCTGTCTGTCTATCTGTCTATCAAGGATATATTTATGTACATAAGTATCACTTACTGAACCCCTACTATGTGCTACACAGTGTGCTGACTTGGAACCAATGGGTATCTCAGTTTTTGTGACTTGTCTGTTAGGACTGGTTGGCTTTGCAGTCACCAGTGGTGCAGCAGCCAATGAGTGGGCAGCGGAGCTGGGTCTCAATAGCACTTGATTTATGGATTCTAAAACTTTGATTTCACACCATTTTTACATATCATAAAATGTTATCCTTTTGATTTTTTCCCATCATTAAAAATGTGAAAAACTGTGTGCACCTTGTAGGCTGGACAGAAATAAATGCTGGGCCAGATTTGTCTCATAAACCATGGTTGCTAACCATGGCATCATCTTATTAAATGTTGACCATAAACAGCATGACATAGCTATAATATGCACGCTATAAATGAGTTCTGTAGCACATTAGATTTTCTAGTAATCTGTAGCAATTGGATAACATCTCACCCAAAGGTTAGCATCTACCCTTCCTTCCTTCCCTCCTTCCTTCCTTCCCTCCTTCTTTCCTTCTTCCTTCCTTCCTTCCTTCCTTCCTTCCTTCCTTCCTCCCTTCCTTCCTTCCAGTTCTTGAGTTCTTGACTATTGATGGGTTTATAATATGTAACAGAACACTACACTTTCTCATGCTTTTGGGGGTATATTTTAAATATCACACAAACCACAAAAAGTTGTTAATATCCAGGGTTAATATTTCTCCTCTTTTCATTTATGACTAAATTAAAAATTAGTCTAACACCGGGGTTCCATTTTACTCTCGGTTTTCTGATTCTGTGTTGGGCATCTGATTGGTTTGGAAAGGACTTCCAGTCAAAGAAGGAGCAACGTTTCTTCTCAGGGTAACATTTTAAGCACATTGTTTTAAAATCATTTGATGATATAAACAAATAATTTACTTCACAGCCCTCCATAGAATCGTTTAGTTTGGGTTAATGTTGAATCCTACTGATGGTCACAAACATACTTTGAGGCAAGAGGAGAGAGTTATGAGTTACGGCAGGTGGATTAGTGTGAGTGGGAACTTTGCCATTTGACACACAGTTGAGAGTAAGTTGCATGCTGATAAATGGATGTGTGAGGGTGTGCATTGGCACATATGTTCCCCAGGGAAAGAACCACATGAGAGCATGTATGTGCATCAACATGCATGTTCTCCAGGGCAAGGTTCTGCAAGGCCCAGAAGCAACACAGAGGGGTTTTCTCTTTCTAATCCTAAGTGTGGCATATAACTAATAACTCTATGAATTTAAATAAAATGAGACTCATAAAAATTCATACACATTTCCAGCAGATTACATTTTACGCTATAATAAAATACCTTCATAATAGGAATTTTTTTTAAGTGGGTCTAGGTAGACTACAGCCCAAATAATGTTCCTTGAAGCAATGTCTGCAGTGAGTAAGGTCTGATCCACCGCAGATATTAGTTTTAGCCTCTTATGTTTTCCTATGTTTAAAAAAATGAAACTTATTTAAATAATGGGCAATTAAAACATTTCAGAATGAATCAATTTGCATATGACAAAGGCATTAATACCCAAAGGGCTGAATAAAAGGCTCAGACACTCATGAATGACAAACAGATACACATTTATATGTTTACAAAAGCGTAAATTATCGGCATGGCTGTGTCTAACTTCAAGTCACAATATCAACAAGGAATTGGGTTTTCTATGAGAAAATTTTGTTCCAAAGTGAAAGTGTCACCTTGCCATCTGATGATCCCCCCGATGACTAGGATGAAGCCTGAGAAACTGTGTCATGACTGAGAAGAAATGAGGTAAACCCTGGTCATCACCTAAGACACGATGTCCATTGCATATCCAACTCCCACAATGGTGTCTCCTTCTCACAGTCACTTGCCTCCATCCCCATCCCCAACAAACAGCTACTATTTGGCCAGCATGTTACCATTTATACAGTTAACAGCTGAGCAAAGTGGGCTCATTCCTTCATTAAGATGTTGTTCGTAATAACACGACAACTTGCATCCAGGGTTAATATTTCTCCTCTTTTCATTTATGACTAAATTAAAAATTAGTCTAACACCTGGGTTCCATTTTACTCTTGGTTTTCTGATTCTGTGTTGGGAATCTGATTGGTTTGGAAAGGACTTCCAGTCAAAGAAGGAGCGACATTTCTTCTCTGGCTAACATTTAACTCTTAAAAACCAGAAAGACTTTTTTTGGCCTCGTGACTGGTCTAGAGATGAAACCCATTAGCAATGTGAAAAAAAAAAAAAAAGAAGAAGAAGAACCAAAAAATTATTCGGTCTGAAAGTACATTGGGGATTGGGGGCTTTTGGAAATAGAGATTAGATTTGATTAGCAGCTTGCTTGATTTGATGAGAGTGGGTTCCTCTGGTGCCAACTGAAGTGATTACAGTCTCACTCACACGTAGGCTTTGCTCTCAGTCCTTCAACGTGGCGTCTCATTCCACTTGGTGAGGCCTCCACTGCCTTCCGTGTGAGGAGGAAGTTTATTTCCCTGTGACTTGCTATTTCAACATTCTAAGTTGAGGATAGAATTGTTTCAGCAAGATGATTTTAAGAGGAAAGAGGACTTGACATCTAAAAACTGTCTTTTATTCTGAAGACAAAGTCTCCCTCCCTGAGGCAGCCAGCAGAGAGCTAATGTTTCGAGACTCTGCGTTACTCTTTAGTGAACATGTCCATTACTCTTATTATTTTTCATCTTTTTAAAGCAACTCCGGACATTGCTTAGAAATTTTATGCTAATTAGTAGAGCATTCTACCAGACTTTCACCGTGGACAGTTGAATAAAATCCCTGAGAGTATCAGAGCAATGAAAAATTCAGATCTGGGTCATCTTTTAAGTATTTACTTTGGTTTCCCGAAGATGTGGTCTCACCATGTAGCCCTGGCTAGCCTCTTAGCTTCAAATCCACCAGGAACGCTGCTTCCCTTTGAAGTATTTCTCATCTGAAGGTGGGTGCCATGCTAAACTCTGTCACTAGAGGGTGCTCAAGGGATGTTGGGGAGATTTTTTTTTTTTTCTTCTTGGTTCTGGTACGCTCTCTAGAAAGGCTTCTGTAGTTTTCAGTTTCTGCCAAATGTGATTTTCCCACCTCCCTTCTCCTTTGGGGAGAGGCTTCTCTGTGCTAGGCTTCTATCGTGCAGGCCGACTGACTGCATCCAGCTTCCAGAAGCTTCCTTGGCAGCCTTTTGTAAAGCTTTGTGGCGAGTCCAAGGCACAGGATCTTACAGTGAAGCCTCTCTCTGGCACATTAGAAGATGGATTTCCAGAAAGTTCTACAGCATAATAGCACCTCAGTAACTTTTAGTTTGGTGAATCATGTCTGTATTTTCTTTAACAAGGCCTGCCTCTCAGCCCCGGAGGAGAGGAGCATTATTTCAGGCTAAGGGTAGCATCAGTGATTCCTGTATTCTTTTAGAGTCTTTTTTCAAAAAATTTATTTTATGTATATGAGTACACCATAGCTGTCTTCAGACACACCACAAGAGGGCATCAGATCCCATTACAGATGGTCGTGAGCCACCATGTGGTTGCTGGGAATTGAACTCAGGACCTCCGGAAGAGCAGTCAGTGCTCTTAACCACTGAGCCATCTCTCCAGTCTGAGTCTTCTTTTAGTTAAATTTTTTAAAAAAACGCATTTTATCTGTGTATGTTTGTGAGTGGATATGTGGAACTTGTGGGAATTGGTTCTCTTTTTCCACAATGTGGGTCCAGGGAATTGTATTCAGGCCCCCAGGCTCTGTAGTAAGTACATCCGTGGTCTCCAGGTTTACCGGCTTCTTACGGCTGGTGTGCCCAGGGAGTGCACCTGCCTTAAGGCTTCACGGTCACTGTTCTCCTATAGCTCTTTCCTCTGGATATCTGCCTGCTCTTCTCTCCTCTCTGTAAGGCTTCGCTCTGCAGGCACCTCCCCAGGAGCCCTTGCTTGACCACTTTTAAATTTGTAACCGTGATCTGCTATCCATATTCCTTCACTTAATTTTCTCCATGAAAATGTTCACTTCCTATGATCCCCATAATTTACATTTTTATTTTGTTTATTGTCACCTTCTGACTAAAGTGTAAGTTCCATGAGGTAAGAATTAATAAAGTTGCTTTTCAGTGCTTCATCCTCAGGACGGTACAAGTGTATAATGTCCCTCCCCTGGACTCTCAGGCTGAATTTGATCAGTATGCACATACTTCGTAATTTTTACTCCAGCTCCTGGGTGTGCGTATTCATCTCTACCTATGTGACTAGAAATATAAAGTGACAGAAGACGCCATCCTTAGCAGGCTCTACCTACTGAATAAAGCATTCCTATTGCTGGCTCTCTTTAAGAGGTGTTCCCAGCTTTAAAAATGAATGACTGTGGTGGATATTTATCACCTTTTGTCTCTGTTCAAAGGACATGTCAGTTAGTGACCTGATGACCTCTGACCCAAGCAAAGAGCCTGGAAAGTATCAGTTGGGGTGATGCAAAGACCCAAACTGGGGTTGGTGAATAAAGGCACCTGCTTCCAAGCCTGTTGCTCTGGGTTCAATCCATGTTGCCCATGTGGTAGAAGGAGGGGACCCACTCTTATAAGTTGTCTTCAGATCTGCCCAGGTGTGCCATGGTACATGTGGATGCAACACACACACACACACACACACACACACACACACACAGACTTCAAGTAGATGGCTCTACTATTTTCTACAGTACACCTGGAAGTGACATTCTTCAGGTCCTGCTTCTGTTAAGCTAAGGTTACCCCAGTTTCTGAATTTCTGAGCCTGTCGGTGTCACGTTTCTTCCCATTTTTGAGAATTATATTTATTATTCCCTTTCTGTTCAAGTTAGTTTGGTGGCTTCTTCTTTCTCTTCTTCCTCTTCTTCCTTTTCCTCTTCTTCTTCCCCTTCCTCCCTCTCCTCCTCCTCCTCCTCTTCTCCTCCTCCTCCTCCCCCTCTCCTCCTCCTCCCCCCTCTCCTCCTCCTCCCCCCTCTCTTCCTCCTCCCCC
>JANHMN010000021.1:45506328-45562564 GCA_030674055.1 Rhabdomys pumilio | reverse complement strand
GAGCAATAGGAGGAGGAGGAGCAATAGGAGGAGGATGAGCAATAGGAGGAGGAGGAGCAATAGGCGGAAACACTGACTCTGACATCCTGCCTAATCTGAACTGTGTTTGGAAAAGTCGGCTAAGTGGGTCTTTAAAAAGAACAAACACAGGTTAGAGAGATGGTGTGCATGGAGCCAGTTCTCAGTACCTTCCTCCAGGGGCGCAAAACTGCCTGTAACTCACGGTAGCTTCAGGGTAGCCCAATGCCTCCCCACAGACACATAATTAAAAATAATAGAAGTTAAAAGAAACTAAACCAAATGTGGTGTAGAGAGAATGGTTTATGTACTGTGTGGAAATGTCACTTGCTGATGGCGGGGATTAGAAGGTGGGACTTCAGGCAGAGAGAGAGAGAGAGAGAGAGAGAGAGAGAGAGAGAGAGAGAGAGAGGGGGGGGGGGGAGGGACGGGAGGAGGAGAGAGAGGGGGAGAGAAGAGGGAGGGGAAAGGGAGGGGTCGGTGGGTAGAGGGAGGGGGAGGGGGAGGGGGAAGGAGGAGAGAGAAGGAGAGAGAAGAAATCCTGTGAAAGAGTCAAAAGGGGAGAATTCATCCTGAACTTTGAGAAAGTAGGATGCGCATGAAGCTGAGGAGAGGTGACCAGCCATGTGGCAGACATAGAATAGAATAAACGGGTTATATAAGTTATGAGCTAGTTGGGGAATGAGCCAATACTTATGGTCAAAGTGTTTATTCATAAACAATTAAGCCTCGGAATCATTATTCTGGGAATGAAGAGGCGGGGTAGAGAGGCTGGTAGCTACAATGTGGGTCAATGGTAGAGCACTTGGCCTATGGTGCGTGAAGTCCTAGGTTTGATTTACAGGACCACAAGCAAAGCAACTTGTAACAAAAGTTACACAAAAGTCATCTTGAGTTCGAGTCATATGATTCCAACCAGTGCCCAGTGGGTTCTCCACCTTTTTTTTTCTTTAGTTTTTTTATTGTCTGAGAATTTCATTTGAAATATTATATATTGATATATATTATTATATTAATAATGTAGACTCAATATTATATAATTATATTAATATAATATTAATGCATATTAAAAGATCTATTTATTTACACTGTAGATCTCTTTAGATACACCAGAAGAGGACACTGGATTTCATTACAGATGGTTGTGAGCCATTATGTGGTTGCTGGGAATTGAACTCAGGACCTCTGGAAAAGAGGTCAGGGCTCTTAACCACTGAGCCATCTCTCCAGTCCAATGCAGTATGTATTCTTTATCATATTCTTTCTTAACTGCCAACTCCTCCTAGATCTCCCTCTCAACTCCCTCGGCTTCATGTTCTCTTTTTCTCTTAGAAACCAAAACAAAGCCAAACACAAGAAAAAAATCTATCAAAACCCAGAGTCTGATTTGTGTTGGCCGGCTACTCCTGAGCTGGGCTCCCCTGGGGTGTCACTCTCTGAAGAAAGCTGACTTCCCGTTTCCCAGCCAGTATCAGCTACAAGTAGCTTCTTGGCTAGGAGTGGGACTTTGTGTCCCCTTCCTTTCCTTTGTGCTGCCGTTTTGTCTGGCTTGAGCGTGTGCTGGTCTTCTGCCTGCTGCCACAGTCTCTGTGTTCATATATGTACCAGCCTTGTTGTATTTGCAAAATGCTCTGAAGGTTGTCCAGCACCTCTGGCTTTTCCACTCCTTCTGTTTCCTCTCCCAACTGATTCCCGGGCCTGGCCTGGCGGGGAGGGAGGGGCTTGATACAGACAGCCCACCTCGGGATGAGTGCTCCAAGTCTCTGACTCTCTGTGTGGGTCTCTGTGTTAATTACAGTCTTCTGTAATTACTCGTCATCTGATGAGACTGATTGTGGCATTGATCTATAGATGCATTGCTGTGCCATTAGAAGTCATTTTACTGCGATGTTTATGCAGCAGAGTAATTGTAGTAGGTTTTCTTTTGAAGAGCTATATAAAAAGCTACCAATGCAGAAGGTTCATATATAGTCCACATATATGTCTTCATATATATGTACACATATATGTATTCTACATACATGTCTACACATACATATTCCACATATGCCTTCATATATACATATGTACACATATATGTATTCTACATATATGTCTAAACATACATATTCCACATATATGTCTTCATATATATTTGTACACATATATGTATTCCACATGTATGTCTACATATACATATTTCACATATATGTCTTCATATATATATTCCACATATATTTATATATACATATATTCCACATATATGTCTTCAAATATATATATATATATATTTTACATATGTGTCTTCACACATATATACACACATATATATGTTCCACATATATGTCCTCATATATATATTTATACATATATATATTCTACATCTATGTCTTCATATATATACATATATATCCCATATGTATATGTATATATATGGAATTTAAATGGTGTTGCTGTAAATATTATTTCAGTGTTACTACTCCACCTTAGATTGTTTAGTTCCCAGATAAAAGATACAAAATCTTTTTATTTACCATAAGCCTTAAAGCACCAGAGTTGAGCAGATATCAACCCTCTATGTTGCTTTGTCTACTTCCCTGTCAATAACCCTGAGATATCACTTGCATGTTCTGCCTGGACTGTTCCTATTCCAACAGTTCAGCCCTCATGGCTGTGTGTTCATAACCCACCTCCCCATGGTGCCTCCCTCCTTCTTCTCTCTCTCCTCAGACCCCAAGCCCAGGAACCAAAGCCCTGCCCATCTCTCTTCTGCCCCGCTACAGGCTGTCAGCGTCTTTATTAACTAATAGTTTTAAATTAAGAAGCAAGGTTTGCACAGCAAAGCCTGGCATATGTGAGAATTCAGTCATCTTGAGGCAACCAGACCTTGGGATACAGAATGCAGCCTTATGGTACATAGCAACAGACCAAACCTCAACAATATGGAGTCATCATGTAACCAAGGAGAAAGAAACCCTGATTAGATATCATGTGCTACCAAATAAAACCCCAGTATCAGGAGTAGGTTACATATTTTTGAATTATTAGCCAAAGGGGTCTCGTAGACCTTGCCCAAACACTATAGGCTGTTGCCAGTGGTCTTAGCTACCATCCATAACTTGCTGGTAAGACCCTATTGCTGAAGATACCACATATTTATGATGTAGAACACAGAGACATTGGGCTGATGCTCACCTAGAAACTTCACCCCCACCAGCTAGTATCCATGGTATTAGAAGGCACTGTACCTAGGACTGGAGGGAAAATATCAACAACATCACCCAATGACATAACTATGTGAGCTATGATAATGGTTTGTCAGCAAGATGTGCCCACATGTGCCATAGTGGCATGAATATTAGGTGGATAACCAGCCAGTTTTTGCTTGCATTTAAGGCTCACTCCATGAGATGGAACCCATACTTGATATTGTTGATACAGTGAAATACAAATTGTCTTTGATCTACATGTACCACTCAGACCTTGTTAACAGCATGAATCTGAGGAGTGTGTGTTTTAAGTGAAATGAGTCAGTCTAGGGATTAAATCTTAGAGTCTGAAAACAATATATGTTTCTTTCTGTATAACCTTAGTGCCAGCGTGACGAGGAGCAGGTTACATGTATCATGTAGGATTAGAAGTAGAAACTGCTGTCCTGTCCCCCCCTCAGCACATGACCATGGACTGAGTTATCCTCTTAGCACCCAGTTTCCTTGTCTACGCTAGTAAGAATGACAGTTTACTACCTGGCAGACAACATGGAATATTGTGTCCATATCTTCTCATTTCTTTTTAAAAAATTAATCTTTTTTTCATAAAATATACTTTGATCTTGTTTTTCCTTTCCCCAACTCTTCCTGGATCCTCTCCACCTTCCTGACCACTCAACTTTATATTTTTTTCTTTCTTTCTCTTTCCCTCTCTCAAGTTCCCCAGAAGGAGAAGAAGGAGAAGGAGAAGGAGGAGAAGGAACAGGAGGAGGAGGGGAAGGGGGAGGAGGGGAAGGAGGGAGAGGAGGGAGAGGAAGGAGGAGGAAGAGGAGGGAGAGGAGGGAGAGCAGCAGCAGCAGCAGCAGCAGCAGCAGCAACAGCAACAACAACAACAACAATCCCTCACACAAAGAAACAAAGTCCATTTTATGATGGCCAACTACTCCTGGGCATGAGTGTGCCTTAGAGTGTGGCTGATACATGCAGTGACCTCCTTTGGAGAAAACTGATTTCCCCTTCCCAGCAGGCATTGACTGCAAAAAGCTTCCTGGTTAGGGTGGAACTTTGGGTCCTTTTTCCCTTCTCAGTGCTGGGATTTTGACTGATTTGAACTTGTTCGGATCTTGTTCCTGTTATCACAGTCTTTGTGAGTTCATATGTGTATCTGTTGTGTCTGGAACACGTTCTCTCTGCTTCTACGGACTTTCTGCCTTCTCTCATATAGATCTCCAAGCCTCAAGAGGAAGGCTTTGATGAAGACACCTCATTAAGGACTGAGTGCTTCAAAGTCTCTTGCTCTCTGCACATTGTCTAGTTGTGTGTTTCTGTGTCATTCCCATGTAGTGAAAGAGGCAGCTTTTCTCAAGTGGGCTCAGTGAGTTACTGATCTGTGTAGGACTGTTATCAGTGACCGTTTTACTGCCATGTTCCTTGCCCATGATCTTGATCTAGTCTTAGTTTTTTGGCCATGTATGTGTTCCATCTCATACTTAGCCCCAAATCCAATCGTTCCTCCCATAACATCAGGCCACTGTTGCCCATGTCTTGTTTCTGTTGTTGGTCACAGCGTTTGTAGCTGGGTGAGATTGATGAGTACTTTCCTTCTCTGGTGTCTTTCAGAGTAACTCACAGAAGTATGCATGCTGGTCAGCAGGGGCGGAACTTGTAGTTGGCCACTATCTCGATTTCTCTGACACATGTCAGGTGGCATATGTTGACATAGGTAAGTTGTGTCTTCAGCTATAGGGTCTATACAACCAGACTGTGAAGCTGAGAAGCTTGGCTTGTGTTCTTGGAGCAACAGCTGATGTCCTTTGCTTTCCATGTTGACCTGAGGGCAATGGTGTTGGTCTTTGTCTGTTGGGGTTTAGTTGAGGATCTTCTCATTTCTATTACCTGCCCTAGGGGGCTTGGAGTCAACCCCCAGAGTATCAACAACCAGGATAAACTGCCTATAGGTTCTTCTTCTCCAATGGCTGATATAGAGCAGCTTAGCTGGGTTGTTCTGCCTTTAGGTCTCCCATAAAGTTATAATCAAGGTGCTGGGGGGCGCTGTGGTCTGTCATCAAAGGCTTGACTGGGACAGGAAGTTCTGTTCCCAAACAGCTCATCCTTTGAGGTAGTAACCCTCAGTTCCGTGCCACATAGACCTCTCCCAGAGAGTACTTGAGGATCTTCACAATATGGCGGCTCATCCCTCATGATAAACAATCCAAGAAGGCAAAGGAGTAGAAATTTCTTATCTACATAGCACTGGAAGTTTCCCTACCCTGCTATGCACTGGTTTTCTTAATCCCACAGACCATCCCCAAGACCATGTAGAAAGAGTGTATACCAGGAGACTCAACAATAGTCACAATCTTTATTGGACATGTTTCATTTTAATGTGCATTTTGGTGCTGTGTAGATAGAGCACTATAGGCAAAAGCCCAGTCACATTAGTTTTAAGGATGAATTAATTTTAATTCATAAATTAATAAATTTAGGATAAAATTAATTTCAAGGAAAAAAGTTAAATATGTTAATTTTAAATAAAAGCACAACATATATAGTAAAATGAACCTCTGTACATAGCTCACCCAGATTTAATAAATACACAGATTAGGCTAATTTTGTCTCATTTTTTTTCCTTTATTGCACTTTCTTTGTGGCCAAAGTACTTTAAAGTGAATTGTTGAAATCAGGCCATTTCACCTGTAAGTGCTCCCTTCTCATGGCTCATACTTTTTTTTTTTCTTCTAAATGTAACCATCAACCATTATCATGCCGGGAAGTGGTGGCACACGCCTTTAATCCCAGCACTTTGGAGGCAGAGGCAGGCGGATTTCTGAGTTCGAGGCCAGCCTGGTCTACAGAGTGAGTTCCAGGACAGCCAGGGCTACACAGAGAAACCCTGTCTCGAAAAACCAAAAACAAAAACAACAACAACAACAACAACAACAACAACAACAAAAACCACCAAACCATTATCATACAACAAAGTGAGTCATAGTTACTAATTGTCCTCTAATACCCAGTCTGTATTTACATTGTCCCCATAAGTTTTAGAGTCAATTCATTCGAAATAGGATGCAAAAACATTGTATTTAATTGTCTATCCCTTAAGTTTCTTTTAATCAGTAGTGATTTCTCCTGGGAAGCATTGTTACATGTTTTGATGCTCTTCCACGCAGGTGTATCAATGTCTATCAATGTCCGTGTATTATCGCTGTTTAGTTTTCTTTGGCCAGGAGCCTCTCTGAGCTCACTCTTATCTCCCTTGGCATGAGCTTGTGAATTTTGAAAATTGTCTTTCAAAAAAGTGACACCAGATTCCCCTCAATGCATCTCTCTGCCCTTGACTTGGCACTCTTTCTTTCTAGTGTGAGATACCCACAGTTGCTTCTGGTGGGGTCCCAGGGATGTAGTGTGGGGTACAAGAAAAGAGTGTAGCTTTGTAACCCATGTTCTAATCTTCACACTGCCTGTAGCATTTTCTAGAATGAATGTTTGGATACAGACGCTGAAACCAAATAATACTCTATTCACGGGGAGAACATTCAAGTATTCACAACAAAGGTACTTCTGAGTCAGGATAGCTTCTACGTGTCTCTCATTTAATTCTATGTCTGACATGAAGTCTTGGTAAACTCTTATCCCATAAAAGAAAGCATTGTCCCAGCTAGTAGGTGTAAAAACGGAGCAGAACCTTTGGCACCTTCTGAAGCAGAAAGATAGTTGGCATCTGTTTGCAGAAAGACTTTCAGAAGGCAGAAAACCATACATCTAGGGTTTAAAGCAGAAGGGATTTTTTTTTTTTTTTTTGCAACAGAGTAAATATGTCAAGTACAGTGATATTTGCATATGCTGTATTTTAAAATCATATTTAAAACTGTCTCATATATTCTGAATCTGGTAAGTGGAAGGCAGGGAGGTCACCTGTACAGCTGGTGCAGACAGTGAATTCCCATTAGGCACATTTTGAAATTCCAAAGCAATGTGACAAACAGAGCCCTCCATCTGTTGGGAGACCATCGAGATGAGCACTGACTCTACAGACACTTTACTGTGCACAGCGTCGTATCTTGAGGCCAGCTGCTTATATTACGTATCTTTAATTTCATTTACTTTCCATGTAATTATTCTAGAAAGTCACAACTAGGAACTGGATGGGATTATGTGTGGTGGCAAGCGTGTATAACGGTATAGCTAATGATAATGATACCACATGGGGGAAGAAATGGAGACATGTTTTAACACGAGGCGTGTTATAAACCACCCATTATTGAGGGACATTTAAGGACAGCTTGGTAGTAGTTGTTAATCTGTGATGCCTGAAATGATGTAAGAGCCAGCCTGAGCCCAGACTTCTCGAAAACAGCTCTTCCATTTTGCTCCTCTATTTAGTTAGCAGGGTTAAAGCTAGGTTCACATTCCCAGTCTTGGAGACCAGCTCCTATATTGGTTCAATGTTTTCTTAATTATCTGTTGAACCTGCTGTTACCTTAACCAAAGTGCCTGAGTTGTAACAATATAACAACTGTGGGAGTTGTAACAATATGTAACAATTGCCTACCAAGCCCTTATTAACTGCTAGGAGCTGATCTGTTCCTTTATCCCCTATCACCCTGAATCCAGGACCTAATATCTAGGGGAATAAATTAAGGGCCTTGAAGCCAGGTATCCTGGACAAGGCTGAGCCTTCAACATATAGTCTCTAGCTTAACCCTTGTTTGTTTGTTTCTCTGTGTAGCCCTGGCTATCCTGGAACTCACTCTGTAGACCAGGATGGCCTCGAACTCAGAAATCTGCCTGCCTCTGCCTCCAAAGTGCTGGGATTAAAGGCCTGCGCCACCACTGCCCGGCCCAGAAGCTTTCTTTTTAAAACTTGTGTCTCCTAAGTAAGTTTTCTTGGCTTTCATCCCAAACCCAACAGTGAGCAGTACAGGAAGACCATTTAGGATAATAAAATGTAACAAACTGTTTTTTCTTTTTTAAATTTATTTATTTATTTTATGTATATGAGTACACCATTGCTCTCTTCAGACATACCAGAAGAGGGCATCAGATCCCATTACAGATGGTTGTGAGCCACCATGTGGTTGCTAGGAATTGAACTCAGGACCTCTGGAAGAGCAGTTGGTTCTCTTAATTGCTGAGCCATCTCTTCAGCCCTGTAACAAACTGCTTTAAAAAGGTTACGTTAAAGTTTTAAATAGGGGGCTGGAGTGATGGCTCAGTGGTTAAGAGCACTGACTGCTCTTTCAGAGGTCCTGAGTTCAATTCCCAGCAACCACATGGTGGCTCACAATCATCTGTAATGGGATCTGATGCCTGCTTCTGATGTGCCTGAAGACAGCTACAGTGTACTCATCATATATGTTAAATAAATAAATAAAATCCTTAAAAATGTTTTAAATAGGTTATTGAAGAAACAAAACACACTTAATTAGTAACTTAATTTGTAAGTGCCTTTCTAGTAAGTTATAGAATGGGCCACATAACTATGCACAGATGACAGGGTAGGTGACGTCATTCTGGCCAACCTTCAACATCTGTATCTGTACAAGTCTTTTGGTAGTCCTCACCTGGACTATTCTTTGCCATGATGTCTTTGGTGAGATGTGCCACAAGAGATTATAACACTTACTGAAGTTGTAAAATGAATATCTTATTTTTTTCCTCTTCTATTTTAGACAGTTCTGACTGTCCTGGGACTCACTATGTACACCAGACTGGTTTTGAACTCACATTGACTCACCCTGCTTCTGCCTCCCAAGTACTGGGATTAAAGGTGTGTACCATAGTGCTAGGATGTAAAATGAGTTTCTTGTTAAACACCAGGGCAGATGCAAAGCGATCTCTCTGGAAGGTCACAAAGGGCGTAGGTCTCACTGTGAGTCTCCAGGGACAAGAGTAGGTTGAGTAGGGTTTTGTCACCGAATTCTATGTCCCTCTGCCTTAGCTCTTACTCTTAGCATTGTGTGTGAAGGCCATTCATCTTGAACGGCACAGGAAGCCTAATGAGGTACTCACCGCCAAGAGCTGGATAAATGGAGGTTCATCCAGGTGCCAAACATCTGGGGAGCTGGGTGAGTAAATTTCTTTCCTGCCTTTTGCTTTCTTTGCTCTCCATGATAAAGGATGATGGTTAATGTTTCTATAGAGTTGTCTTTGTAACTGCTAATAAAACATCCTTCAACCCTTGTGTGAAGAACAGTCCCTACGGATAGGCCTGCTTGCCTCACAATGTATATTGTCCTGGATTATTGAGGAAACATCTTAGAGAAATAGGGTACGATGTCACTCAGCCAAATTAAAGCATTGAAAAGCAATAATGGGTTCTCTATTGAGCCCCTTTTGGGAACAACAAACTTACATATTTATAGGTGTTGTAAAGTATACTAGTCCTTACAACAGCCTCCAAAGCAGGTGTGGGTATCTTGAGTATCTAGGGCACTGATGGTGAATCTCTGACATAGCCATGTCTATCTACAGTGCTGTGTTGTTCATGTAGGAGGGTGGGGACTTCCTGAGTATAACAGTTTGAGAGACACGAGAAGGTTCTTTATACCAGTGTGGACTATAACGTTAACAGCCTGGGTCATAGAACTTTTTTTGTATGGTATCTCACTGACTGTCAAAACATCAGCAGAGCACTTCCTTTCATGGACAGGGCACTCTCCAGCGTGAGTGTGTGTGTGTGTGTGTGTATGTGTATGTATGTATTTGTATATGTGTGTATGTACATGTGTGTATATGTGTGTATGTATGTGTATGAATGTGTGTGCATGTGTGTGTATATATGTGTGTGTACATGTGTGTGTATGTGTGTTTTTATAAGTGTGCATATGTATATGAGTGTGTGTATGATTGTATGTATGTATGAGTGTATGTGTGTATGTCTATATGTCTGTGTGTTTGTGTTTATGTGTGTATGTATGTATGAGTGTATGAGTGTATGTGTGTATGTGTGCATGTGTATATGTATTTATGTATGTAATGTATGTATGTATGTATGTATGTGTATATGTCTGTATGTGTGTGTGTTTGTATGTGTGTATGACTGAGTGTATGTGTGTGTATGAGTGTATGTGTGTATGAGTGTATGTGTGTATGTGTGTGTATGTGTGTATGTGTGTATGTGTGTATGTATGTATGTGTGTATGTGTGTATGTGTGTATGTGTGTATGTGTGTGTATGTGTGTATGAGTGTATGTGTGTATGTGTGTGTGTATGTGTGTGTGTATGTGTGTGTATGAGTGTATGAGTGTATGTGTGTATGTGTGTGTGTATGTGTGTGTATGAGTGTATGTGTGTATGTGTGTATGTGTGTGTGTGTGTGTGTGTGTGTGTATGTGTGTGTGCCCTGAAGATGAGGGCTTGTGTTGTGGTTGATCTGAATCCAGGGCCTGTGAGCCTTAACCCTCAGTAATTTCACTCCTAACCTCCAGGGAAAAGGCGTGTGTGGGCTGTGAGACTTGAGACACCACTGTAACCAGCAGAAGGCCAATAAGCTCCAGCCCTTAACCCACTGTCCATCAACAGCATGGCGCTTGTTTTTTTCTGCTGCCATCCTTGCGTTCTTTCAAGGGCTTTGACATAAAGCATCAGATTAGATCACGAGGTCAAATGGTTATACGGGAAGAGCTTTTATTGGAGAGAAACCTCAGCCCATAAAGTGCCTTGTAAGCCTCCAGAATCGACTTTGACGCCAGAGAACCTACCACAGCTGGATCCTGGCGCTTGCTCTGAGCTGATTTAAAAAGCATTCATTTTTGGTCACATGATTGGGCAGGACGCTCTCTGCTGCCCCCTGGCTTTGCTAGAGGTATTGTCTCTGACGTGTGGGCTATCATGATTGTGTAGGCTATTTCCCAGAAATTCAACAGCGGCTTTTGTGGAAAACACTGACTCTTGCCTTGACCTGAAGACATTCGATGGGGAACTCAGAGATCAACATGCAAAGCACTTGGGCCTTTAATCCCAGCACTCAGGAGGCTGAGGCAGGCAGATCTCTGAGTTCAAGGCCAGTCTGGTCTACAGAATGAGCTTCAGGACAGCCAGGGCTACAAGAGGACATCTTGTCTGAAAAAAAAAAAAAACAAACAAAACAAAACAAAACCAAACCCCAAAGTCCCCAGGGCTGGGTCAAGTTTGGAACGTTTGGTCCAGACTTTGTTTTCCTGCTGCTGGTGGCCGAGAAAGCTGTCAAAGGGAAGCGTGCTCAGTTACGAAACAGAAAGGACTTGGTGCTCTCACATAGCTGATCTGGGACTGTCTGATTCATACGTAACCTTTATACTAGATTTGTTAACACTACAGTGAAGAAGCCATTGGGGGCCGGGCTTTGTGGAAAAGGAGATTTTCCCTAACCCTCAAAGCTTCCTTTAAAATCACAGAAGCTGCTTCAGGAGTGCAGACTGTGCTGGACTGTGGAGGAGCGACGCCCCCTGCTGGCAGAAAGGCAGAGGGAGCTTGAGAAGGGCAACCTCTGGTACCAAATCCTCGGGCAGCAGACAGCCCACGGTGGTTGAGTCCCTAGGAGGAACGGAGAGCAGAGATAATACAGGACTTTAGGGAAATCCTGAGCAGGGATTTTCAGTTTTCTACTATTGGGAATTGGGCTCCAGAGGGGAATAAAAAATCAGTTTCAGAGAAGAAAGGAAGCTGGTTTTTTATTTCTTTTTCTTTGCACAACTGAGCCATGGTGTAGATATTTTTATTTTTTTCCTACAAGTGGGAGGCTTAGATAGCCTTATTCTGCAGGCGTGGTCCGTCTGTCTTTTGTCCTATTGCTTTCTTTGCTCAGAGAGAAGCAGAAAGCAAATCTTGGCCAGGCAGGACCGTCCAGAAATGAGGCTGGTCGAATCCTCTGTCTTTACTTTTTACCTGTTGTAACCATCGACATTTGTTGAGACAGGGCTGTGTCGAGCCGGGCTCTCAAGGTACTTGGATGATGGATAAGGAACCCTTGTCAGTTTTTAATGTGGAGAAAGTAAACTTTCATCTTAAAAGTCACCGTGACTTTGCTTAGTTGTAACTGCAGCAAAAATTACCTTAAAAGGGATTTATTTATTAATTTAGAACTTATGTATTTATATATGCACGCAACAATAATAATTACGAAAAGAGACTGAGGATGAGGCTTGAGACAGAGCATGGTAGGACTTGGAGTGGGGAGATGAAGGGGTAAATGATGTATATTTTAATTTTTAAAGTTACAAAAAAAACCCTCAACAACTCTTTTTCAAAAAGAATTATTTATTTATTTAATGTATGTGAGTACACTGTAGCTGTCTTCAGACACACCAGAAGAGGGCATTGGATCCCACTACAGATGGCCGTGAGCCCACCGTGTGGTTGCTGGGAATTGAACTCAGGACCTCTGGAAGAGCAGTTTAATCCCTAATACAATCTTTGTGACATTGTTAGCAACAGTAATCCTTAATTTTCAGAATCAAGTGCCAGTCTGCTGAGGGATTGTGCTGAGGGTATCTAAAGTATCATACAATTTCAGTACAACTGAAGTATCTGTAACAACCGAGTAACATTTCTATTTCATCTCTCCTACAATGCCAATGGCTCTGGAGGACAGGAATAGCTGCCTTTGCTGCTTTGTTTAACAAACACTCAGTCTTTACAGGGGTTTGGTAGGAGCCATGGAAATCAGCTTGTTTCACCTAAAACCACTGCAGACAGAGAAGCATCTCAGGTGTTGGGAAGTCACATTTTCCTAAAACCTAAACAAATGCTTCTCAGTGTACAGAGGAGCCAAGAGCCTTGTGGAAAAAAACCCGTTGAACGGAAGTTTTCACGATCGTGGATTTAACTCTTCAGGCAGGAATAACAGAAAAGAAATAGCAATAATACTATTAGCTGAGTTACTTGGTATTTATAACGGGTCAAACATTGTTCTCGGTCTTTTACACTGGCGTTCTTATTCGTACAATGGCCCTGAAGTTTGGATCCGATCTTATGAGTGAAGTACTAATGGATCGATGACTTGTATACAACTAAAGGTTGGTTGACCAGCTCAAGATAGAAAAATGGTGGGTGCAGGCTTCAGACTCATCACTCAGTGCCCTCCACCACCGTGTGGAACCACCTAACGTGGAGAACTGTTTGTGAAGCTTCTCCTGTTCTCAGAGCTCAGCTGCCCCTCCACAGGTCAGGGGTCAGGGGTGGGGGTCAGGAGTCTGGGTCAGGGGTCAGAGGTCAGAGGTCAATGGTCAGTCAGACTTAGACATCCTTTACCACTTAGTATGGATGAGACCCATCAGTAGTGTGCCCAATGGACTATTAGATTTCTTTTTTCTGTTGAAAATTCAAACCAAGAAACATAAAGCATATAAAGAATGAGTGTGTAGGAGGGAAAAATGAGGAACTGAAGATCTTTGAGGTACACCGATGGTGAAAACTCACAAGGAAACATGGGGACGAATAGAGAGACATTGTAAAGATGGCTCATGATAAAATGACATAGAACATCACGTGTCACATAGAACTTCCCCCAAGGTCTGGTTACATAGCTGTGTGCCTATGTGCAAGGACACTGTTCATGGCACAGTCACCAAGATCCTTGTGAGCAGTGACAGTCACCAAGATCCTTGTGAGCAGTGACAGTCACCAAGATCCCTGTGAGCAATGACAGTCGACAAGACCCTCGTGAGCAGTGACAGTTGCCAAGATCCCAGTGAGGAGTGAGGAGCAGAATGATTTCAGGTCGTGTTTACTCCTCTGCCTAGTCAAATGAGTTTCCTGAACACTTTATAATGAGCACTTGTTTTTTTTATAATGACATTTCACTGACATTTTGTGCGCCCCTGTCTTTCTAGTTACAGCAGAAGCACAGATACTCAAGCTGTGGTCAGAGCTGAGTCTCAGGGTCCTCCCTGGGACGTGGGAGCTGTGCTGTGACTTTCATGGCTACTGCTTTCTTCCTCACCTCTTGACGTTTAGTGCCTGGACCAGTTGGTGTGTAAAGGACTGTTCTCTGGAGAAAGGCCTTGCAGACTTGAGGACGGCTTGTGTTGAGTCCTTTGTGAGCGAAGGGATAAAGCATGGCCGCTTTTCAAATAGAGCTGTCCTGGATGGTAGACATGAAAACGTCAGTGTGACCCATACAACGGAGAAAACGAATTTTCAGTTCTAATTACTTTTAGCCTGAGTGCCTGTGTGTGGATAGTGGCTCACACCCAGCTGCACGTACTGATCACTGTGATGTTAGCTTTCACCAACTTGACACAAACCGGAGACACCTGGGAAGAGGGACCCTCAGCTGAGAAACTGCCCCTCTTACTGGCCTGTGGGGCACTTTCTTGATTGTTAACTGACAGAGGATGGCCTAGTCCCCAGTGAACAGTGCCACCCCTGGGCAGGAGGTCTTAGACTGTGTAAGAAAGGTATGTGAGTGTGAGCCAGGAGGTGAGCTCACTCCTCCGAGGTACTCGGTTCAGTTCCTGCCTCCATGTTCCTGTCTGTGTTCCTCTCATGGCTTCCCTTGGTGATGGACTATCATTTAGAAGATGAAATAAATCCTTTCCTCTCCAAGTTGCTTTTGCTCACAGTGGCTTATCACGCACTACAACAGAAAGCAAAAACCCCCACCGTTACTCTGCACACAAGCATGGGGGGGGGGTAGAAGGAGGGAGAGAGAGAGAGAGCCAGATCCACAGAGACAGATACAGAGAAAAGGGAAGAGATTTGCTGAAATTGATGATGGTTTAAGGACAATATCTATGGGCACTAGCTAGTGGGTGGCCCAAGAGTGAGCTGTGACCCGCCTTCAGACTACGTGCAGAAAATAAAGGGACGAGAAGGGATTGACATAAGAGGAGGTTTGTTTTTTATATAATTAGAAATAGCTATTATTTATTTTATGATTTTTTTGAGATTTATTTTTATCTACTTAATGTATACGAGTTCTCTATCTGCATGACTGCATGTACATCTGCATGCCAGAAGAGACCTCATTACAGATATTTGTAAGTCACCATGTAGTTTGCTGGGAATTGAACTTAGGACCTCTGAAAGAGGAGACAGAACTTTTAACTGTGGAGCTATCTCTCCAGCCCCATTTTATTTTTTGATATCTATCTATCTATCTATCTATCTACCTACCTACCTACCTATTTTTGAGTCAGGGTCTCTCTATGTAGTCTTGGCTATTCTAGAACTTACTACATAGACTAGGTTGGCCTTGAACTTACAGTGTTCCTCTGCCTCTTAAATGCTTGTATTAAAGGCATGTACCACTATCCCTGGCTTTAATATTTTAAATTATGTGTATTCAAAATCAGAATTGAAATGGTGATACCCTGCGACCCTCCCTGTCTCCAGGGATTGTCGGCCGATGTTGGTCCTTGAAGGCAAAGGGGACAGAAGTGTGTGTGTGTGTGTGTGTGTTCAGAAGCTTTGTTAGTATGCATAGTAAATAGCGGCACCAGGACCAGCTGTGGGGAGGCATATCAACTTTAGTTGGGGTGATCCAAGGCTCATCTCATACAAGTTTGGAAACAGGGGTCAGAATATCCAGAATGGGCAAAGGTCATTGGCTGAAGGCTTACAATACTGAAATGTCTCACTAGTATGGGGAAGGACTTCAGGAATCTCATGTGCTAGCTGAACTGTTCTTATCCATGGAAAGCAAATTGAACCTGTAATCTTAACCAAGGCTATGGTGACATATTTCATGTAGAGGTGTGTGGGGGTTTTTGAACTCCTCAGACAAGATCAGAGAAGTCCTACCAATGAAGGGATTCCTCCATATTGCGACAAGCTCAGAAGGCTGTCTGGACAATGGTAGACTTTGAACTTAATTAGCAGGGCAACAATATCTATCTTTTCTAGTAGAAAAAGGCCACAGACTTGCACAGGTATTTCTGAAAAGCAGATAAACAATCACTTGACCAAGAGATGAAGAAAAATTGCAACATTAGTAACCACCAGGGAAGCACGGTTTGAATCACAGTGAGGAATTGCCTGTGCTTGTTGTTAGCATGACTATTGGAAAACGAAAGGCAAGTGTTGTGAGAATATGCAGGAAAGGGAACAGCTGTATGCTGTTGCTGGGAATGTAAATTAGTGCAGCATTCTGGAGAGTAGCAAAGGGGCTCCTTGAAAAAGGAAAAACAGAACTACCAGGTGACCCAGAAATCCCACTTCTGGGCATTTATCTAAAGGAGGGATGAAGAGAGATCTGTATTCCAGTGTTCCCTTCAGCATTATTCACTAAAAGTCACTCTACAAAATCACGCTAAGCATCTATCAATAGACAAGCGTGGTACAAGCACACAACAGAATATTGTTCGGCCATAGGAAGGAACACCTGCTGTCTACAGTAACATAGATAAGCCTTGAAGATACTGTGCTAGCTGAGGTAAGAGAGTCACAGACAGGCAGATACTTATGTATCCATAAAGAACTCTCAGAAACAGAGTGTAATGATGAGTAATGGAGGGTACTGTGGGTAGCTGGGGCGTTGGTGTAGCCAAAGAGGAAATGCTGGTCAAGTGATACAGAGTTTCAGTTATGAGAGATGTTGAAATTTCAGAGGTAGGAGTATTGCCAGCCTAGTGTGTCTAGCATAGAGAGTTCCAAGCCAGCCAAGACTACATAATGAGACCAAGTATCAGAAAAGGAAAAAAAAGTTTTGGGTAGCAGGAATATGTTTTTGAGATCTGCTGGGTAACATGGTGTATTGTGTATTTCAAATTTGCTAGGAGTAAATCTGAGATGTATCACAACAAAATAAGGCAATTAAGAGATGCAATAAGTTGATGAATTTGATTTCATAATTCTTCATTGTATAAGCTTATCAAAACATTACAGAACATTACATTCTACCCCATAAATGTAAATGATAGTTAATTTAATGAAAAAGGCTGTTACTGATATCAGTCACTGGGGTTAGAGATGTTGAGGGGGCAGTTGGAGTTCAGGAGTAAGAAGCTATAAGAGCGTGGGGGTTGTAACTTAAACCCACGGGACCAAGAGTCCAGGGCTGAGTGCTGATTGCCAGGGCTGCTCTGTGTCTGCCATGTGGAGATAGTGTGTTGGTGTCAGGGGCAGCATGGTCAATATTCAATAGCTGTCAGTTGGGAATCATCTGGTCGGGAGACAGATAGCAAGACAAAGCTTCGCCCTTCTAATGAAGATCACACGGTCGCTCAGTTTTGGCCTAAGTGACGCGTTAACCTCCACAAAGTGAACCTGTGTTCACAAAACGAACATCTAAACTTGTTCGGTTTCTCCTGCATCCCCGGTCCAGAGGTTCCTTTCCTCGAGGGATGTTCTGTTTAGGAGGGATAGGAGGAGACAAGGACAGCATCCTGGAAGCCACCTGGTCATCTGGACCGAACCTGTGCTGAATCTGTGTCTCGCCATGCCCTCTCGTCCTGTGGCTAAACTCTGGTGAGACTGATGGGAAACGGAAGTGGCTGTTTTCGTAATGTATATCTGATCGTGATGTCTCTCCATCCTTGCGCCTGCATTATCTCCTACCGTGGACTTCCCCAGTTGCTTCCAAGTAATTTCCCTACTTCTAAAATCTTTTCTTTTTTTGTTTTGTTTTTTTTGTTTTTGTTTTTGTTTTTGTTTTTTTTTTGTTTTTTCGAGACAGGGTTTCTCTGTGTAGTCCTGGCTGTCCTGATACTCACTCTGTAGACCAGGCTGGCCTCGAACTCAGAAATCTGCCTGCCTCTGCCTCCCAAATGCTGGGATTAAAGGCGTGTGCCACCACCGCCCGGCAATTTCCCTACTTCTATACATTCTTTCTCCCCGAAACGAACAGCCCCTGGATTGTGGCCCCGTGGTTCTTAAGTCCCTGTGATTGGCCACGGCTGAGCCCGACCACTGTTTGACTTCGTTTCATGCCCTGCAGCTCTCTTCCTGTCCCCTCTTCCTTTTTAGTGACAGTGGCCTTTTCTTAGGCCTTCTGGAAGTATCAGACCTTCTGATTTCTATGCTGGGTGGGATATTCCTTCCCCATTTTGAAAGATGCTTCAAATACTAGCTTAAACATCTCTTCCATGGGCAGGGCCTCTGTGATTTTTTCCAATCCAAATCAGGTCTTTCTAGTTACTACACTTTGTCACCTTTAATACATAATTATTACCGTTCTCTATCTTAATTTGTCTGATGTCTTCTCTGAAGCTATTTATCCACAGGATGTAATTCTCTACTATGGTGTGCAGTGCTTGGCTGGGTTGTTGGTTCATGAGTTACTCAATTAGTGTCTGTCAAGATTATTTCTGTGGTTCAGTAATCACTACTGATGAAGACTTACCTGAGCAGGGTGTCCCCGGCCACAGCTGTCCGGCAGGTTGGTGACTTTAGTTTCTTTAGTCTTAGAATTATGTGTGTGATAGTGATGTATCTCTCTTTGTTTCATTGTTTCTTTCTTTCTTTTTCTTTTTCTTTTTTTTGAAAGTATCTGGTAAAGGGTCTGCACACTAAATTTCCTTTAAAAGATTTATTTTTATTTTAAATTATGTGTATACAGGTGTCTACACTGTGCCTGTGTTATGGGTTTGTGCACATGTGAGAGCAGGTGTCTGTGGAGGTCAGAGGGCAGTGTCTGACCCCCTGGAGCTGGAAGAGGCGGTGAGCTGCCTGCCTTGAGGGCTAGGGATGCCTTCCACCAGGATCCTCCGCAAGCCCGGTGTACACACTTGGGGGCTGAGCCAGCTCTTCAGCCCTATTTTTGTTTTTGAGGTCTTGCTATGCAGTACTGGCTGAACTCAAATGTCTCAAATGTGTGACCCTTGCTTCTTTTTGCTTTCCCCCCCCCTGGCTTGTTATAGTAATTTAAGCAGACTAAACCTCTTAGCCATTCACCTGCAAGCTGTCACCAAATGGGTGCTGTTACCTCTTTTGGTAATTTATTTTAGTTATGGATTTTTTTTTTTTTTGGTTGTTTCACATTTAGCCTTCTCATCAGGTTTTGATGCTGTTGTGTTGGATAATGGCACACTGGCACAAGACTTGACAATACCTGCGGATTCTGGCTCTCTGACGTAAAACTCACACTTCTCTAATGTGCCGACCAGTCACTCTCCATTCATGAAGATGAACCATAACAAAGTTTGAACCGAAAGTCTAGGGAGGCTGGAATAGTGGCTCAGCTATCAGGGGAACTAGGTGCTCTTCAAGAGGAACCCACAGGGCAGCTCAGAACTCTCTGTAACTCCAGTTGCAGGGATCTTTGGGCTCTTCTGTTCTCCAGAGGCACTGAATACACAGACCGACAGACATGCAGGCAAAACACCCACACATTTAAAAAGACATGGGGGTAGGAGGGCTAGAAAAGAGAGAGAAAAACGGAGGTTAAAGCATAAGAAGTCTTTTCTTAATTTTTCTGCCTTCCTGTTATCTGCCCTTTGTGACAAAAATACCTTCCAGCCAAAAAGCTGACTCTAGTGAAACCAGAAATTAGCTCTTCATCCCGACACACACTGAAATGCAGATCCAATAAAATGTGTTTTCTTAAAGTTAGCTCCCCTTCAGGAAATCATGGAAGACTGTTGTCATGGGGGAATGTGAAAGGAACCAGGAAGGACTTAGCCAGAAAAAATACCAATGAAGGATAGCATGAGAATCCTCGTCATGATTTCATGAATTCATGCATTTCCACCAGACACATGCCCGTGGCCACGCGTGGACACTCTATGGTTAAATTCAGAATGGTGCATTTCTTCTGTGATGTGAATTATGGTACGCGGAGTGACAGAATTTATGCAGCCTTGTGAGACGTGCCAGAGCAATGTAGCATTTAAGCTAAGATATTTTAATGACCCAATTTGTTCAGACTGCTGGAGGATAAAAAGCGATTTCATAAGATTTGCTGCTATTAATTGCTGCAGCCCCTAGCGCGTAGAACGTGGTGGGCAGGTGTTTTCGGGATTATACTAAGAGCAAAAGAAAACAACAGGCCTGTTCTTAATATTCAAATTATAATTAGAGACAACAGCAACATCTCAGAGCAGAATCAAAAGGCACAGTTAGCGTGCAGTAAGACATCATAATTAACGTATTAAATGCAGCTTCAATAACCTCGCTGCATTTAGCAATTACTTACCTGCTTACAACAAATAATTTGCTAGCAGATCCAGAATGCACTTAATTGGGATATAGCAGTAGATACTGGTCCTTAACTCCTGGTCTGGGAAGGAGAAGAAAGAACCCATATTTTAAAAGAGAACTCTGAAAAAAAAAGTTCATCTTAAAAAAAAAAAAATGCCAAGACTCGGCTTTAATATCATTCTCCTGGGGCACAGACTTTGAAATGATATTTTCACACAAGGTAGAATCTGAAATTTGAATCCTGTCAGAGGCACAAAATACTGAAAGTCCAGATCTCACAGGGAATAACATTTAAATATTAAACGTCTATGTCCAAGGCAGAGAAGACAGGAATAAAAATGACCCCATTTCAAGTGAAATCTTTGTCCTCTTTGTTTTTGTGAACTGGGTTAGATTAGCATTTTTTGTTCGGCTTGGCCTGAAAGAATACAAAATAAATATGATTTGAAGCCAAGGGTTTGAAGCTGTAATGTTCACACAGTTAAAACGATTCTCCATTTACCAAAGGCCCTGCTTTGCAAGGAAGCTTAGGGTTGTTATTTATAGGCTGTGGGACCAAAATGAACTGGGCCATCCATCAAACTGGGCGATTAGCGCAGTGGAAAAAAAAAAAAGCCCCAAAGAGTTGATTGACTGGATTTTCCATTTTGCAGTAAATTATTTTAGAGCCAACTTTCTTTGGTTATTGGTGCTTGTTTCTTCCTTGACTTTCAGATCTGTCTCATATAGGCCAGTCACTGGGTATCGCAAAGAACTCAGCCTTAAGGGTTAGACCCTCCTCAAGGGCTTAAACAAAAAGAGCTGAAGTCCTTGTGACTCACGTGTGAGAGTGTAACTCCTTTTCCCTGTATAAGTTCTGAATATAAACGTAGGCACGATGGTGTGTCATGTGTACATTTGCGTGATTGCAGACAGAGGCCAAAGCACTATTCAGAAAACCAGAAGGATTTGCAAGAGATTGTCACCTGAAGTACTTTGCTGTGGGACCTCGGAAGATCTGATTATTCGTGACACATCTGTGTGACTCGGAGACTCTTGGAGGCTTCTACAGGGGAATTATGGTGTGTACCTACCTATAGCTGGAGCAGGACTTTCGCCTTGGTAGATGACTGTTCTTCTGGGGAACAGCATATGGCTTGCTGAATAGGCAGGTGACCAGCTTCATGGTCATGTGACCAGCAACATGGGTATGTGACCACCAAGTAAGCATGAGGGGCTGATTATAAACTGATTGTCGTCTGGTCCCCCAAACCATCGACTTGCACATGAATATAGGTTGGTTATGCTTCAAGCTCCTGGGGAAGTTTCATGGTTGCTCCTCTTGCTGTCTCATATCCCTTCTGTCACACACACTGTGTATATGTCCTCGTGAGAAGACTCTACTCATAACAGTGATGGAGGAAGGCTGTTCAGGCCTGGACCATAGGCACATGTGTTACGTAGGTAACGCAGTGTAACTGTTCCACTCTTTTTTTTTCAGCAAAAGGGTGAAGGAAAAGCCTGCTCTTAGAAAGGTCTTCAAGAAGTGTACCTAGCTTTTAATTTTTCCTAGTGGGACTGGCTGTAGCTTGGTGTGTCATCTGAGTGTCGTGTGATAAAAGCCTCAAGTTCTCGCAAGAATATACTTATACTTTCCTGGAAGAAGAGAGACACTCCATCATGGTCCTATAAACAATCCATAGACAGTGCCTCATGATTCATTTAGATGGTTAGGATTATGGACTGAATGTTCATGTCTCCTTAAGATGGAGACGGACTGAAAAGTGGCAATGAGGATGTGTGTGGTTAGATCTTTCTGAATGACCTTCAGGAGGTGACCATGTTTGTCTCATTTTGTTCAGGATCTTTCCCAGGTCACCCTACCCATGTCTGTTAGACTTGTAAAGTGGCCATGGCAGCAAAGATGGAGGCCATGAATGAATTCAGCATCGGGGACTTTCATTCACTATGGCCGATCTGTTTGTGGTCGCTGCCGAGTGCCCTACATGGCGATAGCAGAGATGGTACCAGCACACAGGAGGTGAGCTAGCCGCTGATTGCCTTGGACTGCATTCATCTTGAAAGAGACGATGTTTTGTTCTACTGGGAGAGGTGTTTGCTTTGGATTTGTTCTCCTTGACTGTGGTGCTTTGGCCAAGCCTGCCGTCTGCTGAGCTGACATCATATAGTCAGATAAAGGTATTACCACACGAGGCTTCTGACTAAGGGGCGTATTCAACAGCAGTGTAAGTGTGAACTTGACTGGTGCTCATGGAATTTGCTGGTCTTGATGTTCCTCAGCACTGAAGGAGCTGTCCTGACAGAATGATGGAATGGGCTTCCAACGATTTAGTTTCTATGCCAGCTGGGTCACTGTACTTTGCAAAGTGGAGCTAAAGAATATCAGGATACGGTATAGGCACTAAACCACTGACTAATTTATTCCTGGATTTTTCAAACAGCTGGGATCCCTGGATGCAGGCACGTGGACTGGGGGGTGATACCTGTTAGCACTACCTAGCGGGCTGTGTGTTCAGTGTGAGATATGGTTTACAAACACTTACCATTCACCTTATGTGCATGTCATTGATACAGGGCAGCATCCAGGCCCACAGCTCCTCCAGCTCCTGCTGGATCTCCTCCCTGAGCATCTGTAAACTCTGGTGCTGGCTCTGTAGTAGAGATGCCAGCTCCTTGTGTAGGCTACCTGTGTTGTGAGGGCTTCAGGTGGTCCCTGTGAGTTTTCACTTTCCCCTCGTTCTGTCTTCTTGGCATCCAGATTTTCTTCCCCTTGCTCTGAGGGCCCCAGGGGGACACCAGGCCCACAGCTGCTTGGGAGGCTGCAGCCTTCCAGGTCGTTCCTTAGCAACAATCCTGTGAGATTTTCACACAGCCAGTCTAAGTCTCTGGAAAAGCCTAAATGACACAACCTCTTTCTATCCAGGGAAGGACTCTGTCTTCTCAGTCATCCGCTGGCCTAGCTTCCTGCCTTCCAGAACTTTCAAATCCACTATCATCTTGACTCCCGAGTCTGTTTCCTTTTTCAAAAGGTTCTGAATCAATGAAAATGTGGAGTGCAATGCCATTTTAACTTACCTCAGATCACTCAGGAAAGCAGGCTCTTTCATAAAAATGCCGAGGTGAAAGTGGATGTTAGTTGAAGCAAAACACCTTTACGCTTTCACCTTCCTCAGTACTCAAAATCCTGTCAAAAGCAAGATGATTCAATCCTCCCATTGTCTTGTGCTCTGCATAGTTTCATGTCAACTTGACACAGTTAAAGTCATCTGAGAAGAGCGAGCCTCAGCTGAAAAATGCCTCCGTTAAGATTCAGCAGTAGGGCATTTTCTTAGTGACTGATGGGGGAGGGGCCAGCCCATTGTGGGCGGTGCTATTCTCAGAGCTGGTGGTCCTGGGTTCTGCAAGAAAGCAGGCTGAGCAAGCCATGGGGAGCAAGCCAGTAAGCAGCACCCTCCATGGCCTCTGCTTCAGCTCCTGCTTCCAGGTTCCTGCTCTGTTTGAGTCCCTGTTCTGACTTCCTTCAGTGATGGACAGTGATATGGAAATGTAAGCCAAATAAATGCTTTCCTCCCCAAGTTGTTTTTTGGTCATGGTGTTTCATTGCAGCAATAGAAACCCTGACTAAGACAAGTTGGTACCAGGGAGCAGGGTATTGCTGTGACAGACTTGACTTTGTTATTTTTGAGAGGATTATGGAAAGACTTTGGAACGTTGGGCTAGAAAAGCCATCAGATGTTCGAAACTTGGTTAACTGTTCTATGAAGGCTTGGAAGATAAGAATTTGAAGGCTATGCTGAAGATGGAGGCCTGGTTTGTGAATTTCAGATGGAAGATTAAAGGCTATTTGTTACTTTGAATTAAGATTCTGTGGTTCTGGTCAGCTAGGGCTGCTAGGGCTGAAGAAGAATCAGCTGCGATTAACAAGATACCAGAATTACTAAAGTGAAACCTTTGATTTTTTTTTTTTTCTGGGAAACTTGATGCTGGCCAACTGGAGCTAAGAAATTAGCAGTGATTAGAAGAGACCAGCATCATCGAGGTGAAATCTGGGAAGTGTTTCCTGAGAGCACACAGAAGTTGTGTTTCAGAACTGGCTGAGGTTGTATCGTGGACTGGCAGCTGAACCTGGTAGTGTAAGAATCACCCAGGTAGTACCGGTTTTGAGGGTACAAAGGGGTCACGGAGAGCTGCTGAGACTTGGTACTATGCAAGCCCAGGAGAGGCCATAGGTCAAGGTGCAGCCTCAGTGGAAGTTGAAAGCCCAGGACTGAAGGAGTCATGCAGAGAAGATGAGGCTTTGCACCAGGAAGAGAGCCTATGAGAGGCTATCGGTGAATGCGCAGCCCAGTTGCAGAGGAAGACCCTGGCATATTGGAGAAGCCAATAAAACAGGACGACCATCAAGAACAGCAGTAGTGGTGGGGTGGAGCCTACTGGATCTTAGTAGTTGTGTGTGTTCAGAGGATGGGGCTCAAGTCCCTTGGAGGAACCCAGAAAATCGTGAGTAAATCCCATACATCGGATGTTGAGTTACTTATATTGTTGGAGTTTGGTTTTGCTTTCTTCATATTGTGACTATGCCTTGGTGTTTCCCTCTTGAAGTAAGAAAATATTTAACTTGTTTTTTCACTTTATTGGAGCCCACAGTTGACTGAATTTTTTTTTTTTAAAGAGATTTTTAGGTTTTAAAAGACACCGTGGATTTTTTTTTTAGAGACAAATTTTAAGGTGTTTCAATTTGTAAAGATGGTGGGAATTTTAAACATTCGCAAAACGTTTTATGTTGTGATGTTGATGTTAATGTGTGACCTTAGGGATGGATAAGAAAGGACAGGTTATAAATTAGCAACATGTGTCAAGTTAACAAGGGGTCAGTTGTGCTGGATAGTTTTATGTCAACTTGACACAAGCTAGAGTCACCTGAAAGGAAGGAACCTCAATTGAGAAGATGCCTCTATAAGATCCAGCTGTAGAACCTTTTCTCAATAAATGATTGATGGGGGGGGGGCAGCCCACTGTGGGTGGTGCCACCCCTGGCTTGCTGATCCTGGATTCTACAAGAATGCAAGCTGAACAAAGCCACAGGGAGCAAGCCAGTAAGCGGCACCCCTCCATGGTTTCTGCATCAGCTCCTGCCTCCAGGTTCCTGCCTTGTGTGAGTTCCTGTCCTGACTTCCTTTGGTGATAGACTATGGATGTGGAAGTGTAAGCCACATAAATCCTTTTTTTTTTTTTCCTTAACTTGATTTTTTTTGGTCATGATGTTTCTTTGAAGCAATAAAACCCCAAGACTGACCAAAAGCAACTTGAGGAGGAAAGGGTTAATTCCAACTTACAGCTTATGGTCCATCACCTAGGCGGATCAGGACAATAAACCTGGAGGCAGGCATTGAGGCAGAGGCCACAGAGGTATGAGGCCCGCTGACTTGCTTCTCGTGGTTTGCTTTCTACTACATCCTGGGGTCTGGACCCTCTCACATCAATCATGAACCAAGAAAGTACACCACATGCTTGTCCGAAGGCCATTCTGGCAGGGATATTTTCTCAATGGACAGTCTCTCTTCAGAATGACTCTCACTTGTGTCAAGCTGACATTGTAAGGCCCCATGAAGGGAGTACCTCACCCAAGTCTCAGGAATTCGCAGCCACCCAGTAACTTGCAAGACACCGAACTTGATGCAATCAGCAAGAGGTATATTTCAATCAACATGTTGAGGTCAAGACCCATGACCCACGTGGGGGCAGTGGGGTCTGACCCCAGAGCTTTGGAGTCAGAGAGAATTTAAAGCCAAAAACCACAACTCAGGGGGGAAACCACAACCCAGGGGGGAGTGAAGGGGGTTATTGGAGAGTACCTGTGGAAAGTTCCAGCCCATTATTCAGTTTGTGACAGGGTCCAAGGAATAGTCATGGGGAACATTTTGTATAGGCTATTCTCAAAGAACCTATTCGTAATCAACCATCTATCTTGTGGTCAGCCAAGTTCCTGAAACACAGAGCTCATGACCAAGCTGACCTGCACTCTTGGTTCTGCCCAGTCTTGTTAGGAGATTTTGAAAAATTTTAACCCTTTCAACATCACACTGCCTGCATAGTTTTCTAAAAATCTCTACTTCTCTGCAGCCTTCCTCCCCTTACAGCCGAGACCGTAAAGGATGACTTTCTTCCGAAAAAAACATGCTTTTTGTTCTTAGAATACTGTTTTCAGGTATTAATGAACAAATGACATTGAGAATAGACCCTGGGCAGTCAGCCCAGTTCATTTACCACCTAAATAATTCAGTCTTGCCCACTTTCCTTGTAGTGTGTGGGATTCAGATTTGTGCGTGAGCAATATGATAAACCATTGCACGCCACTGGTCTTTGAGGATGCTGGAAAATAATTCAAACTGAGAATACTCACCTACATTAATTTCTGAGCTCGTTTAGAACAGGAAGTTAATTTCTGACTGTTGGGTATCTACAGCTCAAACCTAACACTCCCATAGCAGGATCTAGACCTGGGGCTGCCCTTGCAATGCCAACAAGTTGCTGTCCTATGTGTCCCCGTTCTGAGTAACTACCTCTTCATTCTCCAGTGACAGCCTCAGATGGTTTCCCTGTCACCGAAACCTCATGAACAAACTGTGTCTTCCTTTCCCATGTCCCTGATTCTTGAACGAATTCCAGTTGGACTGGCACACTGAGGCTGTTTTCTTGGCAGCTCTTGGCCTGGTTCCCTCCCTTGAGACAACATTTTCTCCCGCCTTCGTGGATGGTGCTTCTTTCGCCCCTTCTTTTGATTTTCCTTCTGTTGTTTTTAAACCTTTAAAGTTTGGAATTATCAAGAGCTCGGCCCCTTTTTCTTTTCTTTGTCTCTCACCCCTGAAATTAGTTTATCTAGTCACAAATACTGTCATGGCTAAGGCTGTGTTTTAGGTTTAAATTGCTGGGCTTATGAAATCTACGAAACAAAAATGCTTTTAACTTGGAAGCCCCTCTTGTCCAAGGACAGATAACATCCTAGATTGTCGTTCATGTAAAATAGCAAGCCAACAAACCGTGTGGTTTTACTTCTGTTAATGAGTGTGGTTACCCCAGTGGTAGAGGATACATGCTTGATTTCTATATAACTCAGACATTTTGGCTACACCAGTCTCTTGATCTATGACATCTCTCTTGTTCTCCCTCCCCCTTTCTCCTCTCATGGTTAGCTTTAGTCAGGCCATGCTCTGCCTGCTTTCTCCCTTATAGCTACAATACAGATCTCCACACTTGACGAGTGATCATGTCCTCTCTCTTTGATTTCACGTTTCCTATTTAATTTCCATTTTAAAAAGATGTTTCTAATTGTGTGTGTTTGTGTGTGTGTGTGTGTGTGTGTGTGTGTGTTTGTGTGTGTGTCTGTGTGTGTGCGCGTGCTGTGCCTCCAGAGGACAGAAGAGGACATAGAATTCTCTGGAACTGGAGTTGGATGAGGTTGTTAGCTACCTGATATGGATGCGTGCTGGGACCTAAGCTCTAGTCCTCTGTGAGTCCACTGAGCCATCTCTTCAGCCTCTTACTGTTTTGCTTAACATTTACCTCATCAACTAAGTGTAAATGCTATGATCCCACCAACTAGGATGGCGTCTGCTCTACCACAGGCGTTTAATGTAAACTAGCTGAGCAAAAGGAAGAAGAGAAAAATAGATAGGGTGTGTAACTTGGAGCATTAAATGTGTCCTGTGAGCAGATTCTCTCTAGTAAACATGGAGCCAGTTTTCCTTACTTGTGTGGTGGATGTTCATTTCTCTCTTCCCTGTTGAAGGGGATTCTGCATGATTCAGTTTGGCTTCTTTTCCTAAAGACAGGGGGGGTCCCTGATCCCAAGAGGAAGTAGATGAGGTGAGGGGGTGAATGTTGGAGATGGAAGGCAGATTAAGACAGTGGCAGTTGTGTGTGTGTGTCTGTGTGTGCAGGTGTGGTAAATGGTTGCTGCCTAGAATAGGCTGGTGAGTGCTGACTGGCTCAGGTCATTTCAGATGTTTTCTGAGGACAGATTTCCAAAAGCGAATCACCTGGCCAGATGCTCTAGACATTTTTAAAGCCCAAAGTGCTTTTAAGAGAAGTCACACCATTTAGCCTTCGTTTTCAAGTCTAGAAGCACAAAGTGGCCACATGTTATTCCATTTTACAGCGAGAAAACAGCAGTTTGGAGAGGGTAAGGAGTTGTACAAATGGGAAACCACCCTCTGTCCAACTGCAAGCCACCCTCCTCCCCTTACACCAACAACATGGCAACTCTATGCTGGCGGTCACATAAAACTGTAGGTCTTTGCTGTGAGGGAGGAGCCTTGGGAGTAGGGACAGGGACCGAGCCAGTGGGAGGTGGACCTACCCACACCTTCCAAGGTATGACCAGAGCTGTAATTTCTCAGGATCACTCCGGCCATGGTTCTTTGCCTTGCTTTGGTCTGCCTTCCGTATTCTCAAGGTTAACCTTGTGAAGTTTCATGTTCAGCAGCAGGGCTGCGATAGGTATTCATGTAAACAGATGTGGAAGTTAGTTAATACCCATGACCACACACAGCATAAGCAGAAATGAAGCCAGTGACAATTACCGATCTTGACAGAAGGGACAAAAACTACAAGGAACCGTTAGCAGACCTCATCAGCGTGTGGCTGCATAATATAGACCACGCATGCGTCTTAAAATCACTGCGTCTAAGCATCACGGAAATGGCGATGGCACCTTAGGAGCGCTGTTCTCAGGCTGCTTCCAAACGTGCGCCCCCTTTCAGCATCATTTGGAAATCCTTAGGACCTTGTGTTGAAATAGCTCCTCTAGGATTCTGAGAATTCTGATCTCTAATTCTTCCCGTGTCTTCCTAGTTCCGACCTATACCTATCCGATTACTCTCGTGGGGAATCAACTGGGGGTTGGGGGGAAGGGAAGACAATCAAGTTCCTGGGTTCTGGAAATCCCGTTTACTTTTTCTGTGCTTTTTAAAAAGAAAAACCACGATAAGGGACATACTCATAGCAAACGTTCTAGAGTTGTCTCAGTGAACGGTGCAGCTAACTCACAACAAAGTATAACAGACCTCCTTTTTATTGACTTCTTAACATATGCCCACCAGAAAATCCCAGTCATCTGGTTTTGGGTGGTTCTGGAGGTTCAATGTGGGTGGGGGGTTTTGTGCTCTGCTCATGAGAGTCTGTAATGTCAGGGTGTTCCCTGAGCTAACCCTCAAATGAAATGAGTCTGTCTTACGGCTTCTTTGGGTCTACTTTCAGTTAGAATCAAGCCCCCGCATCAACGCCAACTTCTATCCCTTTCTTATCTTTTGTTTGAAAACAAGAGGATAATATTGGGTAGGGTTTGATCATGAGAGTGGAACCTGTTGTAGGGAATCCACCAGAGAAGGCTGCTTGGACGTAGCTTTAAGCCAACAGAAAGCCTTTATTAGCCAGCTGGTGACTACACTGGCTGCTCTGGATCCCAGTGTAGCCCCAAGCCTTTCTCAGGATGAGTTTTTAAGCTCAAAACCCACATTCTGCATTGACATGGTTCAGTTAACAAGAACAGTTAGCCAGGAGCGAACTACAGACGCAAAAAGCAAGGTTAGTACATTTTGAGACTTTTCCCAGAACTGTATGGACTTTGATGGATTAGGTCTTTGTTTTAGTTTTGGCAGGTGGTGCTGTCTACATGCTGAATTTTACAGCCTGAATGGCATTTCCATCATGGAGTCAGCTGTGCTAAGGTCTGGGATCTGTTACAGAGCCTTCATGAATAGGATTAGTTTTTTTTTTTTTTTAAAGGACCCCAGAAAGCTGCCTTGTCTACCATCTTAAAAAAGGGAGCAAACTGCCTATGCCAGCCCTGAATCTTCCGAATCTTCCAGGGCCTTGAATGTAGACTTCTCAGTCTTCAGAGACAAACCTGTATTTTTTATGTTACTCAGCTTATGATATTTTGTTAGCAGCAACCTGAACAGAGACTATTCATGGCTGTGATTTCATTTTATGTTAACAGCCCTCTGAGGCAGAGATTATTCTGTTTATTTTATAGAGAAGCTAAAGCTTAGGTTTAGGTGGTTTTCTTCTGGATGCACAGCTAGGAAGCATTGAAGACAGGTCTCGGCTTTCCTGCGATGAAATTATTTACCATCTCCTTTGTGTCTCTCTGGTTAAGACAGAATATTCTGAATTTCATGCCAGAATTAAGTAATCAGTCTTAAATACTTCCTTTTAGTAATGCTACTGGGCAAGAATAAGACCACAATTACAATTTTTGAGGCAAATTTGAAGCAAGCCTTGTTAAATACTGGCCAGGATAATGGATGCTGGCCAGATCCATACCTAGGATTTCTAGAGAATGGGACCTAATTACAATAGACAGGAGCTTATAAAGGCATTATTCACAAGGCTGCATACTTCCTGCCTTCATCCAATCAAGGGTAAGCATACATTCTGACATAACTGCCTGCCTACATATCTCCCGCCCACTTGTGACCAAGCACATTCTGTGCAGTGGGGGCAACCAACCTTGTTTACAGAAGTGAGAACACATGGCTTGTTATCTTACATGAACAGCAGACTCCAGCATTGCAGGAAGTTATCTGTCTTTGGGCAAGTGAGGCTTATAGATTAGAGGCACTTTTGTTCAATAGATCTCTTAAAGACTGTAATTTAAACTTAAAATATAACTTTATCAATGACACCTAATGCATTATTATGCTTTATCCAAGAGATGAAGGGGCTTTAGTCTTCCTGTTCAATTGTTGGGAGTTGTTTCCAGTTAAAAATTAAAAAGCCAAGATGTCTGAAACCTGTGAGCTTTGACTATCAGTCATCGCTCTGGTCAACATTTAATGGGGAAAAAAATTGAGTAGGAAAGCATTTGGTTACAAGTAGTGGAAAATTCTAGCCACAGCGTCTCACCCCAAAATAAATTTCTCACTATTTCATCATAAAAGAGAGGCTGAAGAGTCGCATAATGTACCACAGGGTCCCAGATCTCCATCCTTGACATGGGGCTTTCTCCTCAGGCTTGCTGTACAGCTGTGCTGCTCATTTTGAGCAAGAAGACTTCTCTGAGGAAGATATTTTCAGTTCTATGGCCAGTGGGCTGCTTATCCTGGGCTGTTTGTCTAGATGTTGACTGGCTTCCCTCTCCCACTTCCTACTCCTTGGCAGAAAGCAACTCAGCCACAGTTCTGGCCAGTATACTTATGACCACAGTCTCATGGTTGCCTGGGAGGTCATCTTCCTCAGCACCATGGTTGGGCTATAAGAGTTACATTAAGTCTACCTTGGTAGGAGCTGCTTGACCCAGAGAAGGGGTTGTCTGGGGCTTGCCCTGGGAGGACACTGGGGGAGAATCAAGCTGCAGAATGGATTAAAAAAGGATCAGAATCACCACACCGTAGAAGCCAGAAAGGAGAACTGGGGAGAGACCATGGAGGGATATAGTGATATGTATGTCCAAGTTGGAAGACAGTATTGTGATTAGCTATGCTAACCCAAAAGAATATGCAGGGAAGAAAACCCATGTCATAGAAGCCAAGGTCTGAGGAGGCTAGAAGTCTTGTCTTTCTTACTGTCCCTTGGGAAGGAGAGCAGAATTGTAGGGGGTGAAGAAAAGGGTGGGTTGTAGGTGAAGTCGGTTGTCTGGGTGGTGGTGGTGGTGAGTAGTGGGTTGAGTGGGAAGAGGCAAAGGTGATAAAGAAGTCACAGCTCAGGGGTCTGTCAGTCCTGAAGCTTATGTCTTACATGGTTGTCTGATGAACCACTGTGAAACGAGGAGCCTGTGGCTGACCAGCAAACAACCTGCTTCTGGAATCCTGCCAAAGCCATCATTCGAATCTCTACCTTCACCAGGCTTTCCAATCTGCTTGGTGGAAGGTGTCATCAGTCTCCCTACACCTCCTCCTCTGGGTGTTTAAAATGGAGACATTTCCCAGCTTGTTGCTCTCAGAAACAATGTTATGTGTGCCAATGAGAAGGTGCCATTCTTGGAATTCCACGGAGGGAAGAGCTATGCAAATTCACTGTGCTGTATTCCTGGCATGTGTTTGAGCTGAGAACTCTAGTTACCACCCAGCCATGCAAAGCCAGAGGTTAGGCCTGCTCAGCTCTGCACAGGGCTCCCCCTAGTGGAAACTATGTGAGTTGATGTAGCTCAGTGGTAGAGTCAGGATGAGTGAGGCTCTAGATTCAATCAGATTGTAAAACCACTCAATTAATCAAACACCATTCCCCTAATAAACAATGTACTATTTGTTATGGTTTTCTGATAGTTTGAGTGAAACACCATGACCAAAGGCAACAGAAAGGGGAAAGTGTTTATTTTATACTCTCTTCCATATCACTGTTATTGAAGACAGGACATGTCTGGCTTTGAGTGATGTGTTTCAGCAAAGCCTTTGCTATGTTTGGGTCAAGCAGTAGAGGCTAAGAAATTGTTTTGAGACTGTTTGAACTTTGAGGAAATGTTGTCTCTCTAGAGGATCTGCCCTTGGTGCTACCTGAGAGCTTGTGGCTGCACCAACCTTGCTCTTAAGACACTCCTGGCAAACTTGGAGTTCTTACTTTTTGATTATGGCTAGCTAGCCTTGGTCGGAAGGGCCTGAGATTTGTGTGGTTGTCTGCTCTAGGGCAGCAAGAGCCAGATAACTTTGGTAGTTGGAACCTTTCTTAGCCCTGACTAACCTTGTATAATGTTTGAACAAAGTAACTGGAGTGAGCTAGCTGGGTGTCAGTCTTTGCCAAGAAGACTGAACCCCTCTGCTCCTTTGGGAAATGAAACTTAGCATCTTGGTAAGCTTCTTTCTCTACTGTGGTACCTACTACCTACATCAATCAACAGAGAGATGCTGCTTACTGGCTTGCTCCTCATGGCTTGCTCAGCCTGCTTTCTTATAGAACCCAGGACTACCAGCCCAGAGATGACACCACCCATAATAGGCTGGGCTGTCCTAAACCACTAATTAAGAAAATGCTCTACGGGCTTGCCTACAGTCAGATCTTAAGAGGTAATTTTTCATCCAGGCACATTCACTCTGGCTTGTGTCAATTTGACATAAAACTAGCCAACACTCCCTGACAAAGCAGAAGGAAGGAACCAATTTTGCTTTACAGAAATGTGCACATCTAACAAACTAGTTCAGAGCTGAGCACCAAGGTGGCCTTCGGCAGTCTTGAACATTCATGTCCCTCTCATGTTACCCTCTCTCCGTTGGTTTGGGTCTTGTTGTATCTGTGATGCCTGGTCTGGAGAAGCCGCCCCCCCCCCCCCCCCTGGCCCCCCCCCCCCCCCCCCCCCCCCCTTAGCTCTTTCCCCAGTGTGCCCAGTAAGAGCGCCAGCTGCTGGTCACATGCAGAAAACATTTGCTTCCTCTTTGTAAGCCTTCCAACCGTGTCAAGATGATATTTTAAAGCTCTTGTATGGGTTTAAAGCAGCAGTCATGGCCTTTCAAAGACTGTTTACACTCCAGATGCCGACTTGGACTGAATAGACATCTGGCACGCTGATGAGCTTACAGCTGTAACCACTAATGCATTGGATTTGAGTTTGGTGCTTGGCGAGGATGAGGCACTGAATGACATTGTGATCTATGCAAAGCCAGCCTACCTGTCCCTGTCCCGGCTTGTGGTGCACAGGCTTGCTCTGTGAACGCCACAGGGTCCTGTCTAGCGTGCACATGCATTTATCTATCAAGAACGTGCTAGGGAAAACCAGTAGAAAACAGATCCGCAGCAAATATCAGTTGGGCTTGGTTTCATTTTGATTTGGAAGAATATGCCCAAGACATACAAGGTTCAGTGTGCAGACCATGTGCCATCCAAGGAGAAGGGAACACTGCACGTATCTGACTCTGTCAGAAGCACAAGCTGTCGACTGAACCCTCATCCATAGCTGAGTGCATATTGCCCTGTTTGAGTTGGAAAACACGGCTGTTTGCTCTCTGAGCTCTGCTGTGGGAATGGCCTCTTGGGAACAGTTCACAGTGTGATCCATACTCCAGCAGACTCGGGGCAGCAGCCTGCTGTCAGCCAACATGCAGCTAAGCCCCGTGAGAACCTGGTCCCGTTCAGTATTGCTCTGCAGCTGCCCACGCGAATCCCAGCAATTGGTCACGCAGGGCATAAGATCGATGCTTCTCTTGGCATCTGTTGTAAGGGAAGGGATTGTACTAGAATCAAAGCTTTTTATCCAGCTGACTGTCAGGTTTCAATAAAAGCAATGAACCTTAAAAAAAAAAAAAAGCCTTAGTTTTATGTGACATTATATCTGAGAAAAAGTGACTTAATTAGGAAAAAATTCCTTTTCTGTACACGTTATGTGTGCTGACCAGGAGGTAATTACAAAGTTAAATTATTCAATGACCTGACAGTTTGTTTTCTGATCACCAGTGGAGTAAAGAAATATTTTTCAGTGACAAGATTGCAAATGTTCTACATTTCTGAACCTGTGTGTATCTGGGGTATGTATACTATCAGTTTTTTTTTTTTTTTTGGTTATTCTTTAATTCTTTACCAGTTGCAATTTTTTACTTTACAAGTGCATTGTGGGTAATTTACGTTGTTTTGACAGTTTGGTTTCCTGCTATACTTTTCAATTCTGTACCCAGAGTTGTACAGACTACTGTTTAGACAAACGACATGGAAATATAGAGGTTATCTATGGAAAATGATTCATATTTCAAAATCGGGTCTTCTATAAAAAAAAAAAAAAGCCAACCACATTGCTATTAAATCACACTTTTTTTATATTACTTTTTTCCTTGACTGAGGTTTGTTGAATTTACTATTATAACATATTTCCAAAAACACATTAGTTAAATGGGGCTGAAAATCATGCACACATATTTTATGGAGAAAATGTGTAGGTATATTTTCAATTTTAAGCTATAAACTCTGGCTTTCCATGGATGATTAAAATATTCTGACCCATTTAAAATGAGCTACATAATAAAAGTGGTGTGTAATAATAATTTTACAATGCTTAATAATATAAAGTGCTTCATCTGAAAATGCCCTTTAAAAGGTTTTATGCATAATTCAAATACTTCTATCTAGAAAATGAGTGATGTGCAAATAAAGGACTGATAAAAATAATTTTAAAATAGGGGGTAGAGATTCCTGCCTCTGTTATAGAACCAAGAAGCAGCGACGTGCTCAAATGTCTTTGGCTGTTGGCGAGGGGCAGAGAGAGCTAGGACAGGGTGGCACAACAAGAGATACACTAGGTCCAAACCTTCTCTAATATAGGTTTCCTGACTTAAAAAACAGAGGGCACAAAAGGCTTCTGAAGTTTATTGAATATGCTTATTATTGTCATTTTTTTTTTTGGCACCAAAGAGAGTTTGCCCTTGCTTACACTGGAGAGGGATGTTCAGATCTTCAACCAGGTAACTTCCAGGAGTGCCTTTAACATGCACACTAGCTCTGAGGGCCTCCTCCACCCCATGAGAGGGAGAGAGGGAGGATCTGAAGCATTGTGAGCATCCTTCTTCTGCTGCTCCTTAGGTATCCCAAGCGGTAGAAGACAGAAGAGCCAGGCAGAGAGAGAATCGGAATGTGTTTATTAATGAGGGCTGAACTGTTGATTCTGCAACTAGAAGGATCCAAAAGATCACTTGAAGAGACATAGCAAATCAGGCCCAGAAGGAACAGGTTAATTATAGTGGAAATAGGAGTTGAATATCCTGGTCTATTTGGTTCAAAAGCTTAATATGTTTTTTTTCTCTAGGTTTTATTTATTTTATTATTATTAAAGATGTATTTATTTTATGTATATGAGTACACTGTCGCTGTTTTCAGATACACCAGAAGAGGGCATCAGATCCCATTACAGATGGTTGCGAGCCACCATGTGGTTGCGAGCCACCATGTGGTTGCGAGCCACCATGTGGTTGCTGGGAATTGAACTCAGGACCTCTGGAAGAGCAGTCAGTGCATTTAACCTCTGAGTCATCTCTCCAGCTTGGTTTTATTTATTTTAACACTCTTTTTTTTTTTTTTTTTTCCTGTTGATCAGTGGTTTTCAACCTGTGGGGGAGGTGTCAAATACCCTTTCAGAAGGGTCTCCTAAGACCATTAGAAAACACAGATATTTTCATTGCGATTTGCAACAGTAGCAAAATTACAGCTACGAATTAACAACGAAGATAACTATGATTGGAGGTCACTATAACATGAACTGTATTAAAGGGTCGCAGTATCAGGAAGGTTGAGTTCCGATGGGGTTGATGAAGGTTTTGGTTGTGTTTTCTGGATCTTTTTGAGTCTGAGCCTTTAATCTTTGATTGTAACTCATCCTTCCAGTTACCAGAATTGTTAAGATCAGAGCGTGGGTTCTGGTAGTCCTCACACCCCGGCCTTGGCCACCCTTCCCAGCAGCACAACCAAACAGACAGTAATAGCAGAAAGCAGAGGCCCAGTAACATGACCAAACAGACAGTAACAGCAGAAGGCAGAGGAAGGAGGTTTACTCAACATGGCCACACTGGGAAGACCAACAAAGAAGAGGTCCAGTGATGTCTCAGGCCCATCTTTGGATTCTTGACATGGAGTTTATATTTGAATGTAGGTGAGAGGAGTGTTCGATGAAGCAGTCCCGGTCAAGATGGAGTTCTGCCTCAGATGCTGACAGGTTGTCAGAACTGTGCGACTTTCTCCCCCTCCTGCTAGTTTTAGCCATCCCCTCTTCCTAACATGAGATTCTTAGGGTGTGGCGGCTTGAATATGCTTGGTCCTTGGCAAGTGGCACTACTAGGAGGTGTAGCCTTGTTGGATAGGCGTGAGTGACCTTGTTGGTGTGGCCTTGTTGGAGTAGGCGTGGCCTTGTAGGAGGAAGTGCATCACTGTGTAGGCTGATCTTGAGGGCTCTCACTGCTTAAGCTCCACCCAGTGAGAAGAGAGCCTCCTCTTGGCTGGCTGCAGAAGCTGGTCTCCTCCTGGCTGCCTTTGGATTAAGATGCAGAACTCTGGCCTCCACCAGCACCATGTCTACCTGCACAATGCCATGCTTCCCATCATGATGATAATGGACTGCACCTCTGAAACTGTAAGCCAGCCCCAATTCAATGTTGTCTTTTATAAGAGTTGCCTTAGTTATAATGTCTCTTCACAGTAATGAAACTCAAACTAAGACATAGGGCAAGTTCCAACTTTTTGGGGAGGGTGTCCCTCATTTCAAGGGAGGGACACAGGTACGTCTTTAGCACATTCTGATGGACAAGGTGGACATGGGGAATATAGATAGGCCTCTCCTTTGCTCTGAGATCATCTTCTGGATTTGCCTTCTTGTTGACTTTGGTGTCTGTGTATATTAAGGAATCTATTACCATCACTTCCTTGGGGCCAATTATGACAAATTAGTCTATGACTAATTATGACTTTCTGTATAGTGCTCGATGTGTCCACCGCATAACCCCTGTACCTAAGGCTCAGGGAACATTGAGGGAAGGGGGTTGGGAGTCTAGACAGGAAGACTGAGAGTCAGAGGACCAGGATTCGTTTGTCAGTGTGCTTTCTAGCTGTGACAGAAGCCACACCCATGAAATCTCAACGTTGATTTTCTAAACAAGACCTGAACAGCTCCAACAACAGCTGACCTTCCAACATTGATGGCGGAAATCTCATGAGACCTCACCCTTAGCTGAAAAGACACAAGCAGTTAACAACCTCTGAGAAAGGGAGAGCTAATTTTCCTCAGGAATGAACTCCTACTGGCTATCCAGTGCCAAGTGGTTACCCTTAGGAACTTATACATAGAGGCAATGCTGAATGGAGGGTTGTAAATATGTATCTAGCAGGTTGTAAGTATGTATCTTTTTCTTTATATGTATATGTAACAGCAATTGTTAAAGAAGAAGAGGCTGTAAAGTTGGGAAGGATGGAGAGGAAGGGTAGGAATTGAGGAAATAATAATAATAATAATAATAATAATAATAATAATAATATTTTTATTATTATTATTGACAGGGGCTCACTATGAAGGTCTGGCTGGCTTTGAACTCACAGAGATGCCCTTGGCTCTGGAGTACCAAGATTAAGAACATGTGCTACCAAGCCTATCTGTAATTATAAATTGTGGTACTTAAATAGAATTGTTGATTGAAGGGCTGGGGAAGTAGCTTAGTTGGTGAACTGAATTTGAACCCTTAAGCCTATGTATAAAAACCAGGCCTGCTAATGCAGCTTTGTAATCCCAGTGCAGTCGGGACGGTGTCGGGGGATGGATACTTGTACATCCCTGGAACTTGCTCACCACCTAACCTAGTCTATAACTAACCAGCAAGCTTCAGGCCAGAGGGAAAGCCTGTCTGGAAAACAAGACAGATGGCTTCTGAGGGAGGATACCCAAGGCTGACCTTTGACCTCCATGTGTGTGGAAGCATGTCGGTGTCCACGTCTACACAGATGAGTCCACATGTCTCCTGATAAGACATGCTGATCAACTTAACCCTAGAGAAATTTCAGTGCAGCTTAAGTATATAGCAGTGTAGCTTGCTTGACTTTAGGCTGTTTTCGTTGAGGGTGGCTTTTTTTTTCTCTTGTGTATGATATTCTCTCTTAAAGTTATTTGATCCTTAGCCAAGTTTGAATCAACACTGAGAAAAGTTGATACTAATAATGTGTCCTGGTTTACGTTTCCTATTGCTGAGACAAATACTGTAACTAGAAGCAAAGTGGGGAGGAAAGGGTTAATTTTCCTTTCCAGTTGTCCTGAAGGAAGTCAGGGCAGGAACTCCAGGTAGGAAGCTTCGGAGGAGCTGATGCTGAGGCCATGGGGGAGTGCTGCTTACTGGCTTGCTCCTCATGGCTTGCTTTCTTTTGCAACCCAGGACTACCAGGTCAACCATTAATCAAGACAATGCACTACAGACTTGCCTACAGGCCATCTGATGGAGGTATTTTTCTCAGTTGTGGGGTCTTCCCAGGTGACTCTAGCTTATGTCAAGTTGACAAAAACAAACAAACAACAACAAAAAACAACCAAACAAGAAATAAGTAATTGTCGGGTGATGACTACGATTAGATAGAGTGTGCTCTGAAGTCAGCATTTAAATAAAACCAGTGGCCAGGTCTACACCGGGTAGCTATGATTGATCTACTAGAGAAGCAACCGCAGCAGAGAGGCCAGGTGAGAGGTCCCCGGGCGTTGCTTTACATCTGTGATTCCCAATTTACATAGATTACTTTGGAGCTGACTGAATAATAGTGGGATGGTTGGCTGCCGACAGAAAGATGAGGAAAGTGATAAATGCATAGGAGGCTGGCCGGAGAGATTTGGAGGGATTTGTATCAGCTTTGTAACCAGACCTACACATGGGAAATAAACAATGTTGCTAAACAATGAACATTTCTCCCGAGGACTAAACTAATGAACAGAAGTAAAAATAAATAGCACTGAACTAACTAGGGCAGTAAGACTTCTAAAAGAACACTCTGTGGGGAGAAAGGGGAGTTATCCTCCGATGCTGCCTACATAACACAGGCTACAATTCACCTGAGCAACAGCATTAGGCTAATTACACCCAGCTAGCTGGTCAAAATGTTTAGCTCTATCCAATTTATTGACTCTTTTCTCTCAAGTTTCAAAGGAGGCATCAATATTTGTTTACATGTCAAGATTATATATCCCCAAGCTGTTAAAGAGAGCAAGAAAATTAAAATACAGTTTGGGATAGAAAATAATTCGAAAGATTTCAGTTCAGCGTGTGTGTTGGCTGTGGAATAAACCCTTGAGACCTAGAGATATTGTCTTGAAAGACAAGAATGACAAGGAAAAGCATTAGCTTACAGAGCAATCTCTCTGCCAAAGGCTCAGAAACTTTTAGCTCTTCAGCTAAAAATATGCCAAGCAAACTCTTGTCTCCTATTGTTATTCATAGTGAAAAAGTATTTTCATTTCACCAGTGTCTTAGTTATGATTTTATTGTTGTGAATAGATGCAATAGTTTGTGAAGCAACTTCTTATGAAGGAAAACATTTAATTGGGGCTGGCTTACAGTTCGTAGATTTAGTTCATTACGATGACAGGAAGCATGGTGGTCCATGGGCAGACATGGTGCTGGAGAGAAGCTGAGAGTTCTACATCTGTACTCACAGGCAGCAGGAAGAGAGAGTGAGCTACTGGCCTGGGTTGAGTTCCTCAAACCACCACCTGTGACACACTTTCTCCAATAAGGCCACACCCACAAGGCCACACTTCCTAATAGCACCATTCCCTATGAACCTATGGGGGCCATTTTCATTCAAACCACCACAAGACCCCATCTCAAAAACACAGATTAAAAATCTCCAACGAATAAACAAAACCATCCAAACTATTTTCTGTCATGACCAGCTCTTTTGGTGTGGTTGTGAGGGTCCTGGGACTCACTGGCAGTGTGGTAAATTCTTGTGTTTGCAGTGGGCAGGGTTGATGTAGATTCTCTTCCAGTGTTCTTGTCCAGCTTTGGAATCAGCAGTGCTGGCCTCAAAGGATGATTGAGGACATGGTGGGCCCCTCTTCTGCTTCTAGAAGAGGGAAGAGTGATACTCAGTCCACTTCAAATGCTTGGCAAAGCTTACGGCACTGCCCGTGGCTTTTCTTTCAATTTTCAATGAATGACTCCATTCCTTGCCATAATCTAGGGTCACACAGATATTCTGGATCAGTGCTTTTCAATGTCACACGGAGGTAGAAGTACTAAGTATATGTGAGTCAGTACCTCTCCTTCCCTCCCTTTTCCTTCTCTCCCCTGCCCTGCCAATGCTCAGGAAAGAAGAGGTGGAAAGAACGTGGGATGCTGTCTCCTAGACACAAAATGCCTGATGTACCCAAGAACTCACACCAACCATGGTTAACCACACAAGACCTGTACAAAACTGGGTCCATCATCTTCTCATGAATGAGGAAGGAGCTTATTTGCCCCACCCCTCTGAAGAGGAATTAATGATTGCTGGGGGAAGGGGAGTCATATTCCTCTGTGGAGTAGCCAGTAATCTCCACCCATGCTTATTCAGACAACCCTAATTAATGCAGTGGTGTACACTGATAGACAAAGACATAAAAGTGGGAGGGGGAAGGGCACAAGAGAAGATTATAATAGAGGTGGGATTTGATTAATGTATATGATCTATATCAACATTTATGAAATATATTAATGTGTATGATCTATATTAATGTATATGATATGTTAATATATCATACATCATATATCATATATAGTAATATATCATATATATGATATGATATATGATATATCACATATATGATATATGATATATATTAACATATGGTATATTAATATATAATCTATTAATGTAGATGATATATTAACATATATTAATATATATGATATATATTAATGTAGATGATATATTAAAATATATTAATATATATGATATATATTAATGTAGATGATATATTAACATAGATGACATATATCAACATAGATGATATATATTAACATACATGATACATATTTGTTGAAAAGTTAAAGAAAAAAGTCACCTAAACTATTGTCTCTTTTGACCCAACTAGCCGCCTCTGTGGAAGTGGGCACTCCTGGCCGTGTGAGAACACGCTGATCCCACTCAGGGCTGCTTTTCTCCTTTCCCTTGGTTTCTTTGCCTCCAACTCTGATTCCCATTTGCTATAGCAGCTCTTTTCTTGGGGACAGGAGGATGAGCCTAGGGGTGGGGGTGGGGCGGGAGGACAGGAAGGAGGTGGCTTGAAGGAATTTGAATTGCACTGTAGTTAAGGAGCAGAAACAGATCCCTCCAAATCTTTTGTGTTACCTCACGCCCGCCTTTCTCCTCACTGTTGTTACCAGGCAGCCATTTAAACTAGTTCATAGTCGAACTGTGAATTAAGTAGAGTAGAAACCACCAACCTAAGCTGAAGCTGAAGCATCTCTCTCACCTGTCATTCTATAGAGGCGAGCTATAGAAATCCCTATCGGAAACACAGCCAGTGCACAGCCTCTTATCACAGAAGCCCCTGAGCTGCCCCAAGTACGGAATTTGGACAATCGGAAAGCTCATCTCAGGTAGCTCAGAGTCCATCATTTTAGAAATTCATTGAAATAGGCAGAAGGAAAAATAATATTGAGTCTTAAAAAAAAATGCATTCAACTCTGAGGGCATTTTTCCTGTTATGATTAACTTAATTTCCCTGGGAGATGTTTTCCTTTGAAGTTGTGAATGAATTAGACTGTTCCCTCTCAGAATATTAACACATATCATTTTTGATGCGCCATCTACTTTTCGCACTTAAATGCAGTTAATATTGAATAAGTAGTGTGTTTGTCCTTATTATTGTTACTGTTAATACGTCTGGACCCTTATAGTGCTTAATGTCTGGAGCATCAGGGTATAGGCAATTTCTGGGACAGTACTTTTTTTCACACATTCCCATAGCCTTGTTTAAGTGTCACGTGATATTTGTTGATTTGAAGCCTAGTCAGGTGACTGTCAAAAAGGAGGAAGGATGTGACAGGGTAGTAATTGTGACTTAAGGCCAATCAATGACCAGTGTGTGTGTATGTCTGTGTGTGTCTGTGTGTATGTTTGTGTGTGATGCATGTGTATGTGTATATGTGTATATATCTTTACATGTGCGTGCATGCATGTATGTGTGTGAATGTATATGTGTGTATGCATGTGTACATGTGTCTGTGTGTGGGTGTATGTGCATGATGCATGTGTATATGTGTATATATCTTTATGTGTGTGTGCATGTATGTGCATGTGAATGTGTGCATGTGTGTGTGCATGTGAGTGTGTATGCATGTGTGATGTGTTTGAGTGTGTGCCTGCATGTGCATATGCACATGTGTGTATGTGTGTGTACACACATGTGTATATGCATGCAGGTGCATATATGTGTTTGTGTGTGTGCACACACAAGCACATAAAGATGGAAGTGAGAGGTCGATGCTGGATGCCTTCCTTAATTTTTTTTTAAACTTATTATTTGAGACCAATAATTTAACCCAGAGCTGTCTGGCCAGTGAGATCCACAGATCTGCCTGTCCCCACTTTCCTCACTCAGGGGTTACAGGCCTGGGCTGCCTTGCCTGGCTTTATGTGTGGGTACTGGCTATCTGAATTCAGGTTCTCAAACCTTTGTGGCACACTCTTTACTAGCTGAGTCATCTCCCTAGCACCCACACTTCTTGTGACTTGAGAAAGTCAATACTTTTATTGCCTAAGCCACCATTAAGATTTTTGTTTCATTGCTAGAGTCAAATGAATGTGGCATCAAATGGAGAAAGACTTCACCACAAACTCGAAGGCATTTAAGGATTAAAATGATTTTTTATACAGATGTTTTGCCTTTGTGTGTATCTGTGCAGCATGTGTGTGTACAGTGTCTACAGAGGCCAGAAAGTGAGTACGAGATCTGAAGTTAGAAATGTTTGAAACACCAGCCGATAGTACTAGAATCCCTGTCCTCTGGAGATACAACCTGTGCTTTTAACTGCTAAACCATCTCTCCAGCTCCATTTTGAGATGTTTGAGGGTTCCGGCTGAAGGGGCAACTGAGTTCTGCCTTTTTACTTGCCATGGTGGAGGTCAAATCCGAGGCCTCCCTCATACATGTTGGGCAAACTACTGTTAATCTATGTTTCCAGCCTGATGCTTACTTCTTAAAGCCTTGATCCCCAAGTAACTATTCCTGTCTCCGTTCATGGTGAGGAGTCACTTGTCTCTCTCTTGCTTAAGAAAGGAGTGGGAACTGTACTTGTCTGGGTGAGCAGATGGTCTCAGGCCCATCTTTAGATCTTAAAGCAGAAGAGTGAATTTGTTTGTTTGTTTGTTTGTTTGTTTTTCGAGACAGGGTTTCTCTGGGTAGCCCTGGCTGTTCTGGAACTCACTCTGTAGACCAGGCTGGCCTCAGACTCAGAAATACACCTGCCTCTGCCTCCCAAGTGCTGGGATTAAAGGTGTGCACCACCACTGTCCGGCAGAAGAGTAGATTTTGATGGGCAATTTTTACCATATCCACTGTCTCTTGAAATACTCGTTCAGGGACTTGAAGCTGCAGAGTGTCAGAGTTCTGAATTCCCAGTAAGATGGGAAGGAATGACTAACAAGGCCAGTGATTTTCCCAATCAATCTCTCAATCATTGGCAAGCAAAGAAGCTGAGGCAGAGGTAGCACTTTCTCCTCGAAATTATGTGACTCCACAAAATGCTGAGTAGTTGTTTGTTTAGATCTTATATGGCTACAGTGTTGACTTTTGATTTAATGGAATTCATGTATCAACAGTCTAAATCCTAACGGATGCATCTGCCAAATCTTCTTATATTAGCGAGAGGGAAACAATTTAAGGCACGTGGTCATTTTCCCTTTTAAAATGTATATCTGATGACACCGTGACTTACAACTGAGAGACAGAATTTCAGAAGGAGTAGCAGTGCCTGTCATAAATGCTGTGCTATCCATGTAAAAAACATGGTTTTCTCTGGTGGGACGAACATGGCACTAAGAAGGAATGAGCCTTGCCTGATAAAATGGCTTTTATTAATCTCCTAATGTTTTTATTTTGTTTTGGAATTATGATTAGCTTCAAGAGAGTAGCAAGCCATTCACCATCAGAGCTAAGTGTTACTGCTATCCATACATCTTTGGTTAATGCCTGCTGTTTATTTCAAACACAAAATGCTCCATTAAGAAAAATCAGCTATAATGGGCTGACTTTATTATCAAGAAATCATACCTGTTATGGGAATCTCGCTAATTACAAGCACTTGGATTTGTTTGGGTGATAAAAGTAGATGAAGAAGGTCATTTGTTAGGAGGAGCACTCGTCGTGCACACCGACATCATAAAACTGAAATAAAGTCTGAGAAGAAATGTTCCCGAGGACTGGGATTTGTTTGGGAATAGACTAGACTAGGAGCCTGTATGGAGCAAGGATTCATGTAGAGGCTTCACCGTGCACAAGTCTCCTCTTGGCCATTTCCAGCAGCCAAGCAGACCTTGTATTTCCTTCTTGCTTCTTTGGCTGTGTCACATATGAACTGGCTTCAGATTCTAAGTTGTTAGACCAGTGGTTTTAACCCTCCTGACACTGCTACCCTTGAGTACAGTTTGTCATGCTGTGCTGACCCCAACCATAAAACTATTCCGTTGCTGCTTCATAACCATAATTTTGCTACTGTTGTGAATTGTAGTGCAAATATCTGATATACAGGATATCTAATTCAGTTGATATCTGCCGAGAGAGGGGAAATCAGTTTTCTCCAATGGAGTGTTACTGGGTATATCAGCTACACCCCAGGATAAGCCTTCTGCTCAGGAGTAGGTGGCCAACTCAAAATGAACTCACTTCCCTCAAACCACCTTTTTTTTTTTTTTTTTTTTTTTTTTTTTTTTTTTTTTTTTTTTTTTTGAGACAAGGTCCTACTGTGTTGTTCAGGCCAGTCTGGAACTTGCAATTCTGCCTCAGCTTCCCAAGTGCCAGGGTTACAGGCATTCATCACCTTGGGTGATCTGTCATCATCTTGACCCATCTTCCTTAACCTAAATGTTATGGTGTTACCTTTTTCTCCTCCCTCCACTCTCCTCCCTTCCCTTCCTGTATTCTCTTGTTTTCAATCAGAAGTTTCCCTCTCAATTTTTCTGCTACGTCTACTCCCACTGGTGTAGTCTGGGTCACCACCAGTTCTTCCTTTTCTTGTGACAAGGTCTCACTGAGTAGCCTAGGTTAGCCTCAGACTCACAGCGATGCTGACTGCTGGGATTGCAGGTGTGTGATCCAGTGCCTGGCTATCAGTTTGTGTTTTACATGTTGTAGCCTACCCATCCAACCTGCACATTCATAACATGCCATCTTCAGAGCAAGGATTTATTTAATTATTTATATGTGTCCCAGGCTGGCTTTGAACTTGCTATGAAGCAGAAGATGACCTTGAATTTCAGATTCTCCTGCTTCTACCTCCCAAGTGCTGAGATCACAGGCAAACCTGTCTCATGTGGTGCTAGAAACCAAACCCAGGGCTTTGTGCAGACTATGCACGCACTCTGCCAACTACCTCAGCCTGAGAGAAATTTTATTTTGTTTTCTTATAATCTTTTGTTTTAAAAATAGTTCCCTTAACCTTTTATTTTGAAACATTTCAAATCTACAAAGAACTCAAATTAAGAAACCCATAAACACTATTTTACTCCGCTCCAAAGTGGGCACAAATTCTTTGTTTAAATGTTTGCCTTAGGTGGATTTCTGAGTTCGAGGCCAGCCTGGTCTACCGAGTGAGTTCCAGGACAGCCAGGGCTACACAGAGAAACCCTGTCTCGAAAAACCAAAAAAAAAAAAAAAAAAAAAAAAAAAAAAAAAAAAAAAAAAAAAATGTTTGCCTTTTGGGTAACATTGATGCACACATAAGAGCTTCTGTCTCCCTGAGAATGGACCAGGATTTTGCAAATTCCTTGTGTAACACTGGATCCTCTCCTTGGGTTTCTACTTCAGCACCTTGGCGGATTATCTGGTATCTTCTTCCACCTTTGAATTTCCTGAAATTTGTTCCTTTTTCTGTTGTTTTAGGGTGTCAAAGGAAAGACTTAATGGCAGCAAGACACACATAAACATAAGATTCTTTATACTTGAAGAATCTCAGACTATGTGGTGTGGACCTAACCTTCTTCTCTTTGTGCACAAAGGCAACTGGGTCATATCCACCCACTTAAAAACTGTGGGTTACCATGCCAACCACTCTAAATGGTGATGGGAAAAGTCACTAGTGGGGCGGGGCTGTGGTCTTGATGGTGCTAAACACTTTTCCTTGTACACTTAATAATGAGGCCCCAGAAGGAGGCGGTATTTCCCTGTTTCCTGCTGCTCCTACTCTGAGGGACTGGGTCTGTCTGGAGGTAGATGACCCTGTGGTGGTCCCATCTTCCACTGAGACTCCCCAACACTAAAACCACTGTCCAGCAGGAGGATCAGAGTAACCACTACATCACAGAAGCAAATCAGCCTGAGGCAGCACCCACCCAACAGTACAGAGCCTCCATGGGCTTTCAAAAAGCTTTTACTCAACATTTGATGATCAGACTTCAGGTTCTGACAGTAGAAAGATCAGACAAGATCAGTGAGATGAAGGTCCTCAGGGCTTTGCCTCTGAGGAATTAGGCAATGAACCCAGGAAACCAGGAGTAGACTCTGTCAGGAAGTCAATTTACCACGTATCTCAGATTAAATTTTCTTTAAATCTCTTTTTTTTGATTTATGGGAGAAGTTGGGTATATACTTAGAAATTCTGTGTGTAATTCTGAAATGTTAGTCGTTGAAGGGTTTAGGGAGCACTCCTGTTATTCCCCCTCCCCCACCTTTTCTTTTCTTAAAAAACATCTTTGTGGAGGTGAGAAAAGACTCTCAGAGAGGTGAAAGATCTGAGCACTAAGATCAGCTTTTGATGTTTGTCCACCAGTTTTCCAATTGGCCAAGAACATTCAAATGCAATCTGCTGGTTCTTGTCTTATGAATGGACGGATTCAGTTGGGAGACATAGACATTATAAATAGAAGTTTATTTAGCAAAGAGAAGGCAAAGTGTATTTGAGAGAGACTGGAGTGGGCTGCCCTGAGGGTCAGGGCATAGGAAGTTCTCCAGTGTTGCGTTTGAACGGGTTTTATGAACACAGGTGAGGTAGGTAGTATGTTTATTGGGTAAAATAATGCTTTTTCCACTCCCAAATTATGATGAGCAAGATCTCTTTTGAGGTATTTCTTTTCATGATTTTCCTAGAAAAGCCCACAGGATAGGGGGGTCAAAATACCAATGTAAATGGCGTTGTAATGAAGCCAAGATCTTGGAGGAAGCAGACACCCCAACTAGTGCGCATGCGTAGCAGAGTGCCCTGCTGCCTTAGCTTAGAAGGAACAACGTGTCCATAGCCTGGAGCGCGTTTATGCATGCAAAGGCGTTCTGCCCATGGGAGGCACGGCTATTGAGATGCAGCTTCTGTTTCCTTGGTTATTTCATAAAACTGCCCAGGGTCCCATGATGGGGGTCCCGGCTGTTGGTTAAGACAGTTTGTTATGTTTAAAGTTGAGGTTTTATCACGAAAGCTGGAGATGGGTTTTACAATTTTTTGTCAAGGCATCCAAACAGGAAGAATGCTTGCCTTCTGCCTGGGACCTGTCTTCCGGCTTCATTGCTCATAGGTATCCTGTATCTTACAATGCTTTATTCCAGTGATAAGAAAGATCTGTGTAAAAATGGCAACTGGATCTTGGCATAAAATACTTCATCGTTGTCTTTCCTCCTCTTTCCATTTTTTTGCCTCCTCAAAGCACTCTAGTTGCACTGTGGTTGGTATAGATCTTTATATTCTGTCAGCTTCACTTGTTTCTTAGACTGCTTAACTAAGGGCGCTTGTGAGGACAAACACAGAGCACTAGAAGAGAATTGAATAGGGCTTTCTGGTGACAAATGAAAGAAATTGAACTAGGGACAACACAGAGTATGAGTTACTGATTAACTCAGGAAAGGACGGGGTAGATCTGGCATCAGGAATAGTTGGAACCAAGAAATCAAACACCGAAATAACACATGCTTCTTGTCTGAGCATGGGCTTATTTGCTCAGACAAGCCGTTTGTGCCTGGCCACAGATGCAAAGCTTCAGCATCACGCCTCCCACCTCCTCCCACCCCCTCACCCCCCACCCCTGTCCCCAATAGAAACATCCTTCTCCATCAGTTTAGTTTGGAAGGAAACCCAGGCTGGAGTTCTAAACTGGCCACAATTGAGTAGTCACAGAGACCAAAGGATGAGCCCTTGTGATTGACCTACTTGAATCAAGTCCTCATTTCTCGGCTTGTCCGACCCTCCACAGGATGCCCGCGGTTCCAGAATGATCTATGTGAAGATGCCTTTTCTATTCCTGTTTTTATTGCTCAAGGTTTTCTTCCCTCTATTTTATCTATGTGTTTATAAAAGGACATTGAGACAGAGGTAGTCCCTATCCCTCTTCATTTGATGTAAACTCATCCCTCTTCCTCTGATGTAATCTCTGACTATCTAACCAAGAGGAGTGGCCAAGTTTGTCTTGAGCAGGAGAGCTGCATCTGATGAGAGTCCTACCAGAGAGAGCAGGATTCAGGCTGAGTGGACCCAAGGCACAGGTCCCATTGAATTCAGTTTTACTGGCAGGACAGAAGTGAGTGGGCTCCAGCATAAATCTCCAATCTACTGCTGCAGGGGTTTCTATGTTTCAGGCACTTGATAATGAGAACCAGAGATTTTTGTGTGCTGAAAACTGGCGGGAGGAGGGAGGGAGAGAGGGGAGGGAGAGGGGGGAAACTTTTTATAAGAGGACAGAGAGAAAAGGGAACCTGTTTTGTGTCTTGATTCTGGATCCTCCAGCCTTCTGTTTTCTTTATGGTATGTGTCAGCTCAAGAGCTTGCTTGGGGCTTCCCCAGACATCTCTTTGGGAGTAGGAAACAATGGCTTGTTAAGTTTCAGGTCTTATTTTTTTTTTTTTAAATCAGCTTGAAAATTTAGAATAATGCGAGGTACATACAATTGTAAAAAAAGAAAGAAAGAAAGAAAGAAAGAAAAGAAAATCTATTAATTAGCTACCCACAGGCTACTTTCTCAAGTTTGATTTAAGCCCTGAGGAGAAAATGACGTACAGCTCCGTTGTACAGTCGGGTATGGAAACTACCACCCGGGGTTGGAAGCATTAGCAGAGCCTACTGCTTCTCAAGGATTCAGAAGAAAGGCCTTGGGAGCTCATTAGTGGATCCCTGAACTGGGGAGAACCAGAGTTCCCTTAACTCTTTGCTTTATATGCATATTGCAGCTTGTGTGACAACAGTCTCCAAAAAAGGACCAAGCATTCACTCTGCTAATGACAGCTGACGTTTCTAATCACCCGAGAGGCACAGATGTCTCATTTCTGGAGACATACATAGAGGTGACAGGAATCAGCCCACAGCCTAGACCCTTGGGGAGCCAAACATTCAGAATAAACACAGCCTGGATTCAGCCAAAAAAACACATTTCAAATGCATACAGCAGCCGGCTCTGCTACCCCACCTAACCTCTTCATGCCTACGGACTCTGCCCATTCACCTCATCAGAACTCAGTCAGGAGGCATCCTGACTCAACAGTGACATGTTTCTGCCAACCAGGCAACCAGTCCCAACCCCATCTGTCTCCATCAATTCCTCATTTTTTCTCCCTCACTGATACCTGACTAAAGACCCAATGGTCTATGATGTGATTTTACAGGGCTCTGCTGGCCTTGAGATCCTGCATTTTGAGCAGAATTTGAGGTGATACTGATGTTGATAGTCCCGGGAACAGACTGTGAATAGCAAGGGGCTAAGTTACATGGAGGACATAGGGGAGCTGACACCTTAGATATAAAGCTGGTATAGTTATTAGGACCCTGTGCTGCAGAGAGAAGGTCCCAGGTGAGTCTTAGTTTGCCTCTGAGTTTCTGTTGTTCTCCTCATCCTCCCGTCTATTCTTCCACAGATTATACAAGGGCTGCATCTTAGAAATGTGTTTTAAAGACAATCATTTTACATGTATGGGTGTTTGTTTATTTATTTTTTTTTGGTTTTGTTTTGTTTTGTTTTTTGATATACACGTGTACCCACAGAGGCCAGAAGAGGGCCCTGGATCCCCTGGAACTGGAGTTACAGATGGTTGTGAGCCACCATGTGTATGTTGGGAATTGAACTCAGATCCCCTGTAAGAACAAGTGCTCTAAACTACTGAGTCATCTCCCCAGTCCATGGGTGCATTCTGTTGAATGGAAGCCATTTTGTGAGTTAATTTGAGGGAACTCGAGTCTCTTCCTTGCAGTCACACATGCCTTGGGTAGATTAGGGAAGACAACCTCAGCATTTAGAGAAAAGCCCTCAGTGATGCCCACAGGAAGCACAGATAACTAGGTCTGGCTCCCTCTACGGCTGTGGCAACTTTCCCATCATGCCTCATCTTCTGCAAGGCAGACAGATGCCCAGAGTCTGTGGGGGAAGCCCGGCTCTGACCTGGCTAACCTGCTCATTTCTCCAGTCAGGTCCTTTAGTTAAGAGAGATGCAGTTTTAAAATAAAAACATTTCCATATTGGAGATTGAATGTAAAAAAAAAAAATGACCTGTTTGACATATAAACTATCAGAAAATACAGCAAACGAATGCACGGTGAGAATTCTAATGTGACAGGCAACCTGTCAAGTTAGCTGAGCTTTTACCATGCCCCCAGAATAATTTCTGGCTCCAGCCACACTAAGTACAAAATAACTTGTATTCTAATGTCTAAAATGTTTGCAGATATATTTTAGATAAGGTTAGGAAGAAGGGAATATACAGTGACTCTCTCATCTATTTATTTGAAACAAGGGCTCCTCATGTAGCACAGTCTGACTTTGAATTCATGATCTTCCTGCTTCAGCCTCCTAAATCTGAGATTGTATCAACATGCCCAGCTTGGGGAATTGTTTTATTGCTGGCCCTATATAGATTTAGTGCTGTAGGCAGCAATAAAGACAAAAGGTTTTATTCAGCATGTATATATGAAAGGAACCTAAGTCTTTTGGAAATTCAATGTTCAATACTGAGAATCCCTCAGTTGTGTAAGACACTGTGCTGGGCACAGCAGAGGGTTTGACAAATTGGGTAAACAGCTGAGTTAAGGTTTTTATATTCAAGGATAAAACGTGTTATTTTTTCTTTACCTCCTATTTCTACGAGTCTACGATCCTTTCTCTCAGCCCACTGATACAACATCAAGCCAGTGAGGAGGCAGTGTCTTATTCTGTGTTCTACTGCTATGAAGAGACACCATGACCACAGTGACTCTTATAAAGGAAAACATTTAATGGGGGGGGGGGCATTGCTTACAGTTTTGGAGGTTTACTACAGAATTACCATGGTGAACATGGTAGCATGCATGGTGTGAGAGCAGTAGCTGAGAGCTGCATACTGATCTTTAGGCAGAGGGAGAGGGAGAGAGACAGAGACAGACAGACAGACAGAGAGACAGAGACACACAGAGAGAGACACCAAAAGAGAGACAGAGACAGAGACAGACAGAGACATAGAGACAGAGACATAGGGAGAGACAGAGACAGACAGAGACACAGAGAGAGACAGAGACACACACAGAGAGAGAGAGACAGAGACACACAGAGAGAGACACAGAGAGAGAGAGAGACAGAGACACAGAGAGACAAAGACAGAGAGACAGAGACACAGAGAGAGACAGACACAGAGAGACAGACACAGAGGGAGACACAGAGAGAGAGAGAGACAGAGAAGTAGAGAGAGACAGAGAGACACAGAGACAGACAAAAAGACAGAGACAGATAGAGACTGGGTCTTGATTAGATTTTGAAAACCTCAAAGCTCCACCCACCCCATGACACACTTCCTCCAATATGGCCACACTTCCTAATCCTTCTAATCATTTCAAACAGTTCTGTCAGTTCCTTAGCTGACTAAGTATTCAAATATATGAGCCTTTGAGGGACATTTTTATTCAAGCCTCCATAGGCAGATTTTTTAAAAAACCCATTCAGTGCTCCTCAGTTCTGGTACTGCAAGTGAGGTTCCTAGGAGTCCATCATTCTAGCTTGCCTCCCCTCTCCTAGTCTTCACTACAGTCAGAGTCTAGGTAATGCCAATGGTCAAACACCCCCTCCTCTACTCTCTCACCTCTTTGCTTTCTCAGGAAATTCTTTCCTTGACCTCTGTAAGAGGTCATCTGGCAAAGCTAAGCCAGACACTAGACAGCAAATTGATAAAGCCTGTTTAACTGGGCGAGTCCTATCTTCGTAATCTAGGCTCCCTTTTCATATTTCTCAGATGGGTAGCTTCTGTGTGATAGGATAAAGAATGTGATGGACTTACATGACCCTAAAGTCCATGTATTGGAGCCCTGGTCCCTAGTGCAGTCTGTATTAGGGACAGAATCTTCAAGGAGGTAAGCAAGGCTAATTGAAGACAGGAGGGTGGAGCCCTTACCTGGCAGATGGTACCTTGCAAGAAGAGGAGACACAGAGCTCTTACTCTGGACTGTGAGAAGGCTACCCTACCTGTAAGCTAAGGAGGGAGCCCTTGCCAGAGCCCAGCCAGAGGGGCTTGATCTTGGACTTTATATTGTTCAGTCTTCCATCTGTAAGAAATATCCAGTTCATCAGCTTGAAAGGAAGATTGGGTCATTTTATCTGCCAGAGCCAGAGGGTTCCAGTCTCTGGTCCCTTGGCCATGTTCCTTTGTGCCTGTGGCATTGTAGTAAATCAGGTTTGAAGAGCATGGGACCAAAGATGCTCCCTCTTGGCATGCAGGAATCAGAGTCAAGCGTAGTCCCTGAGAGGGCTCTTCTACAATGGTTCATCTCTCTTCCACCCCTCTCTGGCATGTCACAGGCTGGTAAACTGCCTTTAACACATAAGCCTTCAGGATTTGGACCCAAGCTACAGCATATTTCAAAGCATCAAAATGGTGAGAAAAGAGGTTTCTGTCATTTAAGCCATCCAGTGTGTCAGAGCTGCCTGAAATCATGGATGGGTCCAGAGGAGGCTGGACGGCTAAGATGGGGAGGACAGCGCTTGCCTCCAAGGATGAGTGCTAGTAACTGGCCTTCTCTCTGGAGATCACCAGCCATGTCTTTCCCATCTAGGATTTCATTACTGATGGATGGGGTGGGAGAACAGCCGCTCTGTAGTAAGATGTAGTGTGTGTGTTTGATTTTGAACTTTTGGTAGGAATGTTACTTCATCCTAGAATATGCCTGTCTTATGGTACCTCCTTACCTTTGGACCCACAACTACAGTTTTATGGAAGCTGAAGTCACAGAGAAGTCTCTCTCTATGTCTCTCTCTTGCTCTCTGTGTATCTCTCTCTGTGTCTCTGTGTCTGTCTCTCTCTGTGTCTGTCTCTCTCTGTGTCTTTGTGTCTCTCTGTGTGTGTCTCTGTGTGTGTGTCTGTCTGTGTGTCTGTCTGTGTGTATCTCTCTGTGTGTGTGTCTCTCTCTCTGTCTCTCTGTGTGACTCCGTGTGTGTCTCTCTGTGTGTTGTCTCTCTCTGTGTGTGTCTCTGTCTGTGTGTATTTGTGTTTGTGTGTGTGTCTGTGTCTCTCTCTCTGTGTCTCTCTCTCAATCTTCATTTCAATACCATGGTGATTTTATATTCATGGTATTTCTGAAGTTTCGATAGCACCCATAAACCAACCTCCCAGACTGCTGATGTGGTCACCGGGGCCTCCATTCCTGGAGAGTTATTAGGAGGAAGAGCTACTGTATCCAAGCCACCAGGAGATGCATAAACTCTGATAATTAGAATGAAATATAATCGATGAGTGAACGGATGTGCAGTTTACGAGCAAAGGTAACCTTTTGTTCTTTCCAATTAGGCTCTCCCCCGCGGACTTGGCAGATGAGGCCGCGTTATAAATAGAAGTGATATTTTGTGGGGTTCTTCTAACTGAAATGTACATGAGGTCAAATTCTCATCAAGGTAATATATAGAAGTAATGAGCCAAGCCCACATTTTCCAAGCATTTACCTATCTAGTGGCAATAAGTGGGCAAAGATGAAACAGGGGTAGGGGGTGGGGTTTGCAGAAACTACAGCTAAATAGTTACTTGTGTGGATGGAGAACAGCGACTTATCTCCTTGTAATGAATGCTTGCCAGTGATAATTGACTTCATTTGTTAATCGTATTCATGGTATTAATGAGATCATTAGCATAACAGTCACATCCTACTCTCTTGTGGTCTCAGTCTGGGGTATCACAAGTTCCACACACCTTGTTGCTGTAGATATACTCACACATTCCAATTACATACAGATTCAAACGCCATCTGGGCTGGCTGCACACAAAGGCACCCTGAAACTATTCCTTACCTGTTTTTAGGGGAACTTTTTTTTTTTGAGAATTTGGTAGATATTTTTTTAAAAGTAATGTCTTTTATATTCATGGCAAAGATCCAGATTTAGCTCCTGTGATTGACAAGGTGATCTATTTTTCTCAAATTCCATACATCAATTAAGACGTTGCCATGGACTAGGGATCTGGAAGGAGAAAGAAAAAGGAACAAGAAGGAAGAAGAAGAGGTTGGGTTCACAATATGTCAGCCCTAAACACAGCACCTGGTTCACAGTACATTATCCCTAAACACCTTGGCATTGGGAGAACCAGAGTGTGGGGATGATGTTTCTAACCTCTGTTGACTCTTCCCTCTGAAGTAGGAGACACCCTAACATGAGAGTGGTCCCTCCTTACACCAGAGGGAAGGCACATCCTGGTCTCTGAAGACCGGGTATCGAGAAGAATCTGAACAGACAGGCTTTGCTAAAATTCCGCCTAGGTTGGAACCAGTAGCACAACTCCTTATTTGATCACGATTTCTGAGCATGGTGGTATACACCTTTATCCTAGCACTCATGGGCAGAGGCAGGTAGATTTCTGGTAGACCAGCCCGATCAACATAGTGAGTTCCAGAATAGCCAGGGCTACATAGAGAAACTCTATTTTAAACCAACCAACCCACCAACCAACCAACCAACCAACCAACCAACCAACCAACCAACCAACCAACCAACCCCTCATGACTTCCCACTTCTCGCCAAACCTATGACTGAAAACCACAAGGTTTTTTTGAGTTCTCATTTTTGAAGGATCCTTTGTTACATAAAGAAATAAGTACACATGCTTCTTTCTTGCTATTTATCTTTTGTAATAAGAACTTCAGCCATGAACCTAGTCTTACGTAAGAAAAAAAATTTCTCTTTCCTTATTGTGGCAGACGCCACATACTTGGAACACAGGACTTGAAGGGACTGATCTGGGATTGATCTAGGAGCTTCCTCCTGCAGACCAGCGCTTGTAGTATCCAAAGATGCTATGCAGGTTGCCCGTGGAGAAAAGTCGTCAATAAATCTACTCAGCTGTAAAGCTTCTGGACCACAACAATGCACACCAGTGGGCACTTATGTTAGGAGTCATCAACAGCTGTCTAATTGAACTT
>JANHMN010000021.1:45445996-45490018 GCA_030674055.1 Rhabdomys pumilio | reverse complement strand
ACACACACACACACACACACACACACACACACACACACACACACACAGAGGAATAAACAGGTATTTCTTATGTCCTCACTGTCCCTGAAAAAGCACAGCCTCTCCTATCATCATTTTCCCCAGCAGACTAGCACATTCATTACTATTGATTAACCTAGAGTGATGTCACTATCAGCTGAGCCCTTAGTTAAAGTGAGGGTTCACTATAGGCAGGGTCTATGCTGTGAGTTGGGGCAAATGTATAGATAGTATCACATGTCCACCATTCCAGTACCATACACATATTTTAATCTGTTTATTACTTTTAAAAATGAATAATTCTGTTGATCATGGAGGCTAATGTTGGCAGTCACGACGTATGGCAGCCTGAGGCAGGAGGATTTCAAATACCAGGCCAGTTTGGCAGACCATATTTCCAAATAACCCTCCAACCCTCACATCAATAATTCCTTAATATAAAATATCCAGAGAATGTTAAAAATTCTAATTATCTCCTAAATTCTGTGCATGCCTTCCTGTCTACTCCAGGGCGTACTGTGGCATCTGGCATCGAGCAGGAATGTGTGACACGCATGGGTTGTTCAGTGTGGCTTCAGCATAAGATCTGACAGGAGGCTGGTATGAGATGAAACTCTACAGCTTGGTAGGGCCACTTCATACCATGTTAAAGGATTTAAACTTTAGGCTGGCTGATGATGCCTCTGAAGAATTGTATACATATAGTGCATATAGTACTGTAATATATTATAACACGTAGTTATATGTAACTCTATATATTATGATATAACATGATTAAATTACCATTTTAGAATGTGCCTTAGTTAGGGTTTACTGCTGTGAACAGACACCATGACCAAGGCAACTCTTATAAGGACAACATTTAATTGGGGCTGGCTCACAGGTTCAGAGGTTCAGTCCATTATCATCAAGGCAGGAACATGGCAGCATCCAGGCAGGCATGGTGCAGGAGAAGCTGAGAGTTCTAAATCTTCATCTGAAGACTGCTAGGAGAAGACTGGCTTCCAGACAGCTAGGATGAGGGTCTTAAAGCCCACATCCATAATGCCATGCCTATTACAACAAGGCCACACCTCGAAATAATACCACTCCCTGGGCCAAGTGTATTCAAACCATGACAGGAAGATAACTTGGTCTTGAAAGGTTCCCAGCTAGAAGCTGGGAATACAGGAACAAGACATTCCAAAGAATCTTCCTGTGGGGAACTAAGCAAGATCAGATCACGTCTAAGGCCAGTGATTCGGAGGGTGGACTTGAGTTGTATCTGATGCTTTGCACATAGAAGGGTTTAGTAGTGATTAGAAATGACAAGGGCCGGGCAGTGGTGGCGCACGCCTTTAATCCCCGCACTTGGGAGGCAGAGGCAGGCGGATTTCTGAGTTTGAGGCCAGCCTGGTCTACAGAGTGAGTTCCAGGACAGCCAGGGCTACACAGAGAAACCCTGTCTCGAAAAAACCAAAAAAAAAAAAAAAAAAAAAGAAATGATAAGGAAGGAGGCTGGCTGACTGAACCTCATCTCTAGAGTGAAGTAAAGGGTTTGATGGTGCTCAGATAGGGAGGCAGGCTTGTTGGGGCAAGATGAGGAGGTTAAGTCTAGAGATGATGGATGGATTTGTGGGATGGGAGAGCACAGTAGATGTGCACTCATTTAGCTTAACACTGTGTGTGTGTGTGTGCATGTGCGTGCATGTGTCTGCACACGCGTGTGTGTGTGCACACGTGTGTGTGTGTGTGCACGCGCGCGTGTGCGCGTACATGCGTATGAACGTGTGTGTACACATGTGTGTGCATGTGCGTGCATGCATGCGTGTGTGTGTGTGTGTGTGTGTGTGTGTGTGTGTTTGATATTCATGTCTTTGTGAGTGCACACACAGACCAAAGAAAACTGGCGAGAAGAAGTGCAAATCCGTTCATGGATGTACTGTGAACCCAAAAGCTTGTCAGAAAACCCTTAAAATGAGGTAAGCAGCGCAGGTCCAGAGAGCACTCAAGATTCGCCATCTTCTCACTCTACACGTCCTACACACAACACAGACACAACACTCTTATGACGAGTGAGAAGACAGAGGACACTCTAAACTTTGGGCTAAGAGAATGAAGGAGAACACAAAGAAAAATGCTGCCGACAGACGTCAAGCGTCAGGCTTTTAGAGTAACAGATAGATGACTGGACCCTGTGGGGAAGGGGTCCATCATTCCGAGGGTTGTCTCTGCCTCCTGTTTGTTGTTTGACATCTGAGCTCTCCACTGTTGATTCAGCTACCCCTCCTCATTTAAGCTACATTAAGATCTGTAACTCATGAGCCGTAAGTCTTAAAACTCAAACAACACAAGGAACAGGTACATGAGGGTAAGTGAAGTCTGTGTAAATCCTACTCTCCATGTTTCCTGAGCTTGCTTGCCCTTCTCTGTGTATCTGCTGGACTCCATGTGCAGGCTTACAGATCTGTAGTTCTTACTTGGTAGTTTAGCAAGACTATTCATTTTATGTGTTGTTTTGAAATTTGTTAGTCTTGTGGTAGATTGCTGGTTCCTTCCCCATCACCACATGTGAATCTTCCTTATTCCATCTGAGTTTGTCTACTATTATCCGACATATATGTAGACAGTACACACATCTGTACTTTCCCAGCAACCCCTGGGTGAAGTGTGGAGAGAGAATCCTTATCTCTACAAAGGCCACTCCCCTCAGCCAGTCAGGCGTCTTTCTGTAGTGAAATTACTTCTCAACGACTCTACAACCAACAGAGACTAGGTGACATAGTCTAGTCTATGAAATGCAAAAGGAAGTTAGCAGAGAGGCTTCTGGGAAATTGCATCATGGACGAAAAAGCAATATTATCATCACGAATAAAACCCCAACTTCTGGCCTTCCTCCCTGTAATTCTAACTTCCTGCTTTTGGATATGATTTTAAAGTTTTATTAACTTACTGTGGCAGTGATATACTTTTTCATACATTAAAAAGACATTATTTGTTTACAGAGAATGAGGGTTCATTATGGCATTTTTAAGACAGAATTTTCGTTCTTTCTCTTCCTCGCCCGTATCTTCCCCATCTGTGCCTCCCATGTCCAGTGGTGAAGTGGAAGTTTCTGGATAGGTCATGTGATACAGACTCGTGTGGTGTTTGCTGAGGTAGACCCATGGGAGGACATGTGATGTTTGGAGAGTGTAAATAGGACTCCGTAACAGACAGGGGTGGAGGCTCGTAGCCATGAAACACTTTGTTGGTCTGGTGTCTTTGTTGATCTTTACTTTGTTGAGAGAAACATGACAGAGAAATGTCTCCTGTCATCCTGCTGATTCTGGTTGCTCCCACCATCTTGGCTGATTTGGAGAAGGCCTAGTGGTTTCTTCTGGATTCTGCCACGGCCGCTGATTTGTGTTTAATATCTTGACACTATTGAACTGAACTGCTGGTATATATGCTGACAATGGGAATTGGAATCTCCCCAAAGAACCACTTCCAAACAGGTCCACATCTCCTTGTCCTATTTACCGTCTTTTCTTCCCCACCTTTGGATTGTGGGCTAGAAGTGGGTCACAGCGTTTGAGATCCCTTTTTAAAGTTGGCTTTAGAACCTCTAAGCCGACACAGTGGCCTCCTTCCACGTGTGCTGTCATGTGACCTGACCTTCTAACCCGTCTTAACACCCGCACTTCCTCTCAAGGTCTCTTATCTGGTTCGGATATAATTTTGATTCCAAGATGAAACCACAAGGCCACAGGGTGTAAAGTCTATTTTGTTTCTCATATTTCATTCCCCACTGTTACAAAGAATACGGTGATGAATATTTGATACAAAAACTTGACAAATGTGTGGCTATTTTTAAATAGATAGATTCCCAGAAATAGAATTGTTGGATGAAAAATATTTACATTTCCATTTTTTTGATGGATAATATCAAACTGCCCTATGCAAGGCTTTTTCAGTCCGTTTTTCCTGTCCTTAGTGATCTGACGTCTGCTCTACTAATTTGCATTCCCGAAAACACACACAGCATACCCCCTCCTCCTCCACCTCCTCCTCCTCCTCCTCCTCCTCCTCCTCCTCCTCCTCCTCCTCCTCCTCAGACTTGTTTATTTATTTCATGTGTGTGAGTACACTGTACCTTTGGACACACCAGAAGAGGACATTAGATCCCATTACAGATGGTCATGAGCCACCATGTGGTTGGTGGGAATTGAACTCAGGACCTCTAGAAGAGAAGTCAGTGCTCTTAACCACTGAGCCATCTCTCCAGCCCCAAGATCTCTTCTTCTAATCCTCACCAGCATTTGTAAACTTTTTCAATTTTTTTTTTAAAGGTTAGCTATTCTGACTGGGATGAGATGATACTGTATTGTGTTTTTTATTTAAATCTCTCTAGTGATCAGTGATACAGCATTTCTCCACACACACTTGTCTATTTTTATTCTTTTTTTTTTTTGGAGAAATATCCATATCATTTTTTAGTCTGTTTATGAAATTGAATTGCTTGCATTTTTGATGTTCTGAATTTTGATTTTTTTATACTTTTCGCCTCAGATTTTCTTATATATCCCAACTATCAAACTTATGAGATGAATAACTTGCAATGTTTTCTCTTGCTCTAAAGGTTGTCTCTTAATTCTATTATTTGTTTTGCAATTACTTCTTAATTCCATGCTTCTTAATTCTATGCAATCTTTTTTCCAAGTATTTTTATTGATTTTTTTTTTTTTTAAAGCTCACAGAGTGTACTCCAATCCTGCTCATTTCCTTTGTTAAGGTTTGGTTTGTTGCTGTATATTGTAATGCTAATTTCTATTCCTGGTGGTGTAAGCCTATCATTGAATTCTCACACTTACAAGCTTTTGTTGTGTAAACCTGTAAACCTTGTTCCTTGATTTAAAAGGATTAGTTAAGTAAAATGCTGACGATTTCTGGAGGGATTAGAGGTAGGTGGGTTTGGAGTGACCTGTGGGGGTGAAGAAGAGAGGAGTGAGAAGAGACCAGGGGGAGAAGGAAGAAGGAGGGCAGAGGAGGAAGCTGCTATGGGAGGAGACGGATGGAGAGCACACAGTCAGGAGAAACAGCAAGTATCTGGGGTACACTGCTGGGGAGGGAGCCGGGTCTGTAGTTAGAAGAGTAGATTAGGGGTGAACCCCCCTTGTAATTGTCACATCCAAATAAAATAACCCCAGCCTGAGTCTCATTTACCTGTAAACTAGTCAGGGATAAACGTAAGTTGTCTGTACTACATTTCATATCTGCCCTCTACCCTTGTAATCTCTCCCCAAAAGAAACTAGAAAATAAAAATTAGAACAAAAGTCTCAGTATGGAAGCTGTAGTGTGTCCCACAGTATACTTTCTTGCCTACACATCTTTCCTTGCACATGCTCATTGCAATCAGTCATTGGCTTCGGCTACCCCGTCAATACTGGACCCTCACAGAGACTCCTCTAACATGGCTGACTGCTACCCTGTGTCGTGGAGATGCTGCAGCTATGGTTCTGCAGGCCCAGCCCCTTCATGTGTTCCAGCAGCACATAGCTGGGGTAGGTGTTGGGGTGGGCCAGTGCAAAGCCCTGGGTTTTGGCTTGGGAAATAGCTGAGTTGGTCAGCCTGCCAACTCTCCCACACTTACTCCACTGGGGCCAGCTCTCCTGAGTGCCACAGCTGTTAAGGGATAGGGCCAGCTCTCCCATGTCCATACCATGGGCATTAGCTCTCCTGTACCTGTGCCACCAGGGCCAGCTCTCCTGAATTCCGCATCCAGTGAGGGTTAAGGTCATCTCTCTTGTGCTCATGACACCACTGCCACCGCCTTGGGGTAGCTGGTAAGGGGTTAGTCCGGTTCAGTGAGGTATTAAGACATCAGCATGGGCTCAGGCAGCAGCCCAGACTAAGGAGGTCCACCTGGCCTTTGGAGGTAACACAGGCCATGGCCGTTGACACAGACCCCTGCTGCAGAAGGGCCACGGACACAGACATGGCTATCCACAGCGGTGCAGGCCCAGTAGTCACTGCAGCCTCAGGTGGCTGCAGGCCTCTCACGTCAGGCTGCTCCTCAACTCTTCCATGTCTCCAGGTCCTCCTTTCTTCACAGTGCACAAACCACTCCTCTTTCCCTCCAACCTCTCCACCACACACTTGTTCTGTCTTAGTGGTGCCCGCTCTGGTGTGCAGCAGGCCAGGCCTGCAGCCTTTGGCTATCTTCTACATGCAGTCTTAGTTTGGGAGACAGCTCTTCCGTTCTCTTTTCTTTTTACGGCATTCCGTTTTCTTACTTTCAGAAATACTTGTCATGTGCACAGGACACACACTGCAGCCTGAGAGGGAGAGTGAGGAAGTGTGCCAGGGTGACTAAGGGTCACTGGTGTGTGAGAAAATGATGATTCTGGTCACATTAACACAGATCACTCACACTGATGTGTTTATAAAAGATAAAGAGAGAGGGAATATATTTGGTACAGTGTGGGGGAAGGGGTCGCCTCTGCTGGTCCATGCTGAAGCACCCCTTACCCCTGAGGGACCAACCACATGACAGTATAGTATAGAACAGAGTTTATTCAGGGCATGGGGAGAAGAGTTAAGAGGGTAGTAGAGGCAGAGAAAGGCAGAGAGAGAGAGAGAGAGAGAGAGAGAGAGAGAGAGAGAGAAGTAGAGGCTGGCCATGAGCATGTGGAAAGGGAGGGGGAGGGAGGGTTAAGGGGATAAAGTAGGAGCAGGGAGGCAAGAGAGAGGAGGGGCAAGCAACCTCTTTTATAGGGAGTCAGGCCTACCTGGCTGTTGTCAGGTAACTGTGGGCGGAGCTTAGACAAAATGCTAACACACACCACTGCTTCTGCTTCTGGGTCTGTTGTCAATCTAACTCTTCCAGAGACATAACTGCCATAGGTGCTGTGGAGGTTTGAATGAGAATGGCTCCCCATAGGCTCACCTGTTTGAATACTTGGTTCATAATTGGTGAGACTGTTTGGGAAAGATGGGAGGTGTGGCCTTTTTGGAGGAGGTGTGGCCTTGTTGGAGGAGGTGTGTCCTTGGGGGTGGCCTGTGAGGTTTCAAAAGCCTACACTTTTCTTATCTAAGTCTCACTCTGACTCATGGTGGTTGTCTCAAGATGTGAGCTCTCTTGTGCTGGAGATATGGCTCAGCGGGCAAGAGCACTGATTGCTATTCCAGAGATCCTGAGTTCAAATCCCAGAAACCACATGGTGGCTCACAACCATCTGTAATGAGATCCGATGCCCTCTTCTGGGGTGTCTGAAGAGAGTGACAGTGTACTTACATATAATAAATAAATAAGCTGACTCGGTCATGATGTCTTCTCAGGACAACTGTAAAGTAAGGTATGCGTCTGTCTACCTGTTTGTCTTTCTGTTCCCATTTTGTAGATGACAGAGCTGAAATATGTATACGTGATTTATCCAGGATCACAACCACAGAGGGATCAAGATTCATACAAATCTGGGTCAGCTCTAGATCTCGTGTTTAGATAACCTTGGGTACTTCTCTTGAAACAAGATATCTCTACACAGTAGTGTCTGTCCCGGAACTCACTATGTAGACCAGGCTGGCTTTGAACTCACAGAGATCTACCTACCTCTGCCTCCCAAGTTCATGCTAGGATTAAAAGAATGCACCATTATACTCAGATTTTGTGAGCTCAAGGTTTGCTTCATGAATTCACTTAGAAAATTCTTTTATCATCAATTATAATAACATCATCCCTCCACTGGGTTACTAACTCACAGTCAAAATTTCTGACCCAGAATTGTTCCTGTCTAAAAGAACAGTCTAAAAGAACAGTCTCTTTTTCAGGAAGAAGAATGGAGAAGAAACAGGGAAAGGCAGTCCAATGACCAGCCCTACTTGGGATCTATCTCATGGTGAGGGTGGAGTGTACCAAGGACCCATGGCACAAGGTTGAAGGGCCCTGGCACATATATAGCAGAGGTCTGGCCTCAGTGGGAGAAGATGTGCTCGAGAGAGAGTTGAAGTCCTAAGGAAGAGGGAGGCTTGGTGAAGGGGGAGCACTCTCTAAGAGGTAAGGGGGAGGAATAGGATGAGGAACTGTAGGAGGGGAGACCGCGAGAAAGGGCAATGACTGGTATAAACAAATTGAATTAATAAAAAGTGCTATCCAAGATAGTACAAAATTTATTAAAATTTATTAGTATAGTTGAAATGTATGAATTCATAGGATAGGCTTGTTTTTAACTGGTGGTAATTTATATTCTGGAATAGTGAATGTATGTGTGAATGTACATGTATATACACACATGCACGCACATATAATATATATATACATATATATGTATATATATGTGTATATATATAGTATATATATATGTATATATATATACATATATATATATATACTATATGTGTATATATCTGAAAAGCATTTTTATAAAAAGGTCCACATATGTGAAAATCCTCAGTGGCAAATTGCATAACTTACAGTGATGTCTGCCTGTCTCAGGTAGTGGGTTGTTTTCTCACAATCTTTGAATGTTCATACTGATATTTAAAACGTTATCTCCTCATTAACCTCTTCCATTAGACAGCCAGGGCCATAATTACACTTCTATTCTCCCTCGGGAGGACAGAGCTGATGGCTTCAGCACAGAGCTGGCCTCCACTGTATCTGTAAGTAGCCCGACTGCTGAGCACAACAGGATAACTTTCATGCTACGAAGAGGTAATACAATAGAAGCCACAGTTTAGAAATCCAATTTATCTCGCTGTGAACGGAATTGCCTCTGCTACAGATGACAATTAGTTTTGTTCCGTAACACCGTTACAGAAATGTGACATTGAAAAACTACTTGCAAACTATTAAACATTCACTCACCGCAAATCCATGCCGTGGAGGGGAAAAAATGTTAATTCCATTTATGTGGAAAAAACATAAAAGCGTTTTTACGAGGATATCCGAAGGTCAGGCTGTGACTGCGGAGGTGACGAAGGGAAGGCTCCTCAAACTTTCAGTTGCTCATACAGTCTATTAAAGATGAGAAATTCTGCTGATCTTTGGTTTTCAAAAGCACTGGGGTTGCAGCGCTGGCACAATAGAGATTAATGCAGAGCCAAGCCAGCCTGTAATGTCTCCTCTAACTGCAGAAGGGCCCGCTGCTCTGCTTCTGACTGCCATTGGGCTCTCCTCTTTGGGTTTTGAGTCTTCCTTATTCTTTTCAAGATCCCTGGTCCCGTTCATACATCGTGAGCGTTCATACGAAGCGAAGATTCCAAATGGACCGACTGACCTGCCTTTCTTTCTTTCTTCCTTCCTTCCTTCCTTCCTTCCTTCCTTCCTTCCTTCCTTCCTTCCTTCTTTCCTTCTTTCCTTCCTTCCTTCGAGACAGGGTTTCTCTATGTAGCCCTGGCTGTCCTGGAACTCACTCTGTAGACCAGGCTGGCCTCGAACTCAGAAATCCACCTGCCTCTGCCTCCCAAGTGCTGGGATTAAAGGCGTGCGCCACCACTGCCCGGCTCCAAACAGACCTTCTTATACCGTGACGGTCAAAGGGCTGCACACCATGAACACCACAACACTCTGCTGTGTAAACGACGCTACCTGCTTCTGCAGGCAACCACACAATGTAAGACTGGAATTGTGGGCTGGAGAGAAGGCTCAGTAGATAAGAACTCTTCCAATTGTTCTGGAGGATCTGGGTCCAGTTCTCAGAACTCCCAGTGGGGGGCGCATAACAGCCTGTAACTCCAGTTCTCGGGGATCTGATGCCCTCTTTTTATTTCCAAGGGCACTGCATTCATATGTGTAACCTTCTGCCTCCACACATTAAACACAAAACAATTTTCTCTTGGTCAGCTTTTTCTGTCCCTAGATCTTTGTCTGGCTGAGATGTATTCACATTAGGGAGGGCAATTTTATTTTACTTGGTGTCTTAATCACTGTTCTATTGCTGCGTGAAGAGATACCATGACCATGGCAACTTAAAAAAGAAGCATTTAATTGGGGGAATCACTTAGAGTTTCAGAGGGTGAGGCCATGTCCATCATGGCAGGGAGCATGACAGGCAGTCAGTCAGGCAGGCATGGTGCTGGAGGAGTAGCTGAGAGCTTACATCTGATCCACAAGCATGTAGGGGAGGGAGGGAGGGAGGGAGGGGGAGGGGGAGGGGGGGGGAGGAAGGAGAAAGGGAGGGGGAGGAAGGAGAAGGGAGGGGGAGGGGAGGGGGAGGAAGGGGAAAGAAGAGGAGGGGGGAGGAAGGGGAAAGGAGAGGAGAGGGGGAGGAAGGGGAGGGAGGGGAGGGGGAGAGGGAGGAAGGGGAAGGGAGAGGGAGGGGAGGCGGAGGAAGGGGAAGGGAGGGGGAGGGGGAGGGAGAGGGAGGGAGAGGGAGAGGAGGAAGGGGGAGGGGGAGCATGTTAGCCTGGCATGGACTTTTAAAACCTCAAAGTCCACCCCCATGACACACTCCTAATCTTTTCCATGTCACCAACTAGGGACTGAGCATTCAAATATATGAGCCAGTGTGTGTGTGTGTGTGTGTGTGTGTGTGTGTGTGTGTGTGTCTGTCGTGTGTGGGTGTGGGGGGGGCAGTGCATTCTCATTTAAACCACCACATGTAGGCTACCAGTTCAACTAACCTAATCCAGACAGAGGGTACTCTGCATTCAGTTTCATTAAGTACCTGTGCCCCCCATACCTGATCAAGCTGACACTCAGATGAAATGCCTCAAGTTGTAAGAACAAGCACATGCTATTCTCTGTGTTTAGGCTTTGCTTGGTCTCCTGACTGGCTCTTTTGGAATCTGCTTCTAGCTATGACTTCTAGACGGGGTCAGGTCCCTCTCCTGTGACAACCTCCTGCCCCTGTATCATAGCACGCTTCCTCAGGTACCACAGTTTCCTACTTTTTCTGAGCATATAGACACCAGTTACACAGCATCAGGGATAGCCTTTAGCTTGCATACCTGCTGGGACCAACAGTTGTTTGTTAAATGATTGAATGAGCAGACAGACATAGTGTAGCAGGAAGAATCTGATGTGAGCCTTAGAGGAGGGAGCGTTTCAGAAGAAATCTAAACGCCGCCGGTTGAAGAAAGCCAATAGCAGGAAATAACACAAATGTTTATTTTGGAATTAAGACTTCAGAGAGTTAATGGTCATTTTGATGAAACCCCACACTCGTTTTCTAGTACCCCAAGTAATTGTAGTTATTCTGACATAGTCTGAAGACACAGGTGTTGTGTTTTATAAAAATAAAGAGGAGAGAGAAGGAATATGTTTGGTGGATATGCAGTCAGGTATCAGGGAAGGGGGTGCCTCTGCTGGCCCATGCTGAGGCATCCCTTTCCCCTGAGGGACCAGCCACAAGACGATATAGTATATAATAGAGTTTATTCAGGGCATGAGGAGGGTTGAGAGAAAGGCAGAGAGAGAGAGAGAGAGAGAGTAGAGGAGTAGAGGCTGGCCATCAGCACATGGAAAGAGAGGGGGGAGGGAACAGGGAGAGGTGGGGGTATCAGGTGAAACAGGACAGAGCAGGAGCAAGAGAGAGGGGAAGGGGCAAGCAGCTCCTTTTATAATGACAGGCACATCTGGCTGTTGCCAGGTAACTGTGGGGTGGAGCCAAGACAAAATGCCAACACTAGGAGTCCCTCCTTTCATCAGATTTGAGGAATTACTTTTTTTAATTAATTAATTTTACATCCCAACCAGTTTCCCCTCCTCTCCTCCTAGTCCTTTCTTCCCCACGTCCCCTCCCCTACCCACTTCTCTTCCGAAACGGAGAGGCTTCCTATGGGTATCAACCAGCCTTGGCAGATCAAGTCGTAGTAAGAGTCATATCTTTTCCTATTGAGGCTAGAATAGGCAGCCCAGTAAGGGGGAAAGGAATTCACAGGCAGGCAACAGAGTCAGAGACAGCCCCTGCTGTTAGGAGTCCCACAAGAAGACCAAGCTATACAATGGTTACATATGTATAGATGGCCTAGGTCAGTCCCAGGCATGCTCCTTGGTTGGTGGTTAAAGTTGAGGAATTCTTTTTTTAATTTCCACAAAACCATGTGTGTGTGTGTGTGTGTGTGTGTGTGTGTGTGTGTGTGGGTGTGTCTCACGCACACTCGCATGTGTGTATTTGAGTGGTGTGGGGGTTAGAGGGCAACTTTTGAGGACAGAGCCTTTCTTTTTCTGGAGTCTGTGTGAAGCCTCCAGTCAGATGAGAATCAGCAATTCCAAATTTGCTGCAAAGGTTGCTGATACAGAGATGGCATTCCTCTGTAAACTTTATTGTCAACTCGATGCAACCTAGGATGAAGAAAGGACATCAGCTGAGAAATTGCCTACACTAGATTATTCCCACACACACACCTGTGGAGGCGTGATCTAGACTAGATTGCCGGTGGGCACGCCCACAGAGGCGTGGTCTAGACCAGATTGTCCGTGGGCACGCCCACGGAGGCATGGTCTAGACCAGATTGCTCGTGGGCACACCTATAGAGGTGTGGTCTTGAATACTGACTGATGTAGGAGGGCCCAGTCTACTACCGGCAGTACCATCCTACAGGCAGGTAGGTGGGCTGATAAGAAAGTTAACGAGTGGAGGGGATGGGGGATGGGTCAGAGAGCACATCCAGCTAGCAGCACATCGCTGTGGCTTCCGCAGCATCATTGAAATTCTTTAGCAACCCTTTAAAGATAATGACTTCGGACCATATATATGACCATTGCAAGGACAATAAAGTGTGATCCTCCTCTGAGAAGTCATGGCATGCTCCCAGGTGTCCTACCCTCTTCCCCAGCAATTTCTCTTAACTTCGTACATCAAAATGTCTTTTAATAAAAGACCCCCCCCCCCCCCCCCCCCCCCCCCACTTCACCTTGGCTCGCCCTGAAAGTCTTTTCTGTGGAATAACTAAGGATCCAGCTTTAGAAGACTAAGGGAACATCTCAGGCTGCAGGTGGCAGTGTGGAACTGTGCCTCCACTCCTGACGGCTTGTGGTGTAGCCTACCTCACGTTTCTGATGTATCTGTTTGCAAATGATGACATTTAACTGATTCTTCTTCCTCTTCTAGTTCCTGTAAACCGGGAGTGAGCGCCAGAGCTTTGATTAAGTTCAAATTCAACCCTTTCCACCAAGGTTGAATAGAGAAGAGTTGGTACTCCACATGACACCGTGGCTGGAATCATATTCTGCTGCAGGGGGATACTACAGCAGCGTTTCTGCCGATGCCTAGCAAACAACCGGAAAGGCGTTGCTCTGGTATCCTGCTAATACTCTCGTATTGTGTTTCAGCATCTCTTGGCTGCCTGAGTTTGTATCCCAATGCAGGTCACAGAATGGTGATTTCCTAATATGGGTTCCTGCTCCATTTCTTAGTTGGAATCCTGTCATTTTCTTTCCCCCAGATAGAGCTATTTGGCTTTCTGAATTATTATCATTACATTCCTTTTTAAAAGAAAGGTAAGCTGAATTCTAAATTCAATTCTCTTCAAAGTTTTTTTCCTTTTGCCGTAAGAGAGTTTCTCAGTGGATTTTGTGTATTGTCACTAACAGCAATCATTATTTTGGTGTTCACAGTGCTACATAGATGCATTTCTGGTCAGGGAGAGCCCCCATTAGCTGTTTTCTGTGACCTTTTGAAGAGTCTCATTAAACTTTGATATGCTTCCCAGAGCAATAAAATGCTCCAAGCTCATCTTGTGAATTTCCTGTCCCACATGTGAAATCAGCTTTAACAGTAAGGAGTTTTGGTTTCTTTCAGTGGGCATACCATATTGGAATCCAAATCTGGTCAGGAGAGGTGCTTAGGATATAGCTGGGTGTTAGTGTTTCCAAGTCTTATGATTCTGAATCTTCCAACTCAAAATGAATGAGGCTTTTACTTTTATTAAAAGATTATTCACATGCAAAAAAAAAATCTTGATTTCTAAAAATACCATACTTTTGTAGCATTAAAATTTTTTTGCCAGGCAGTGGTGGTGCACACCTTTAATCCCAGTACTTGGGAAGCAGAGGCAGGCAGATTTCTGAGTTCGAGGCCAGCCTGGTCTACAAGAGTGAGCTCCAGGACAGCCTGAGCTATACAGAGAAATCCTGTCTCCAAAAACCAAAACCAAAACCAAAACAAAAAAAAACCCTTTTTAAAAATTATATTTAGTTTATTTTGTGTGCACATTTGTGTGGAGGTCAGAGAACTACTTGTGGGAGTCAGGTCTCCCCTTCAACCATGTGGGCTGTGGGGATTGAATTCAGATCACCAGGCTTGACTGTACGTCATCTTTCTCTGTATAGCATTTTTATTTACTATGTATTGTTAGAAGCACACTTGCTGTCCTGGCTGGTTTTGTGGTCAACTTGACATAAGCTAGAGTCATCAGAGAGAATGGAGCCTTGGCTGAGGAAATGCCCCCATGAGATCCAGCTGTAAGGCATTTTCTCAGTTATCAGTGGGGGAGGAACCAACCCATTGTGGGTGGAGCCATCTCTGGTGGTTCCAGGTTCTATAATAAAGCAGGCTGAGCAAGCCATGGGGAACAAGCCTGTAAGCAGCACCCATCCATGGCCTCTGCATCAGCTCCTGCCTCCAGGTTCCTGCCCTGTTTGAGTTCCTGTCCTGACTTGTCTTCAGTGATGAACAGCAATGTGGAAGTGTAAGCTGAATAAACCCTTTCCTCCCCAGCTTGCTCTTAAGTCATGGTGTTTCACTGCAGCAATAGAAACCCAACTAAGCCACCGTTTCTACATCTACAATATAAAGCTTACAGATGTTTTCTCCTTCAGAATAGAGCTCACTAAATAAGTGTGGCCCGAACATTGTGTTTAAAGCTAGTTCACTTGTTTCTTTGAGTTAAAAATGATCTTTAGTAAAGACTTTTACCATTCCTAATGAGTGGTCATTAAACCTGAAAATAAAAAGGAGTTTTATTCAGATAGACTGGCTGCTTGTGGGGAGGGGCACTGGGAATTAAATTTGCATTCTAAATTAATTAGTGGGAGCAACAACAACACATAATTTCTTTTGTTATGTAAATATTTAGTCACAGTGACTCTGTAAAGGCTCCTGTGAGGTGGGAGGAGCACTTCCTCATCCTCTCCTCTGTGTCCACGTCCTCTCTGTCCACGTCCTCTCTGTTCATGTCCTCTGTGTCCCTGTCCTCTCTGTCCATGTCCTCTCTGTCCATGTCCTCTCTGTCCACATCCTCTCTGTCCATGTCCTCTCTGTCCACGTCCTCTCTGTCCACATCCTCTCTGTTCACATCCTCTCTGTCTATGTCCTCTCTGTCCACGTCCTCTCTGTCCATGTCCTTTCTGTCAACATTCTCTCTGTTCACATCCTATCCCTCTTACTTTATTTTCTAGAGACAGAAAATCTCATGGAACCTGATTTCCTTTCCTCCTCTGTCCTGTGCCAAAATCTCCCTGGTTAATATGAGAAAGCTGATTTTTTTTTTTTTTTTAAAAAAAAGATAATTGATTGAGACAATTTACAGACAGTGTGGATTTCTTCATCTACTTGGCTTTTTGGTTGTTTCTGACTTAAGCATGTACTAAGGAGAGAGCTAGGAATGAACCCAAGAAAGGCACATCCCTTCCTCATTGTTGAAAACTGAGTGGTTCTGCTCTCTCAGCAGAGATTGCTTTGCATACCTGTGAGATGGGAGGGACCAAAGAAAAGTCAGACTTAGGAGAAAGAGATGAAAAGATGGAAGGAGGGCTCAGAAGATAAAAGACGATAATAGAGACAACATGCTGGGCAATTTAACAACATCCACAGTTCTCAGAGAGTAAATTACTTTTGCAGCTATTTAGAAGGAACCAGAAGGTTTGTATTATTAACACCAGTTTTGTGAAAGGTTTTAGTCTATTCTTGGGGCTAAATTCAATAGTCGATGGAGCACAACTTTGCTACCCTTGCTGGGAGTGTCCTCTGAGGTGGGGCGTTTGCTGAGCACACTTAAGGTCCTGGGTTCAAACCAAACCAAACCAACAGTTGCTAAATGGGCGGTGTACTTTGGACTGATGTTGGGACCTCGTGTCTTACTCCTTGTTTTCTGTAGGAAAAGAATTAGGAGGGCCAGTATCTCTCTCATCCTATATACCCCTGGATTAAGGCATTGTATAAAACAGGTGCTCAGAATGTGTCTGCTATATGAATTCACTTGATTTCTTTTCAGTCTTGCAAATGTATTTTAGTTATCTAAGCCTATACTGATAGAAAAAGTATACAATGTACGTGCACAAGGAAATACAAGTTGGAAATTCCATCCGTGCTGAAAAATACATAAGCATTCATGTGTAGGAACAGGAAATAGGGAGATCTATATAGAGTAAGTGTTTGGTGTTGAGATCATCTGGATCCTTTCCCGATTAGATGTGTGTCAGACATGAGCAAGACACACATCTGGTTAGGGACAAGTCTGTGTCCCAGGTTTTAAATTTCTCTGTCTAGGTGCAAGGCCCTCTATCATGCTCAAATCTGAGCCTAACCAAAGACCCAACGCTGTGTGCGAAGAACCCTACATAGTGGCCTTTAGATCCCAGTTTGAAATCGCTTCCTGAGATGAGGCTGGAGCCTATCAGGAAATAAACGAGACAGTTCGGCAGACCCAAACAAGCCCCTTTTACACGGAGAAAATCGGATATGCAACAATCTTCTCAAGACACCAGAGGGATGGAGCACCATCATGGAGCACCATCAGCAACACAGCACCTTAAAACTATTGGGCTTTGTGGGAGAGTCTCCAGTCCTCAGAGAGGTGAGACAGGACAACTGGTTCTGTGACCCATTTTTGTCTTTAGTGTTTGGGACAGACACTCACAATCTTAATGATTTCTGTGTGAGCTAAGGGCAGAGAGGACAAAGAGAATGACGTCATCAGGTAGGCACACAGAGTCTATTTCCTCTTCTGGAGATCAGTCAGTGGATCAGTCCTAGGGTGATGAGCTCTCTGGGAGCTGAGGATTGTGCCAGCTTCCCACCCAGGGTGACAGTTTAAAAACAGTGGACTGAAAAATGTCGTAAATTTGAAAAACAATGAAGCGCCTGGTGTCAAGTTTGGTGATTGATGGTTCCAGTGCCTAGAAAGCCAAATGGGAGTGAGGAAATTCCTACAATTTCAGCCTTCCAAATGTCTCTCGCAATGATTCATTCATTAAAAGCCATATAGATGTAAAGGCATCTCTATGTATAGATACGCACATACATTATTCATAACTGTTCTCTGTGTTTAAAATGCTTAGGGGCTGAAACTTGCATGGAAATGTTCAGTCAGGCAAAAATCGTTCTTCTGGCGATGTGCACTTAGGTCTGGAAACTCAAGCTGACTTCCACGTTCTTGCCCCTTTCTCCCCGTGTAATTAAAGGTGAAGGTTGAATAGGGGAGAGACAGTCGGGCTCATTCCAGTGCTCTCCCTCAGGAGAGCCGCACAAGGCTGTATGGGCTCTGCCCAGCACAGCCACAGTAAGAATGCTGTCCCCATTCCCTGCAAAGTGGGGTGGTGTGGCTGTCAGGCCAGTGTTGTGGTCCTATGGGAGCCTGGGGTTTGAAAGTGTCTAGACTAGTTATTGCCTCTTGATAGCTTCAGACTTAACACAATGCTCTCCGGTTGTATCCCTTCCTTTCCCTGCAAATGCAATAATTTCATCTTTTAAAAAGCCTGAATATGACTGCAGCCATGTAAGCAGGGAAGCTAACTGCAGATCTTAACTCTTCCCTCCTCTCCTCCAAATCCAGTCCCACAGTCGCACCTCAAGCTCTATAGCAGACTACCTACTTCAGCCTCCCCTCCTCCCTATGCCCCATCTCCAGCCTCCCCTCCTCCCCATGCCCCATCTCCATCTTCCCCTCCTCCCCATGCCTCATCTCCAGCCTCCCCTCTTCCCCTCCTCCCCATGCCCCATCTCCAGCCTCCCCTCCTCCCCATGCCCTATCTCCAGCCTCCCCTCTTCCCCTCCTTACCATGCCCCATCTCCAGCCTCCCCTCCTCCCCATGCCCCATCTCCATCCTCCCCTCCTCCCCTACTTCCCATGCCCCATCTCCATCCTCCCCTCCTCCCCATGCCCCATCTCCAGCCTCTCCTACTCCCCATGCCCCATCTCCAGCCTCCCCTCCTCCCCATGCCCCATCTCCAGCAGGCCCTCTTCAACCTTCCTTCTCCACACCATCACTGTATCCCATTCCCCCAATCCAGCAGGCATTCCCTGGGAACCCACAGACTACTCAAGGTAGGAAAACTGGCAGCCTAACTGCGGTTCTTCACCTCTTCCACCTTTTCTAAATCCAACACTGCTGTCTAAACCCCAATGATGTAGCAGACCACCCGACATAGCCACCCCTTCCTCTGTTCTCATTGACATAGCCACCCCTTCCTCTGTTCTCACCGACATAGCCACCCCTTCCTCTGTTCTCACCGACATAGCCACCCCTTCCTCTGTTCTCACCGACATAGCCTCCCCTTCCTCTGTCCTCATCGACATAGCCTCCCCTTCCTCTGTTCTCATCGAAATCTTCACTCTCCGTCCTCTTCTTCAAACCCAGTCCCTCCGTCCCATCCTCAGCTCTGTAGCAGACTACCTGTTGTGGTCTCTCCTCATTCTCTGCCCCCAGTCCCAGGCACCAGGATTCTGGTGGAACACCTGCTTTCCTGCCTTTTGTGGACACCCTTAACCCACCAACCAGACCATCTCCGGGTCATCTCTTCATACCTAGGAACATCTTTTCCTGGGAACCTAGTAGCCACACTGTCTTAGTCAGGGTTTCTATTCCTGCACAAACATCATGACCAAGAAGCAAGCTGGGGAGGAAAGGGTTTATTCAGCTTACATTTCCAAATTGCTGTTCATCACCAAAGGAGGTCAGGACTGGAACTCAAGCAGGGCAGGAAGCAGGAGCTGATGCAGAGGCCATGGAGGGATGTTACTTACTGGCTTGCTTCCTCTGGCTTGCTCAGCTTGCTTTCTTATAGAACCCTAGAGTACCAGTCCAGGGATGGTACCACGCACAATGAGCCCTCCCACCTTTGATCACTAATTGAGAAAATGCCTTACAGCTGGATCTCATGGAGGCATTTCCTCAAGGGAGGCTCCTTTCTCTGTGCTAACTCCAGCTTGTGTCAAGTTGACACACAAAACCAGCCAGTACACACACCTACCAGAATGACAGAAGAATTCCCTACCAGGCAACACACGGCCACCATGTCCATCTAAACACCAGATAGACCAATGGAAAGCAAGGACAGAACACACCCGCAAAGACAAGGTGAGAGATGAGCACCTGGAATTACAATCATCCCAAACCCAGATGCCAAAACTCCAGGGTCAAAACAACCAGTAACAGCCAAGACATGTCCCCACCAGAGCCCCACCACCCTACCATAGTAGGTCCTGAGGATTCCAGTGTAGCTGACATACAAAGTAAGACCTCAAAACAGCCTTTATGACAGTGTTAGAAGTTCTTAAAAGAGAAAAGGAATAAACCCATTAAAGAAAGCTATGAAAACACAAACGGTAGAAGGAAATGAAACAGTTCAGGACCTGAATGTGGAAATAGAACTAGTAAGAAAACCCGAACTGAGGGAAATCTTCTCTCAGGGCCCTGTAGTCTCTAACACCTCTCTCAGCTCCTGTCCTGTGTTCACGGATTCAGCTCCTAAGAATCTGATTATGTTTTTAGCTGCGATTGCCTTTGAATTTATTCTGCTTGTAGTTTATTAACCTTTTCAATGGGATGGAAGCTTTGATGAAAATCACCAAACCTTGGAAGTTTGAGGATACTGTTTCTCTGAATCTTCTTTCTTCCTCTTATGATACTGTTTCCTTCAGTGTTCTTTAACTCTTTCCTGAGGATTCTTTTAAGTATGTTATCGTATTTGATAAGTTTCTTTGGTCTCTGAGATTTCACCAATCTTTCTATTTCTCTTCTCCAGACTAGATAATTCCAACTGACTTGTCTTCAAGTTTATATCTTCTCTGTTCTTCTATCTTGAGTCTGCTATGAATCTTTTACCTCAACACAGAAAGTTTCATCTTATTCTTTTTAGTGTGTATGTATTTGTTTGTTTGTTTGTTTTTGAGGCAGGGTCTCAATATGTGACTCTGGCTATCCTGGAACTCTCTAAGTAGACCAGGCTGGCCTTGACTAACAGAACTCCACTTGCCTCCATACTGAGATTTTTTTGTTTGAGTCTTTAGACTTAGGTTTCTTTCGTTCTTTGAATATCGTTATAATAGCTAATTTAAACCCTTTGTAAGTACCACCTAAGGGACTTGACTGTCCTAAGAGATAATTTGTATTGTTTGCTGTCTGCCCATTCCTACCTGTCTATTTATACATCCTGTGACATCTACTACAAAGGTAGACATTAAAAGTATCTCAGTTTGACATTTCTGAAGACCAAGTTTCTGCTCCCATCTTTCTGATTTGTGGCTGTTGTTTAATTCGTGACTTTCCAGAGTGAATTCTCTCATCAGTATTTTTTTGCACTGCGTTGAAGTGTCCATTCAGTTAGTGTAGTGGACAGCTCCTTTGGACAGAGACTTCAGCGTTGTGCACAAGTGTAGGTAAAAATGGCTGGGGAACACAGAGAGTTCCTCACGCCAGTCTGTGTGTAGTTGGCTGGGAATGCTCTGGGTTCCTCCAGCTGGAAGTTAGTCCTGGCTCTTCACAGCGTGGCCCCAACACATGAGAAAGTCCATGGGTTTTTACAGGCTTTAATGTCATGGTGGATGGTGAATGGATCTGGATGCATCCCCCCCTAAACCCAGGGCAGACCTGAGTTAAATAGAGAGGGAGAGAGGGGAGGGGCTGGGGAAGAATGCTTATTTGGCTCCACCCTCTGGCCTTCAGGTACCTCATTAGTATGTAAATCTCTCTAGGGCCTGAGGCCTGTTTATCACCACCTGTGTCCTACCTAACTGAAGGGCGCAGGCTGAATGGAGATTAGACCTCATGTCAGGAGCCTTGAACCAGGATACCCTTCCAGGGCCTGACACACAAGCAGCTCAGCTTTTGCTGAGGGCATCTATGTGTATTGGGAGATGCCTTCAGTGCTCTGAGGGGTAGCTTACAACATTCTATTACCTGTTACTTCCTGCTTTCCTGGAGCCTTATGGTCAATAGCAGGAGAGAAATATGCAGAGCTTTTCACACCCAGGAATAGTTCTGAACTTTTTAAAAGTACCCTATGGGCATCCCAGCATTTCATTTTAAGTGTTTGGTCAGCTTCTCATTTGTCACAACTGTTATCGCCACCTCTGGCAGCTGTGATGTTAAACCACCCCCACAGATTGTTTTTCTCCGATGCTAAGGGGAAGAAAAGGTAGAAGGAGCTCGGAGTGAGGCCGAGCAAGTGTGAGACTTGCAGCTTTCAGAGCAATTTAGGGAGTCTGCAACTCAGCCCAAGAGTGAGGTGGGGCTCTGGGCAACCATAAGCATATGCTGTCCCCTCTGGTGATTACAAAGAGCCTGTTTTTCACGGCCAGGGTTTTGGCAGGGGGTAGTGGGAAGAGACTTGTCCTAGAGGGAAAAAAAAATGTGCTCCTTACCAGACATCAACTGATTTCTAGAGGTCATAAAAGTTGATGTTTGACCTAAAAACAAAAGCAAAAACAATCTATTATTCTCATGGATTTTATAGGGATGGGTAGGTTTTTGGAGGCCCTGGTGCCTTGCTCTGGAATGCAGAACTCTGCCTAGACTACTTTTCCTGTTCACTAATCATGCCTTTCCTAACCCTTGGCTCATATTGGATTCTCTTTATAACATTTGGACCCGTGTTCTGCAAAAAATCCACAGAGCTCTGTATCCAGGTCTAAAGGGCTCAGGATCTGCATTTTAAGTATGTTCTAGGGAACTAGGGTATTTAGTGGCTCATGGAGCAAACTTTAACCCTTTCTCCGGTATAATGACACTCACAGTAGTACCACCTGCCAATTCATTTTGCACATGAACTTACTGTCATCATTATTGCTACTATTTTTGTTTGTGTGAATCACCTTTTCCTACCCAGAATAAAAACTTGCTGCACCAGAATAAACTCTGTCTGAATTCCAAGAATCTTCAATATTATTTAGTCAGCCCTCTGCACGTTTACAAAATGAAACATGTATTGTGCATGTGTGTGTGTGTGTGCATGTATTGTTTTCATATGTAAGTAAACTGTTAATCTCAAGCTTCTGGAATTTGTAAATTCATTAGTGTTAGATGGTGCTAGACATCCGAGTGCAGCTTAGAACAGAGCACTCCAGACCAAACGGTTCCAAGGGGGGGGGGGGGGAGGGGAAGGTTTATTCAGGAGATAGGGCAAAGGTGGGAGAAGAAGATGGAGAAGTAGAGGCTGGCCATAACCACGTGAAAAAAGGGGGAAGGGAAGGGGGAGGGGGAGGGGACAGAGAGGAGCTAGAGGCAAGAGATTAAGAGGGTAAGAGAGAGAGGAGGGGGGAAGCAGCCCGTTTTATAGTGGGTCAGGCCTACCTGGTTGTTGCCAGGTAACTGTGGAGGTGGAGTTTAGACAGAATACTAACAATTAGTACATTGAAACTTTCCTTCCATAATCCTCTTAATGAAGAAGGTGGCTAAAATGTTTACAACATGAAACATGTGTACATGTATGTGTGTGTGCATGTACATACATGTGTGTGTGCATGTACATACATGTGTGTGTGCTTCTCTTAATTAAGAAGGTGGCTAATTTTGTGGAGATTTGTACTTAGGAAAAAAAAAAAGGCCACCTCAACTGTTTTACAAATTATTTTCTTGGAAAAATGCTAATTCATAAGACTCCAGCAAAATGCCTAAATTAAGACCCTTCCATCTCAGATACCCTGAAGAGAGAGAGGGTGGGAAACACAGTGTTAATGTTTTACCCAGTGGAGAACAAGGTGTCAGTTTAATTTCTTATTCACTGGAGATGACAGCCTTGCTGCTTGTCATCTGATGGTCACAGACTCCCTCTACGATATGGCCACCTGCATCTTGTCTGTACAACAGGTAACTCTGGTTTACACAGAGGCACTGATACGAACCCTGATCTCAGATGGTTCTAGGGTCCTGCTGGGGTGTGGGGTGAGAGGTAACATTTTTCTGGCCCAGAGAAACTGTCAGATGTTAAAGTATAGGGGCGGTTAGCCTGGTAGGATACTAGACGTGCATGAGCACCAGTCTGGTTCATTGCTACAGGGAAATGGATGGATGGGTTGTGTGCTCGGCTCCAGGAGAATTCAGTTAACTGGCCCGATGAAGGGAGCTTGTTAGAGTGTTGAGCTGATAGGTTTTCTCTCACTGACTGTTGAGTTTTAGTCTTTTACTGTGTATTGTAATGTTAATCAAGCTCCCCCACCCCAGACCTGGTTGCCTCAGAGATGAGAGTCTGCAATTAGACCCAAGTGATACTATGTGACCATGTCCCCAAGTTATATCTGGTTGGTAAATAAAGATGCCAACAGCTAATAGCAGGGCAGAAGATACATAGGTGGGTTTTAGGATTCTTGGGCTGTAGGTTGGAGGAGAACCTTGAGAGAGAGAAGAAGGTGAAGAAGGAGAGAGAAGCCACCATGGGTTAGGTGAGTCATGAAAACAAGGCCCAAGGGCTGGCCAATTGGAGTTAAGAACAGGGTTATCGATAGGAAGTAGATTCTAATAGCATAGAGGGTAGATATCGGTCCAGCTCTTGTGCTGTTTAAAGCTTATTGGAAATAGAAGGTTGTGTGTGTCTTTTATTCAGTAACTGAATGGTTAAAAGTGGGATTAAAAACCCAAGATTTAGATTAAAAATTTCTGCAACACACGGTGTTGGTAGATACTCATATTGGCTTATTTAAAAAGGCTAGGGTGAAAAACTATATTTCTTTTTTTTTTTCAACATTTTTAATTGGATATTTTATTTATTTACATTTTAAATGTTATCCCTTTTCCTGATTTCCCCTCTGAAAACCCCCTATTCCATCCCTCCTCCCCCTGCTTCTATGAGGGTGCTCCCCCATTCACCCATCCACTGCTCTGGCATTCCCCTACACCAGGAAATTGAGCCTTCTCAGGACCAATGGCCTCCCCTCCCTTTGATGCCAGACAAGGCCATCCTCTGCTACATATGCAGCCGAATCCATAGGTTCCTCCATGTGTACTCTTTGGCTGGCGGTTTAGTCCCTGGGAGCTCTGTGAGGTAGGGAGTGGCAGGGGGAGGTCTGGTTGGTTGATTTTGTTGTTCTTTCTATGGGGTTCCAACCCCCTTTAGCTCCTTTAGTCCTTTTCTACCTCCTCCATTGGGGACCCCATGCTCAGTCCAATGGTTGGCTGCGAGCTCCTGAGAGGCTCAGCTATACCTGACTCCTGTTAGCAAGCACTTCTTGGCATCAGCAATAGTGTCAGGATTTGGTATCTGCATGTGGGATGGATCCCCAAGTGGGACAGTCTCTGGTTGGCCTTTTCTTCCGTCTCTGCTCCACACTTTGTCCTCATATTTCCTTTAGACAGGAACAATTCTGGGTTAAAAATTTGGAGATGAGTGGGTGGCTCCATCCCTCAACTGAGGGCATTGCCTAACCTCTGAATATGGTCTCGACAGGTTCTCCCTCCCCTTTGTTGGGTATTTCAGCTAAGGTCATCCCTGTTGGGTCCTGGAAGGCTCTTGCTTTCCTGGCACCTGGAACTTTCTGGTGGCTACCCCCAGTTCCCCATCCCCCTTTGCTACACACCTCTGCTCAATTTCCCTACCCTCTGTCTATCATCCCTGTCCCCTCCCTAATGTCACACATGCTAATTAGAAATCCTGGGCCTTGGCTTTGACCTTCAGGAAATGGAAGACAACACCTCACGGAGTTTGACGATAACGAATATCTCCATTTTAAAGACAGAAATCTGTATCTTACTGTAACATAATTAACCAAGCACATTCTCTTAAACTGCAGTCTGAGCATTCATAAAAGATACATAAATCAAGAAAAACATCACCTCAATGGAGGTAATGTGAGTTCCCTCCTTTTTATAGGTATTGGGGCCAAACCCAAGCCCTTGCGCTTGTGAGGTAAGCATTGCACTACTGATCTAAATCCCTAATCCCACCACCCTCGTCTTCTCCCTCCTCCCAGCGTCCATCTTCTCCCCCCCCCCCTCCCCCCCCCCCCCCCCGCCCCCTTCCTCCCCCCCCCCCCTCCCCCCCCCCCCCACGTCACTTTCTCTCTGTCTTCCCCTCTCTCCCTTTCTTCCAATTCTGCATTTGAGAGAAAACGTGGCATCTGTTTCCCCTGCACTGAGTACTTTTTGTCTACTTCACACAAACTAGAGTCCCTGGGAAGAGAGAGAGAGCCTCAGCTGAAGAATTGCCACCATCAGATTGGCCCGTGGGCATATCTGTGGGGTAATTTAAAACAAATAATTTGTTTTATTGAAGAAAAAAAAAGCTTTTCATACAATATATTCTGATCATGATTTCCCCGTGCCTTCCATCTCCTCCCTTCTCCTGCCCGCCTTCCCATTCACCCAGGTGCACACCATTTCTTTCTCTCCCTCTTTAAAACACAAACAAAAAACCAGACAAAAACCAAGTAAACTAGATTTTTCAAACAACAGAAAAAGAAACCCAAATGTGTGTGTGCATGTGTGTGTGTGTGTGTATGCGCACGCGTGCGTGAACACACAAACACGCACAGACACACAGACACACAGACACACACACACACACACACACACACATATACAGAGACACAAAAGTCATAAAAATAGAAAATTGGAAATCAAAATATGCAACCAAAAGATCAATAAGACAGAAAATGCCCAAACAAAACAATATGAGACAAAAGAAATATACAGTTTCAGAGCTTCGGTCCATTCTTGTCATGGCAGGGAGCATGGTGGAACACTGGCAGAGATGACACTGGAGAAGAAGCTGAGAGTTCTGCATTTGGGTCTGCAGGCAGCCAGGAAGATGGAAATACTGTGACTGGCTTGGGCTTTTGAAACTCATTGACACACTTCCTCCAACAAGGCCACACCTCTTAATCCTTTAGCTCTCTGGTGACCAATGGTTCAAACCTATGAGTCAATCTGTCAATGTTTTCCCATACTACAGCCCGAGAGGTAATGGAGCTGGGTGGACACAGGTGGGAGTCTCCAGAAGCTTGAGTCAAAACATCTTTTTTCTCCTTAAAGTTGGATTTCTTAGGTATTTTCTCCCATGTGGATGAAAAGCAGACTAATACAAGGCATACTTGCTCATCTTGGTGGTTTATGTGGGAAGATAAAAGCTAGAGAATTGACTTAGGGGGTAAAGGTGCTTGCTGCCAAGGCTGATGCTATGGATTTGTTCTTAAGACCGAAGTAGTCTTTACTGACGGCAGAGAGTGGCCCTCTGACTTCCACATGCTCCCCGTGGTCTCTGTGTGTTGTATTACAGATAAACAAATACATGTAATTAGTGAGATAGGTCTGATCCCTAATACCAAACCACGGGTAGCATGATGGTCTCTGAGGAGAATCGTGAACACCAGCTCGCTTTACCAGCATTGTCATGGAACTCAATACCAAGCTACGTGGAGCTCCAAATGGACCCTCTCTTCTTTCATTGTAATAGAACTTACTCTTGCTATTGTTGTCATATGACATTCACACTAATACTCATATTTTCTTGCCTTAATTAAATCAATTTTCTTTTTTAGCAGTTGAATGGATTCTGCTTCAAATGGAGAAGCTATCACAGCCATCCTGAAAAACGGAAAATCCTTTTCTCTTTTGCGAAAACATCAATGTTTTGGTTCTGTTTAACGTGAATGAGTAAAGCAACAACAACAACAACAAAATCTATGTACTGTACATTTGGAAGAGTTACCCTGTTGTTAGGGAGTAGACGGTTATCTACTGATTTAATCAAGCCCCAAATTTGTCTATTTTCCTGAGACATTAAATATATTTCTGATAAAATAACATGTTATACCACGAGCCGATGGTGTCAGTAGAAAGAGAAAATCATCGAAGTGGGACAGGAGAACTGATCTCTACCCGTCCCCTGTGCCACTTAAAACTGTGTTACCTTGGGCATCAGTGAATAGCTCTGTCTCATCTTCATAGTCCGGTGACAAGAGGATGGCCATGAAGTCCCAACACTCTTTAGGACAGACATCTTTAGGATACATCAACAATTCTTTGGACTCATGCAATAGAGTACAGATTTTAAAGTACACATAACAAAAAAATTTTTTCCCCTTTCCTTCTCCCTCTTGCTCTGGACCCAATTGCTATGGCCCAAAGTACACTGTAGCTGTAGCTGTCTTCAGACACCCATATGAGGGCATCAGATTCCATTACAGATGGTTGTAAGTCACCATGTGGTTGGTAGGATTTGAACTCAGGACCTCCTGAAGAACAGTCGGTGCTCTTAACCACTGAGCCATCTCTCCAGTCCCAGCAAAATGGTTTTTTTTTTTTTTTTTTAATTTTTGACAGAGATACTAATGTACTAATTCCTTAGGTGCGTACGAAAAATGAAGGTCGTCTGAAGCCATAATGAGGTCCACTGAGTGATAAAAAGGTTAATAAGAATTAGCAAGCTAGTTTTGCAACTCTAGAATGTCTTAATCTAACTGTTAGTATTCCTAAAATAATGTAGACCCTTCCCTGATCTGTTTTTTCTACTCTATTTGTTGAAGTGTACCATACATACAGTAAAGAACAGAGAGCCAGCTAGTCTGAAGTGTGTAAACAGAAGCAGTTAGATGTAAGCATATACCTACGTAGCTGTCACCCTTTCCAAGAGGCAAAAGAGTTTGTGAAACATTTAATCACCTCAGAAATGTTCTTTTTGCTTCCTTGCCATCAGTGTCTACTCCATTATTGTCCATCTGTTTCTAGAAGCAACTGTTCTGATGTTTCTCATTGCTGATCTTGAATGTTAGATGAATGTAACTGCTTTGGTTTTACTGTGGGACGGGCTTTCTTTATGGGACATAGCTATGCTACTGTGTTTATAGGTAATTAAAAAAAACAATGTTTAGTGTTTTATTATATTAATATATGTCTTAGTTAGGGTTTCTTTGCTGTGAACAGACACCATGACCAAGGCAACTCTTATAAAGGACATTTAATTGGGGCTGGCTCACAGGTTCAGAGAGGTTCAGTCCATTTTCATCAAGACAGGGGCATGGCAGCATCCAGGCAGGCATGGTGCAGGAGGAGCTGAGAGTTCTATTTCTTGTTCAGAAGGTAGCTAGGAGAAGACTCACTTCCAGAGAACTAGAACTAGGATTTTAAAGCCCACACCCATAGTGACACACCTACTCCAACAAGGCCACACATCCTAATAGTGCCACTCCGTGGGCCAAGCATATACAAACCATCACAATAGGTTGCTATCTGAGGTGCCCCACGCTTGGGGGCCAAAATGTTACCGCCCGAGCTACCTCACGTTTGGGAGCCAAAAATGTTGGGGACCGCTCTATCAGTGTTGGAACTCACACTGCTGAAAGCCTTGGGGGCTAAACTGTTAGAGCCTGCACTGCCCCAAACTGCTCTGGTCTGCAGGTCGGGGTTCAGCAAGAGAGAGAGTGAGGATGGACTCGAGGAATGGAGACCAGACATAGTGCGATTCAATCCCGTTTATTCTTCAGTCTCTCTTCCTAGTCCAAGTCCCAAGTCTTGAGTTCCTAGTCCCTAGTTCCTAGTCCCTAGTGCCTCCAAGTTCCAAGTTTCCAGTTCCAAGTTCTAGTCTCGAGTCTCATCCAAGTTCTCTTCCAAGTGCCTGTCTCGAGTACAAGTGTCTAATAATAATTTCTTCTGTCTGCCTCTCGCTTTTTATGTCTCACTTCTAAGCCACACCTTTAAGTCACACCTTTAAGTCATGCCCTTAGGTCTTATCTCTAAATCACATCTTTAAGTCTCACACACCCAAGGGAAAATCCTGAGTATCTAAAACAAGATGTTATCAGAGTCTGCTCAGCTGTTGTAGGCTATTGTAATCAAGTCTCTTGTTAGGGTATATGGCTCAAGATGGCTGCAAGGATGATAGCTGCCTTCTGTCGGCTCTCCACAACAATATACTACAGCTTGTCTACCCATTGATGGACATTTGGTTATAGATTTCGGCTACTATGTTTAAGAACATTCTCCTACATGTCCTTTGGTGGATGCATTCATTCATTTCTCTTGGATGTATGCTTAGAATGAACTTGTCTAGGGAAGTTTAGATATGCTATGTGCTACACTGGTCTTCCTTCTAGGTAGGAAGCTCTTTTTTTTTTTTTTTTGAATTCTAATTGACTGAGAACATAGTCATTTCGAAAGAATCCCAGAACCAGAGGATTAGAAAATGGGAACTAAAGAAAGGGGGTACGGAGGGTTTTTTTTTTTTTGTTTTTTTTTTTTTTTTTTGGTTTAGACCTGGTAGAAAAACATGGCAACAATAAAGCCAGATGGGCAGCAGGGGTCACACTTGGGAAGATTGTGGACTTGGGCTTCAAGAGCACAGGACAAAGACAGAGTCTGAGGAAATGTTGTAGTGTCTGGGTGTGCTGCATGGTTGATGTCAGCCTGATACAATGTAGAGTTATCTGAAAGGAGGGATCCTCCGTCGAGGGAATGCCTTCATAAGATCCAGTAGGACATTTCTTGATTAGTGATTGGTGTGGGAGGGCCCAGACCATTGTGAGTAGTTCTACTCCTGGGTGGATTGAACAAAGTCATGGGGAGCAAGACAGAAAGCAACACCACTCCATGCCTCTGCATCAGTTCCTGCCTCCAGTCCCTGCCCTACTTGAGTTCCTGTCTTGACTTCCTTTGGTGATGAACAGTGATGTGGAAGCGTAAGCCAAGTAAATCCTTTCCTCCCCAAGTTTCTTTGGTCATAGTGTTTCACCATAGCAGTAGTAACCCTGACTAGGACAACGGGAGTTCCTGCTTAGATTGAAGAGTTTAGACCTGGTGAGGACAGGGGTGGAGGTGGAGCCTTTGAGATGCATACCGACTATTCTTAGTTTTCTGAGAGGAGACGGGTGGGTAGTGGAGTTCAAGCTAGAAAATAGAGTTGTTTCTCAGGGTCCCAAGCAAGGAGCTGGCTCCACTTGACAATGGCTGTTGTTCCTGTTTTACCTCTGCTTCCTGTGGCTCCTCAGCTGTGATGTGCAACAGGCAGGCTCCTGGGTTATTTTGATATGTTATATGTTGGGGAGAACAGTGTCTCCCAGAAGATGTTGAGGCTCTCACTTCCAGAAATAACATCTTTGAACATTCTCAAATTAAGATTAGGTCAGTGGTGTGGGCCCTAATCCAAGATGACGCTACCTTTATTACAAGGAAGAGCAGGTGCCCAGAGAGGAAAGACAGAGAGACCTGAAGACACACAGAGACCATTATAGGCAAAGATGAGCAATGCCTGAGGCTATAGATTACAGGCAAGGTTTGCAACAGAGTCTTTCTCAAAGCTCTGAGGGAACCAAGCCCACCACCTACAGTTTAGGCTTCTTCTTCTTCTTCTTCTTCTTCTTCTTCTTCTTCTTCTTCTTCTTCTTCTTCTTCTTCTTCTTCTTCTTCTTCTTTTCTTCTTCTTCTTCTTCTTCCTTCTCTTTCCTTCTCTTTCCTTCTCCTTCCTTCTCCTTCCTTCTCCTTCCTTCCCCTTCCTTCTCTCTCTCTCTCTCTCTCTCTCTCTCTCTCTCTCTCTCTCTCATTTTTTTTTGAGATAGAGTTTCTCTGTATGGCCCTGGCTGTCCTGGAACTCCCTCTGTAGACCAGGCTGGCCTCGAACTCAGAAATCCATGTGCTTCTGCCTTTCAAGTGCTGGGATTAAAGGCATGTGCCACCACTGCCTGGCCGACTTCTTCTCTTAAACAGCAGAGAGGCTTTGGTTGTTTAAGCTCTAACCTGCAGTGATTTATTATAATACCTTCAGGGAATATCTACAGTTAGCCACAGCTGAGATTTGCTGACCCAGATGTGTTAGTTGTTCAACTGGACTCAGAGTCTCCACTAGCTTAGCATAGTTTTCTGGTTTGCTTCAAATGGTTCATAGGTGTGCCCTGAATTGGTGAGGTGCATTGAGGAAGAGAACATTCTTTTCTTGTCTCTCTTCTTTCAACCATTCACTTAGTGAGGTAGCTAACTTGGCAGGGAAGTTACTTGCATTACAAATAACCCCCTCTGTTTATTATGTGCATGTCAGACAAAATTTCTTTAAGGTCTCTTGAAGCTAAGAGGGTGGAACAGGTGAGTGTTCCATCCTGGTGTTTACCACACAGCTTAGTACAGTCATTCCTTATTTTTAGGTAAGCACAAGGTTGAGGTGTTAGTGTATTGGGGACGTGAGTCTTGGAGATGCCATTAATGTAAAGCCCAACCAACTCCAGTTTTGAAGAGAAGTGGCATTTTGTGTGAGGCCTGAATTAAACTTCAGTTCCAAGAAGAAAACCATAAAGTCCACATGAGCAAACATCCTATGGCAAGCCCTTAGCAACAGCCAGTCAGACTACAACAGCAGGGTCAAGGTACATATAGATAACCTAAGACATCCTGCGGAGAATAGATAACCTAGCCATCCTGGTGGTCAGGCGGTTTTGTTCCTGTGTTTGGTTCCTGCAGATTATGCCAGAAATGCAATTTTTAAAATATTAACTCATTAAACCATAGGGAATTTCCCCAGGCTTGCTGTAACCACAGTAAATACCCCATACCCCTAGGCTCAAGGTTCTCACTTCTAACCCACTGCAATGGTGATGGTGAGAGTTCTTGCTTGCAAAAACCCTTGTGTTTGCATCAGAATTGGCTCCTTGGTGGTCTTTGGGATCCCTGCAACTTGGGCATAACATTAATTTTTGATATGAGTTTAGGATAGATATCAGGATGGCCTTCAATGCCTGGGCTCAAATTACCCTTCTCTTCAGCCATCCACACAGCTAGAACTCCCCATACTGTAAAACAAGACCCAACTCCCAGCCTTTTATATTTGTTATAAGCTTTGGCACTATAGCTGGGCAGAGTCTCAGCTATTTTGATCCCACAATACTGGCCTGGTATACGCCGTGCCATGTGGCCCATTACCTCTCTGTCTCTAATCCTGGTACTTGCATCTTCCTCTGTGTTGGCTGGAGACTTCTCCCATGCATGACTCTTTGCCAGAGTTCCTATCTCTTCCTGGAAGTCCCACCTTCTACTTCCTGCCTTTGCTACAGGCCATTAGATTTTTAATAAGCCAATCGGAAGGCGAGAGAGGGAGGGTTTACAAAACATAATGTAGCCATATGAATAACAGAGCATAAAGTCCAGCCTGCACTCAACTCTCTGCCAGCACAGACATCAACATGTGAATAATTCAAAGTGTTACACAGTCACACAAAGATCACCCCAACAGCACCCAGCTAAGACAGTATTGAATGTAAATTATTGCATGTGAGTCAGAAGAATATTTTCTCAGGTGTTATAGGCTCCGTGTGGTCACTAAACAGTGGAAGGTGAGAGGCAGGTAAGTCTGACGGGACAGGATGGCTGTTTAAAATTAAGACATATTAGTTTTTACCAAACACAGCTCCCTGATAAATTGTACCAGATAAGTAGGCTTCTAACTATCTATGTCAAACTTAGTGAGAAAGCAGGTCTAAAATGTACTATCCTTTTCTTCCTTTTTTTATTTTTTGAGATAATAATATAATTACATTGTTTCCTCCCTCCCTTCCTCTCTCCGAATTCTCTCATACACCCTCCTTGTTATTTATGTAACAATAAATCCATGACCTCCTTTCTCATTAATTGTTGTTACGTGTGTATGTGTGCATATATACCTACACATATATATTCCTAAACCTGCTCAGTCTATATAACGCTAGGTGCATGTACGTTTCCAGGGCTGCCCACTTGGTATTGATAATCAATTAGTGATAATCAGTCTTTCCCGAAGAAGACAATTTCCTCCACTCTCAGCATTCCTTCATGGGTGGAGTTCTTTGTGTGTGGCCGACGCCTTGTTGGCTTTTCCCTGTCCGTTTTGGCGTGTCTGCTGTTCAGCTTATGTTTGCACAGTCCTGTGGCTGAGACATTATGTGTATAGCATCTGAAATTCCTAGAAGACAGTCTCACAACGAACTTCCCGAACTTCTGGATTTTACAGTTATTCCCTCTCCTCTTCCATACCTTAGGTAGAGGAATGTTTTGTAGATATATCCATCAGACTTGGGCTCTACAACTCTGCATTTTGATTGTTTGTGGCTTTCTGTGATGGTCTCCGTCCATTGCAAAGAGGAGTTTACTTGATGATGGCGAGGTCTGCGCTTAATAGATGCACCGTCTTTAAGAGCTCCCAAGGATTGACATCCTTTAAAAGTTTCTGTGTATTTCTCTCTATCCTACAAATATGACCAACATCAATGAGAAGGAATTCCCTGTGAGGTCATTGCTTTCTGCTGGTGCTGATCACAGCAATGCTGACGTCACCAGCCTTCCTCCCCACCCTTTCTTACCTGCCGTTCTCAAAGGAAGTGGCAAGGGCAAGAATGGGTTCCTGGGAAATCTAGAGTTTTCAGGCTCTACCTCCTGGGAGGTAGGTAACTCACCATGAGAGAAAGGACCAGGAGCTTGGCGATATTTTTCAGGAGCTTGGTGATTTGTTGCACACAACTGTTGCGGGAAATATTAAAATTGCTGCCCCATCCCGCGCTATACCCAGCTACTCACTGCCCTGGCGGTCACTGCCTCTGCCTCTAGGCTAGCCCCAGGAGCAACTGATCACGGTTCTCTTGTGGTGGATTCTGCTCACATCCACCCCCTGTGGTTAGTGGTCCCAAATCCCAGTAACCCAGTAAAATCAAAACTCTAGAGGCTTGGAATTTATAGGTCAGATTTATATCAGTAAGTTTTCACCCCACAAAACGCCCGCACAATGAACTTGGAGCCAATTAATATTGATATAAATTGCCCACCTAGATAAGACAAATTGTTCTGTAATTATCAATCCCTTATAAGATATTCATAGCTACCTATGGTTATTTAAAGTCACACAGAATCTGGATCGTCTTTCTTCTCCATCTTCCTTCCTTCTTTTCCTGTCCTCTTTCTCTGTCTCTGTCTCTGAAACTCTTAGCTCCGCCTCCCTTTTTCCTGTCCAATCACAGGCTTCTTATTGTATTAATATTTAAATTAATTGAGAAAAAAAATTCTGCTACACACAACAGCAGGAAGAGTCAGGTAAGCATGACTAATCGTTTGGGGAAATATTGTTAGTTAACATTTTCTGGAACTGGACCGAAACATGTTTTCCTGAAGTGATTTCTGAAGAACACTTGTTTCTGGTTTGTGCCTCAGAAGACTACTAGGTGCTTTATGGAAGGAAGTTGCCTAATGTCGTCTTGCTAAATGTTTGGGCATTTCAGTGTTAACCAAGTGTGTGTTACCTCGAATTGCTCTGAGATCCTTTGCTGCTGCTGTCCCTGTGGTTCTCAGGGCCACTGGTATGAAGCTTTCCCCCAAACTTCATTAGCTATATGTATGTATGTATTTTTAAAGCATGTCTTTTTTTTAAAAATTTATTTATTTATTTATTTATTTATTTATTTATTTATTTATTTAATTATTGTATATGAGTATACCATTGCACTCTTCTGACACACCAGAAGAGGGCATTAGATTCCATTACAGATGGTTGTGAGCCACCATGTGGTTGCTGGGAATTGAACTCAGGAACCCTGGAAGAACAGTCAGTGCTCTTAACCGCTGAGCTATCATGTCTTTGAGGCTGGTGATCTGCGGAGTGCGAGTGAAAATACAAACTTCAGATTGTTTTCTGCAACATTCTATCAAAGCCGTCTCAAGTCAGAAGGAAGAAAACTTTCTTGCTTTTCATGTTTCCTCTAAGTTTCTGTTTCTTATTCTTTCCTGAGTCTGTCGAACAGAACCTTTTTTTTTCATTAATTAATTTACTTATTCACTTTATATCCCGATCACAGCCCCAGCTTCCTCTCCTCCCAGTCCCAAGCTCCTCCTTCCATTACTTCATCCCCTTCTCCTCAGGAAAGGGGAAGCCCTCATGAGTACCAACCTGCTCTGGCTCATCAAGAGTAAGCACATCCCCTCCCACTGAGGCCAGACAAGGCAGCCCAACCAGGGGAAGAGTGTCTAAAGTCAGACAATAGAGTCAGAGATAGTCCCAATTCTAATTGTTAGGGAATCCACATGAAGACCAAGCTGCACATCTGCTACAAACGTGTAGGGTACCTTGGTCCAGCCCCTGCATGCTCTTTGGTTGGTGGTTTAGTTTATGTGAGCCTCCATGGACCCAGATTAGTTAACTCTGCATGTCTTCTTGTGGTACCCTTGACCCCTCTGACTCTCAGTCCCTTCCCCACTCTTCTGCAAGGTTCTCTGAGTTGGAGCTCTGCCTAATGTTTGGCTGTGGGTCTCTGCATCTGTTTCTATCAGCTGCTGGATGAAGCCTCTGAGGAGTCAGCCGTGCGAGCGTAACAGAGTATCATTAACAGTGTCAGGCTTGGCTCTCTCCCATGGGATGGGTCTCAAGTTGGGCCAGTCATTGGATGGCTGTTTCCTCAATCTCTGCTCCATCTTTATCCCTGCACCTTTCTGAAGCCAGATAGGATTTCCAGTGGAGGCAGGGGGACAGCAACCCACTCACAAAGCCTTCAACCCCAAATTTGTTCTGCCTACAAGATGTGCAGGGACAGACAGAGGGATTAAAAATGGAGCAGACAGAACTTTTGAACAAAAATCTCTAAATGTATTGTAGCGCTTTTAAGAGAAGTAAGACAAGTTATGTGTTTGGTCTAGGTCTTAATTTATTCATCTGTGAGACGAGAAAGATTGGGATATGGTTGTTAATGTTTCACAAATCTTTAATTTGACGATTCTTTTTTTTTTTTTAAAAGAGCATAATTTAGGATGCCAAGGTGATAACTGCTTAGTTTGGGGCAAGAGAATATTGCAAATGATGTTACCAACAAACAATTTGTGTCAGATTGTGTGGTGCAAATTAGAGGGCCTGTGTCAGTGTAGAGGAAAAGCAGTGGGCCTGGGGTTTTTCAGCCCTTTACTGTTTTTTCTTGCTACATTAGGCATTCAACAGAGCCCCTCAGACAATGATTTAATGAGAATGTATTTGGCTTTAGAGATAGAAAATGCATTTACTACATGGAAGGGCTTTGCTCTGTGTCTTCTGAGGCACTCTTTATAACAGCACAGAGGTTAGCCTCAATGTGAGAGGAAGGGAAGACCTTGGTCGGTGTAAGCATTTATTCCTTATTTCAATAATTGTTAATTTATGACGGTCCCTTGCAGAACCTTCAGACCAGACCTAGAGTGCCCAGAACCCTAGAATGGTGGATCTAGGCTCGGGTTTGTGAAGTTGTTACATTTTTTTCTTCTATAAAGAGTTAGGTAGTAAATGTTTAGTGTTTGAGGGCTCTTAGGTCACCTCCATAACTATTCAGCTATACTGTGCGGCACAAAGCAGCTTTAGACAATATATAGGTAACTGAATGAGGCCCCATGCCTAAAAAACTTGATACATAAAACCAGAGGCTGGCTGGATCTGGCCTGTGTGCTCTAGATGAAAATAAACACCCATCAATATATGTCTGTAAATGGGAAAAGAATCCTCACCAGAGCCCTGTCATGCTGTTGCTGTGATCTCAGTCTTCCGATGTCGTTGCTTGGAATTAACAAACACACTACCACATCCGACTTTATTTTTATTTATTTATTTTTTGATGGATGCTGTGAGTTTATTTTCTGCTTTGTGCAAGACACAGTTATGGGGTCAAGAAAACTCAGTGTTGTGAATCAAGAGCGGGCTCTCTCAAGCTCTCGTTGGTGTCTGTTCAGCCTTGCTAGTTTACAGGACGGGGGCGAGAAAGTGGACTCTGGCCTAGCATCAGATAAGCTTGGGCAGGCTGCTGATTCTGACAGGTCAGGATGGGGCCCTGGTGTTGGCCTGGCCAGAACGGTTGATTGGTTGTTTCTTAATGGTTTTAGAAACCAGGCCACAGGTGACCCGGCTTCTGGAGGCCTGGAGGGATTCTTTTGCCAAGCTGGAGTGAGAAAGAGAGAGAGTGAGGCACTGTATTTCCTACCCTCCCCCGTACTCCGTGCCTCCTCCAGAGCTGTTGCTGGACTATTAGCCTAGGCATCGCCCATAGTAGTCATGGGTAGCAGTGAGCAAGCCGAGCACGCCACAGGAAGGGATGTCTGCCATGCTTCAGGGCGGTGGCTCTCAGTGGAAACCCTCCTCACATGCCTTGGTGCAAGGTCACAGGTGGCATTAACTGGGGCGCAAGACCTCGGAACCCATTTGCAATGATAACCCAGGAAACACCGCTACTCTACCACACCCGACTTTTAAAGTGTGGGATCTTGGCATCAATTTCTGATCTTTTCGCTTGCAAGGCAAGCATTCTCCTGGCTGAACCACTTCTCCAAGCTCAATAAGCTTCTGTTTCAGTGAGTAAGTTCTAATTAGCACACCGAGAATGCTGGTTTCAAGTTTAGACACCAGAGAAATATTGGTAGTCTGGAGGAAATATGGTTCAGGGGACATGCTCTGAGTGAGAAACACTGAAGCCAAATGGTTCTGAAAAGTGCTTTACAAATTGTTCCATAGATCAGTGTTTAGAAAATCATAGTCACAGCTACAGGCTGGCAAAGCCTTCAAGTCCGTTAGGAAGTTCATAAAGACACCTCACTTTTGACACAGCAGTCAAGGGGAGAATAGATCGGTTTTCTAAAGATCTAATTTAAAGTAAATATTTGAGGAAGACATGTAAGTGGATTCTGCATTCAAAGTGTTGGGGGGACACCTGAGAGAAGGTTCCAGAACATGAGTTTGTTTGAATAAGAGCTTTGGGTACACGGCCAAGGATTTTCCGTACTTTGATGGGACCTGTTAGTCAATGAAAATGTCTTGCCATCTCTGTGTCCTTCTCTGAACGGTTACCGCCCAGTTCCACAGTCTCTGTATGTCCCATCCCCTATAGAGCCAACCTCAAGTGTGAGTGTGTGAGTGTTGCCCTAACCATAAAGAACAAAGCTTTTTAAGATAGAAGATTGGACGAAATATGTTGGTCGTCAGTTGCAGTGTTCATCATTCAGCTTACGAAGCTGTTGATTGAAATCGAAATTGAGCCGGGCGTTGGTGGCGCACGCCTTTAATCCCAGCACTTGGGAGGCAGAGGCAGGCGGATTTCTGAGTTCGAGGCCAGCCTGGTCTACAGAGTGAGTTCCAGGACAGCCAAGGCTATACAGATACAGAGAAACCCTGTCTCGCAAAACCAAAAAAAAAAAAAAAAAAAAAAAAAAAAAATCGAAATTGAGCGGTACATTGAAATTTACTGTTGGGGCAGGCACACAGAAGTGGGCTTCTGCACATGTGGCACAACATAGAAAAACCCGTGCCACACAGTTGAGCTGAAACTTGGGTAAATGAACCAGACTCGGGGATCTAATCTACGATCTGCTTCTACTATGAGGTGAGAAAAACTGGGAAAATGTGAAATGTTGAGTAAGTCTGAACCATTCCTGGATTTCCACGTAAGTAACTGTACCAGGCTGAGGCATATAGAGTTCCTAACATTATGCCAGAAATGAAAAGATCCATAATAATTATGATAATAATAACAGCTAATGAAGAATTTCTGTTTATGAGGCACTCCCCGATTGAGATGTGAACTACCTCATTTAATGCTGATAACACCGAGGTAGAGACGAGTATTCTGCTTATTCTTCAGATGAGGAAATGAAGACAAAGTTTTGTATGACTTGCTACAAGGTCGTGCAGCTAGAAAGTGGCAAAGCGAGGTTTTGGAGCCTGACACCACAGTGTAGTCTTTAACCATGCAGTTTCACAGACAATTACAATAGAAGACAGGAGGGACTACCACAGTAGAAACATTCTTTTTAAAGACAGGGTACCTCTGAGTAGTCCTGGCTATCCTGGAACATACTTTGTAGACTAGGCTGGCCTCAAGCACAGAGATGCACCTGCCTCTGGCACCTGAGCGCTGGGGTTAAAGGTGTGCACCGTCATTGCCTGGGCAGTGAGGTATTCTTAACCACCTTCACCAAACTGACTTACCATATTAACCAATACTCCTTTCTTACAAAGAGCATACTTACAGCTATTTCTAGAACCATGAACACTACAGCTTGCTGCGATCCAATATGCTTGGATATCACTCTTGCCAGCAGGTAGGTTGTGTATGGAAATGATATAAGCTCCCTTTTTGAGAAATAAAACAGAAAAGCAGAAGTGTGAGTCTCCTTTAAGAAGAGAACAATTTTTAATTAAAAGGAAAACTAGCAAACATCTATTGGATCTAGAATTAGTTTCAGCGTGATATTAAATTAGATTTATGATCTAGTAAACCAAATAAAGGGTTTAGAAAGCTGACTAATCAATTGAGATGAAAGTTTTCTGAAGAAAAAAATTAAAATTTGATTATGCTTTCTGATCTCTATCATAAAGAAGAATTTTCTTCCTTGGGTTGTTTTCTTCTATGTACTATGAAGCAAGAGGGACTGCCTTGCTGTCAAACTGTCTTCGTACAAAACTAAACTGTGCTCCAAAAGCCCATTTTTAATCATTGCACAGCATCATAAAACATGCCTAGGGTTAGTAATAGTCACAGGCTATAAATTTTACCACCCTTGGTGAATTCAGATATAATCTGTCCTACCGTGAACTTTGAAGTAACAAAGAAATAAATTAAAAAAAAAAAACCTGAGTTGGTCATAATCTAAATTTTAACAAAAGATGTACTTATTTATTTATATGTGTGTGTGTGTGTGTGTGTGTGTGTGTGTGTGTGTGTATGTACGTATGCACGTATGCATGTGCTGTGTGAATGTATGTACTGGTGTGTGTGTCTGAGTGTACGGAGGCCAGAGGAATGTATCCGATGTCCTCTATGGCTCTCTGTCTATTCCTTTGAGGCAAGATCTCTCCCCGGAACCTGAGGCATGTATTTCTCAGTGAGGCTGGGAGTTAGCAGACCCTAGCAACCTACTGTCCCTGCTCCCACGGGAGCTTGGGTTACAGTTATGTGTAGGGTGGGATCCAGGATCAGGACTCAGTCTCTCAGTCTGCATGATTGTGTAGCAAGTGCTCTTAGTCCTTGATTTATCTTTCCAGCCACTTAATCTGATTTTTTTTTTTTTTGTAACTCAGAACAGTGGTAGCTAGAACTGTATGATTCTGTTCCTTCGTTAGGATATTCAACTTCAAATTCTAGTGGCACAGATGTCACTTATCCTCTAACCTGCAGCCAATCCGGGTAACAGTTCTTGAATACTATGACCAGTGTGTTTCTTACGGATGTCAGGGAGTGCGCATCTCAAGGCTGTCTGTTCCAAGTTTACTAAATCCTAAACGTGCTTGCGTGAAGCTTGCTTCATTCTCTTAGTTGGTGGAACTTGTCAGTTCAGAACCATATTCTGTCTGCCATGTGGATACGAAACAAGATGATGCTATGGTTAGATCATCAGGGCTGTGCCAACAACATCCTTGATTAGAGTATACATGATGAACCTGGTACAGGGTACAGAGGAGTAGGTCAGAATGGGACCGGAAGTGCTGCCCCCTCTGCCCACATAGCTGTCAGTCAGTCACGGGCAAAGCATGCTGGGAAGGTTTATAAGCTGATGTCCTGGCGAGGGGGCAGGACTCACCAGGCTGTGTGGACACCTGGCACTTAGCCCACCTTAACTCAAATATAAAACTGATAAAAACCAACAAGTGGGCCAACCTCCTTCATGTTTGAGAAGAGAAGGTAATAACTAGAGACGTGGCCGAAATGGAGCTGCGTGATGATGGCAGAAAGTACCTCAGGGGATAAAAGAGTGAGTCTTCTAGCTTCTTGTGGCTTCGAAGGCAGAAGCAGTCAACTGAGACGCTAAGAGAGCAGCTTACCCCTTCCAGTTAATAATCTTTGTTACGTTAGAGTTCTAAAGGACTTTAACAAGACAGAATAATAAATGCTTTATATGAAAACATATGTAAAGTTGGCATTGGTTGCACGTAATAATTAACTTTGAGGGTGAGAATTCTAGAGGGATGAGGGGCCTGAGTTCACAGAGCCTGTGAGTGATAGCGTTGAGTCTCAGCTGCTTCTCTACGTTAGTGTTACATACTGGGCAGAGGGATCAGCTGGTGGCCACAGTTTCCCTTTAGGACACGTTTTACTCATGTTCAGGGTTTCATTCTCATTTCTCAACTGCTGCAAGTTCAAGGAGACCCTATGTAGTCAGGACGGGCTCAGTACTTAGGGTCTCCATCTTGAGTGATCTGGGAGGAGGTTGTGTGCTGTGAGGTGACGGCATCCTCACCAGACTGACTTCCTGTAGTGATGGAAGTCCTTGCTGACCATGTTATTATTCATGGTAACAATGCAAATTAATTATTTATAACGTTTTCCTCCCAAGTGGATGTAATGGAACAAGGATCTTTATGCAAGGGCTAGACAAATGTTGTCCTTCTACCTTATATAATGGAAGGCATTTTCCCCAGTTAAAGATAATTGCTATCATTAAATATTGATAGGGCATAGGTTTTTTTTTTCCCCTAGAAGGGAAACAAGTCTGAGAAAGGTAACCATTGTGTCATGTTCTGGACTTTTCCTCCAATGGGAACTGGGTTTCAAGGAGGAAGAAAACTCTTTGGAAGGAAAACGACTATTTATTTATTCATTTGTTTATTTATTTTTTAATAGCCAACCTCCCAGGTGCCATTACTTGAGCTGTGAGAGAAAGGAGACCTTTTACAAGCCGGAAGTGAAGAGAGAGAGAATGCTTTAAAAGACTAAGCCAGAATTTAACTGTGAGTATTCTCTGACCTTGGGCATCCTGCCCAGAAAAGAATGTAGAGGAAAGTTGGCTTCTGAAGCAAGGAGAGGTCTGATTAGAAGAGAGGAGTAGAGGCCTTTGCTGTCCCTGTGTACCAGGGAGTCTCAGCTTGAACACTAAGCTTGAAAGAGTAGCGGCTTCATGGTTAGAGAAAAGTGAATGGATCTCTACTGGGATCAACTTTGAGTCACACCGGCTAAAGAAGGAAGAGGCAGATCACAGGGTCCTTTCCACTTTAGTCTTGGCTGGCCCCAAGGAAGACACACCCGTGTCCTCCTCTTTACCCGGGTTTACTTGGATGGTTTTGATTTTGAGAAATATAAAATGAATTCACTTACTCACTTCCTCTTCACAAAAGGGATTTAAAGAATTGAGGAATACCAAGGGTGAGCTCAAAGGAAGGAAAATGACTTCAGACAGGGCAGGGTTAGGTCTCAGGTAGCAACAAGGGAAGAGAAAGGTTCACCTGGTTCCACTGGGATGCTGTGAGCACAGGACACTGTTGAAAACAAGGTCACTATGTGTGTGTACATATGTATGTGTATATGTGTGTGTTCTCTGTGTATATATGTCTGTGTGTATGAGTGTATGTATGTATATATGTATATTATATATGTCTCTGTGTGTGCTTATATATGTGTATGTGTGTTTGTGTATATATATGTCTGTATGTGTATGTCTGTGTATGTGTATCTATATATATTTGTATGAGTATATGTATGTTATATGTCTGTGTCTTTGTGTGTGTCTTTGTGTATATATGTGTGTATGTGTATATACGTGTGTATGTGTCTATATATGTTATATATGCATATGTGTGTATGTATGTATATGAGGGTATGTATGTGTATGTATAATTTATATATGTGTATGTTATATATGCATGTGTATGTATGTGTATGAGGGTATATATTTTATATGTATATATTTGTTATATATATGTCTGTGTGTATATGTGTGTACATATATGAGTGAATGTACATATATGTTATATATGTCTGTGTTTGTGTGTATATATGTGTGTATGTGTGTATATTTTTGTATGCATATGTGTGTATATATATGTGTGTGTGTGTTGGTTGGTTGCAATCTCTTACCACTGGGGAAGTCTGGAGTCCCTGTTCATTGTTCCACAGGTTTGAAGGACATGTTGCGTTTTAGGGACGCTATTGTCTTCCTTAGTTAGATGTCAGGGAGCACTGTCCCAACTCCCCCTTACCCCCCGTGACTGCTATGGAAGTGGACACTGCTTCCTCAGCACACGGAGCAGTGTGGCTTTACTTCCTGTGTGCTGGTTCAGCATGCTGGAGGCTGGGCTGTGGCTTCACTGATGTTTCAAGTTTGGGAGGAGGTTTTTTTTAGGGGGGTCGCTCTTCTCCCACATAAGTGTTTTTTCACATTTCTGTTGAAAGAGAAGAACCCAGCACAAGAAAGAAAAATGTATGTTATTATGGGGAAAACAGTGTTTTGAATGAATCAAATGTCTTAGAAATGGGGGACAGAAAAGATGAACTATGGGTATTTGTGTGTGTGTGTGTGTGTGTTATGTATATGCATGTGTGCATGTGTATATGTGTTTGTGAGTGTGTGCATGTGTATGTGTGTGTATGCATGTGTATATATGTGTGTGTGCACGTGTATATGTGTGCATGAGTGTGTGTTATGTATGTCTGTGTATGTATGTATATATGTGTGTGTGTGCATGTGTATATGTGTGCATGAGTGTGTGCATGCATGTGTGCCACAGGGGGTTGGAGGAGCAGTGTGCAGAGTTGATCCTTTTCCTCCTGCCTCTGCGTGGTTCAGGGATTGAGCTGAGGTGGTTATGTTTGCTCTGCAAGCATGTTCTCCACAGAGCCATCTTGCTAATCCCTCCAAATGGAAATTTCTTTTGTTTGTTTCTCAAAATTGATGTCACCTTTTTTACTGACCACATTACTGAGTGGGGAGCAAGATATGGAAACTAGCTATAAAGTAATTTTGAACTTGCTCTTTCTTGCTTTACTGGATACTTTGGAATCTAAATAGTTTATCAGATGACAGGTTCCTTGGGGTAAGTGTTCAGTCTAGTTTTCCACTCTGCCTTTCTTTTAAGGTGACATCAGCATGGATTACCTGTGGGATATAGGGCATGTGTGATCTTGTGTCAGCAGGGGTGAGGCAGATGGAGATTTAGGTTCTCACTGGTGCTCACTGTACAGTGGCTGAGCTGATGTTGGAGATGGTCTTACTAGGCCATATGTCAGACTATAGCCTG
>JANHMN010000021.1:45411942-45430554 GCA_030674055.1 Rhabdomys pumilio | reverse complement strand
CTCTCTCTCTCTCTCTCTCTCTCTCTCTCTCTCTCTCTCTCTCTCTCCTCTTTCTCTCTCTCCTCTTTCTCTCTCTCTCTCATTTTAAAGTTTTTGTTTCTGTGTTAAAGATAGAACAAAGGGAAAATACACCAAATTAAAAGCTCTATTGTTATGAAAAATAAGAAATGTCTGAGGCAGAAGTTTTTTGGGTGGTTGTGGTGGTGGTGTTAGTATTTCCAACAACTACTTTTCTTCTCTAGGAAGATGCTCTTACATCTTGAGTTCTGAAAACTTAGTAATCCATCCTCCAAAAGAAGATGCGAAACTGACCAGAAGAAGGCACACAAACCCCATCATGTTAACAACATTTTCCTAAAAGCTACCAAGCACGTTTTTACCTACTTGGAGGTAGGAGGCCATTGGCTGTGATGTGCTGTCTGTCTTGTGGATTGTAAGGTTCTGGTCTGATATGCAGGCAATTGTTACCACAGGGCCCTGCATGCTCCTGTTGGTTGACTGGTTGTCACTTGCCTTCCCTTGTCTGTGTCCCTACATCTAAACTGCTATCTGACACACACTCCCCTGTCATTTGGTCTTCACCAGCTGGACTATTCTGTCCACCGTAGCTGGAGGAGATTTGGGAGGCCATGTGAGTATTCCTGGGATCTTTTGTCATCCTCTGCACATCTGCTAGCAAATGTCTTTCCAAAACCTGGAACAGCTTCAACAGTGTCACTGAGAGTCAAGGCTTTGATAGATCTGTGCTCTTCACATGAGGCTTTGACGTTTAGACTGGAGGGATGTGCAGAGGCCATGACAGCTTGTGGCTTCTGGTCTTACCATAGTCTAGATGCTTGCCCCCTCCCCCTCCGTCTACCCCGTTTCACAATATCACTGTGATGTTTCCATACATTATATCATTAAGCTTTGATCACAGTCATCCCTCCATACTCCTCTCCCTTCTGCTATTCCCATCTGTCCCTTCAAGTAGACCCCGGGACGAGGTCATACCCGACATTCTATGGGCAATACGTGTAGCATTTTCTCTCTGTCCCTCAAGGCTTGATAAGGAAGCACGTGGCACTGGAGGTTACTTGGGATGATGAGAGACACAGACTTGGGATGAACTGACTCTATAAGGAGGATAGAAGATAGACGGAGAAAAATCAGGAGTTTTGTGATACACCCCGACCCCTGTACACCAAGTCAGATTCATTTCCTCTTGATCTCTGGGCTTTTCAGAGTTAAGGAATATGATTTGAATATTCAATCAAGCCAAATAAGTCTTCTGTAACTCAGCAATGTCTCTCCACCCTCAACCACCTAACTTAGGAGTCTGGCTGTTCAGAATTGGAGGTTCTGTAAGATCGGAACCAATACGACCCTAACTGGTTATCACAAATGTTAATGACAGACACTTGTGTGTGCTGAGTCTTTGACGATAAGTACAACCTTTTCCCAAGACTGTAGTATCATCTTGGTAAGATCTGAGCTGCTGGTGTAGACCTCAAACCAGCCCCCACCCCAGGCTCTTTTTCTTTTATCTTTATGGCCTCACTGGTCCACACTTCTAGTAACATTCTAACTGAAGGTGTTCTCTGGGGCAGCACTTTCCAAAGGCTTGCCTCAAAAGTTCCAGCTCTAACAAGAACTTCTCAGTGAAGTCCCAAGAGCTGCAGTATCTAATGCTCCCTTCACTTTTACTTGGGAAATGCTTACAGCTAAAAAATTAAGTAAATATCACCAGAACCGTATATACCTTTGTCAGACGATGAATGCAAAATGGCTGCGAGGAGCACGCTCCAGAGACTGTGCTGGAGAGCATTTAAACACAGTTGGTAAAGGTGCGCGAGGAATTGAACTTTGTCAACATTCCTTGAAGTGGGGAGGATATAGTCGTTAACTGGAGCCAATCGTTTCTGTCCGAAGGTCTTAAAAGGTCATAGGGTCATTTCCCTGAGCAGGCATTTCTTTGAAGGTTAAACTCTCCACATCTGCTTATCAGGGTGAAAAGTCCAAATCTGCTTGTTTGTCTAAAAAAACAAACGATCACACAGGAGGCTAAGCCAAGGCTGGAACACATCAATACTGTGTGAGGCTATTTCGAGGAGAGACTTAAGGACCAGTCAATCTTAACTCCTAGGTCTTTTTTTTTCTCTTTTTTCTTTTTTTGTTGTTGTCAATGCTGAACTGTCTACTTCACTGCTTATCCTAAAAGAATCTGAAATCAGGTCAACTCTAAATCACCCCCAACTGTAGCAGGTGTCACGCCCATGGGAATCCTCTGGCAGTGGAGGCATTGTATCTTTCCTATCCCGGAAGAAACAGAGGGGTGCCCGGCTGAACCACGGTGTTAGCTTTTACCCATTGAGTTTAAAACGCCTGGAAGAGAGTAGGCTTTGGAGTAAGTCATCCTGTATGCAGAAGGGAAATGCGCTCTGCGTTGACACCTCTGCTCAGAAATTATGATCTGTGCCCTAGGCTATCAAACATCAGTGCACGGAATTATTCACAAAGGGCTTATGGTTCAAGTGGTAAATCTAGGCATTTGCAAAAATGTTGACCCAAGTGAGTCAGCACAGAAAGCTTGATCTTTCAGTTTGATGAAAATGTAATTTTATGGATGTCAAGTTGGAGTTCAAAAGTGACGCGTCGTGTCACACAGATAAATAGTTTTGCCAAAAGCAATGCCATAATTCATAAGCGCTTGTCAGGGCAATGGTAACTATCCGGCTGATTAGGCGAAGTGCTTACTAATAAATGCAGTTTTTATCCAACATTGTATGTTAGTCTCGCCTGATTCACAAAGATGGCCCTGTGCAAGCACTGAAATTAGTGCCCCAAGCAAGAGCCCAACGTAAACACTTCTGTATGTCCTTCTTTTGACCTTGAGAAGATTAATTTTAGAAAAATACCCAGCGATGAAGCGCGAGTATTTGATACCTTTTTTTCTTTTGTAGGTCCCTGCAGACCAACCACATAACAACGTTCAAAGTAAATGTAACCGCTACTACAACAAAATAAATCAAATGGTTGTTATTCTTGAAATGCATTAGTGCTGAGGAAGAAAGAGACTAGGAACTCTTTTTTTTTTTTTTTTTTTTTTTTTTAAGTATTCTGGTTCAGACTGGCTTTTCTGCAGCTCTTTTATGGTATCCTCAGTCCCATAGATGCTTCTTGAGGTTTCCGCTGCCCGGTCAGGAAGCACCAGGCACAGAGCGCTCCTTATTGCTCCTGGGCAGTCAGTCCCATGATCCTTTTCACCCCCTCCCCCTTGCTCCTGGGCAGTCAGTCCTATCAGTCCCATGATCCTTTTCACCTCCCCCCTTGTTCCTGGGCAGTCAGTCCCATGATCCTTTTTACCCTCGCCCCCTTGCTCCTGGGGAGTCAGTTCCATCAGTCCCATGATCCTTTTCACCCCTGTCCCCTTGCTCCTGGGCAGTCAGTCCTATCAGTCCCATGATCCTTTCCACCTCCCCGCTTGCTCCTGGGCAGTCAGATCCCCCCTTGTTCCTGGGCAGTGAATCCCATGATCCTTTTCACCTCCCCCTTTGCTTGCTTGCCTTCTTTACCACTCAACCATCACCATTACCATGCCTCTTTGACACTGGTTGCCTTCTGACTTTGGAAGCATCTCTAACTTGCTGGAGGAAACCATTTTTCTTTTTCTTGTAACATGATTACACCATCACCACCCTGGTCACTTTTTTGTTTTTCTAAAAAAAAAAAAAAAAAAAAAATCTATTTTTAAAGGGAAGAAGAGGTAGTTTATTCTGGAGCTATTTAAAGTCACCATGGCGTAGGAACAGAGATTTAGGTGACCCCAAACTCCATGTTGCAATGTGGAAGAAATTTTATGAAGTTTTGCAGTTTAGCTGATCAGAGAAAGTCACTTACAGAAAGGTGAGTGCTGTCGTGACCCATGAGCGTGAGGAAAAATTAAGTCAAGACAATTTACATGTACGTTGCCTCAAGTATTCTTTCTCATGGTGGGCACATTTGAAATCTACTGTTAGTGACAGAAATGTACAACGCTGGTATTCACTGTCGTCACCGTGCTGTGCACTGAATCTCCAGGAGACACAAGTTCGCTCTCAACGGGGCCTTGTGCCCTTGACTGTCCCTCCCCCACAACCCTAGCCTCAGGATCACCGTTTTTGCTTTCTCTGTGTATGACTTTTCCCTCTTGATTTTCTGTCTAACCAAGGATGTGAATCCTTTGAGTTCCTGCGCCTGGTTTAGTTTACTTAACATAATACCTTCAAGCTCCATCGATGTTGTCACAAATGGCACAATGTCTGTTTTAAGTACTGTCTGGTCATCTGCTGTGTTATGTCACCTGCCTTCTGTGCCCATTCTGGACCTTCAGCATATCCCCCAAGTCAGCTGTGTGCAGTGTGGACGGCGCGGTGTGACTGTTGGCCTGAGGATATTTGTCGCATTTACTTAAAATCGTTATGTAAACACTCAGAAGTACAGAAGTAGGCTCACTGGATGATATGGTAATTCTCTTTTTTAGATTTCTAAGAAGTGTCTACATGGATTTGGAGTCTTTCCCCTTTTGTTTCTGATTTAGTTGACTTGTTTTTTTCCAGTTTAGCTGAAAGTTTCTAATTAGTTTATTTCAAAAGCTAATTCTTTCTTTTATGAACCTTTTGACTTTTCATATTTCATTTCACTCTGCTCTGTATCTTGTCTCTTCTTCTATTGTGATTAGACTCAGTGTGCCATCTTTTTTTTCCTATTTATTTGAGTTTTTGTTTGAGATCTTTCTTCCTCATTTACAAGGGCAATCGTGAGCTTGCATGCATGCATCCAGTACTGAGGCACATAAATATGCAAAATAAATCAGCTCCCCATCCCCACAGGCAGAACTGCACATAGCCGAGGCTAGCCTTGATCTAGCTGAGGATAGAATAAACTTGAATTCCTAATCCTCCTGCCTCCATTTCCTGAGTGCTGGGATTACAGACATGAAGTCCCACTCCCAGCTACAAACCAAATCTTGGATAGTCTGAAGTTTGAGAGAAGCAAATCTTCTTAAATGACAGCAGGGGCTCCATTTTCAACAGCAGTTTAGCCCAGATGGACACTTAATGAGGAAGCATTGGATTCGAACTTCAGACAGAATAGGATCAAGACCGGATCTGTCTACCCAGCAGCCATGAAATATCAGATACATGGCAGACATCACGCAGGTCAGACACTATGGTGGACTGCAAGACAAGATCCAGCCGCACAGAAATCCAGCACCTTTCTGACTACCGTGCTGCAGGGTTTCCTCTTTGAGAAGGGACACAGAACATTCACAAGTGCGTGGGATTTCAGCAGCATGCTCACAGATACCCAGTATCATAAAGGAAAACTAAAACACCTTCCCTTTTCTTCTCCTGTCTTACACATCATATGAGTTTATGTATCTGCATAAAACCCAGGAACTGTAGAAGAGGAAATGTTAGACTTACCATGATTATCTCCAATGGCATCTAACTTCAAATGGATACGAATGTGACCCAACTTTGAACTCTTTTGTCTTCTTAAAACTATTTTTATTTTATATGTATGAGGGTTTGCCTGCATATGTGTATGTACACTGTGTGTGCTCACTGTCTGTGAAGGCCAGAAGAGGGCATCAGATCCCCTGAAACTGGAATTATGGATGGTTGTGAGCTGCCGTGTGGGTGCTGGGAACTGAATCTCAGTCCTGTGCAAGAGCATCAAGTACTCTTTTTTTTTTCCTGTTTTTTAAAAAAAAATTGGATATTTTTTGTTTACATTTAAAATGTTATCTCCTTTTCCGGTTTCCCCTCTGTAAGCCCCCATCCCATTCCCCCTTATCCTGCTTCTACGAAGTGCTCCCCCACCCACCCATCTCCTCCAGCCTCACCTCTCCAGCATTCCTCTACACTAAGACATTGAGCCTTCACAGGACCAAGGGCCTTCCCTCCCATTGATGCCAGAAAAGCCCCTTTCAGCTCCTTCAGCCCTTCCCCTAACTCCTCCTTTGGGGTTCCTGTGCTCAGTCCAATGGTTGGCTGCAAGCATCCACATCTGTATTGGTCAGGATCTGGCGGCAGAGCCTTTCAGGAGACAGCTGTTATCAGACTCCTGTCAGCAAGCCCTTCTTAGCATCAGCAATAGTGTCTAGGTTTGGTGTCTGCATGTTTGGTGTCCCAGGTGGAGCAGTCTCTGGATGGCTTTTCCTTCAGTCTCTGCTCCATTCTTTATCTCTGTATTTCCTTTAGACAGGAGCAATTCTGGGTTAAAATTTTGGAGATGGGTGGGTGGTCCCATCCCTCAACCGAGGGGGGTGGTGGTGATGTGCCTAACCTCCGGATATGGTCTCAACAGATTCTCCCTCTCCCCTTTGTGGGTTATTTCAGCTAATGTTATCCTCGTGGGGTCCTGGGAGGCTCTTGCTTTCCTGGCATCTAGGACTTTCTGGTTGCTATCCCCAGTTTCCCACCCCTTATTGCTACATACTTCTACTCAATTTCCTGACCCTCTGTCAAGTGCTCTTAACTGCTGAGCCATCTCTCCAGCCTTTGTATCTTCTTATGGCTGAAAACAAAACAGTCTATTGTATAGGGATACCATGTTTAGTTCATTCATTGGCTACCCATATTATTCCAAAACATAGTTACTGGGCCACAATAACTATCAGTACACAAAGCTCAGTATCTAGCAGAGGCATATCTGGGTTTTATGGAACCTTTGGATTTTGAGAAACTGCCATAGTGATTTCCACAGTGGCTGTGCTAACTAGTGTCCATACCCAAGAGCAGAATGTGAGGGTTCCCTTTGGCCACATCCGTGCCAGCATCTGTTGTTATAAAAGAATGATTTATTTGCTTTCCAAATTATTTTTAGATAAATATTTTTTATTAATACATTTGTGTTGGTTTGTGATTCCCATGAGTGTCACATAGACCACTGTATATTAATAATATATTTCAAGCTGGTCACAATTTAAGTGAATGCAATAATTCCATACTTATAGTCTCTTCCTAAATTCTATTTTTTTTTTTTAGGTCTCCTGACTCATTAACTTCTTTTTCATACATTTGCTTATTAATTTTGTTTGTGTATGTGTGCATGTATGTGCCATGGCATGCATGTGGTGTCCAGAGAATATGTGGGGATCTGTTCTCTTCTTCCATGTGGGCTCCAGGGATTAAACTTGGGTAACCATATTTGTGAGCGAGCACCTACTGACAAGATTTGGCATCTCGTCAGCCCTACATTTACATATTTTTCTTTGCATGTGCATTTTGGTGTGCATGCTTCTTTGTGCATTTGTATGTGTGTGGGCACACATACATGTGTGTGAGCATGTGTATCACGTATGTGCAGATGACTGACGTTTATGTGTGTGTTGCCTGTGATTACTTTCTGTTTCATTGGGCCAGGGTCATGCTTGCAAAGTTCTCTGTTTATGGGGCTGTGTCTGAAATCCTGGAATTTACGTTATTTTGCGATGTCCATCTTCTGAGAATTTCTCCTAGCTTACCTGTTTTTAGTAGTTCTGTCTTTTGAGCCTGACGGTAAGGATAGAACTGTGTCACACACCAACAGTGTATAGTTCTAGGCTCTCTGACCACTGTCTGTGTGTTTTGGTGACTCTATGCCTCTAACTTGAGCTTTTGGTTTCAGCTCTAGCAATTGTCTCGGTGTGGCCACTTCTTGGGTTGAATTTGATTGAAGACTTCTCAAATTCTTGAGCCAGGTGTTGGATATTTTTCCGTGTTTGGATACTTTTTAGTTACTGTTTCTTTAAATATACTTTCTGGAACCTCTCTTCCTTCTCCTTGCATTTCCCTCTATTCCCTTCTCTTCCCCTTCCTTCCTCCCCTTTCCTTTCCCTTTCTTTCTTTTTCCCTCTTCTCTCTCTCTGTCTCTGTCTGTCTCTCTCTTTCTCTCCTTTTTCTTTCTTTCTTGTGACTGAGACTTTCTGTGAACCCTGGCTACTCTCAAACATGTGATCCCCCTGCCTCTGCCTTCTTAGAAGAGCTTGGCTCTCTTTGAGTCTCTTATGTATATTTTATGTCTCTTGATGATGTCCTGTGATTTCCATAGACGTTCTTCATTATTTTTCATGCATTATTCTTGTTCTCCAGTGATTGGATAATGTCTTTTTTTTTTTTTTGAGTTTGCCACTTTCTCTACCCCCGTGAGTCCTGACAGAGGCTGCTGCAGCTTTTACTTTTCAGTTTTAAAAAACCTATTTCCATTTCTTTGCCAAATGAGTGTTTACTCATATATTGCTTCAGAATTTTCATTTCCTTCTTTGATATCCTTGTATGTCAATATCTTATTGTAAAACAGCCTTGCCTTGGACTTTTGCTAGACTTTGAAACCAAGTCTCCTTTTTCTGTCTACTCAACCTGTTTAAGTTTAACCTGCCTGTAAGCAAACAATGTGACCCTTATTCTGTGCCTCAGATTTCCAATGCAATTGGTGTCTACAATCTAAACCATAGTTTAATCTTGAGCTATGTACTCATCCATACCCTGACCCACAGTCATCCATGTGTAAATGTGGCGGTGCAATCATTTGCTGAAAGCAGCCTTAAACAAAACAAATATCCCATAAAGTTTGGAAGCAACCTGTGACTACAGGTTGATAACACCTGTGTGCTAACATCTGCGTGCTAGTTTGGGTCAGTGGGGGTCAGGAAATCACCTCTTCCCGTGTAAAACTCTCAACGATTTCTGTAGAAAAGCCCCTGTCATGCTTTTTCCATACCGTGTTTTGTGTAATGCTCAACAACTAGAGAGCAGAGCCTTTACCAGAGACAGACAGACAAGCGATCGACACACAGAGCAGACACTCCGTAGAGCACAAAGAGCCCACGCAGACAGACAGAAGACACTGAAAGAGAATGGGAATTCAAAATTGGGTTCACTCTTGGTCTAAACTAGTCCATGAGGTCTCCTTTGTACGACATTCTGAAGACCCTGTGGCAGAATCAGGCTTATTTCCGGTTCTTTGGCTGAGGGAGGGTGGGGGAAGCTCGACACCACGCTCTTTTCTGTGGCCGCTGGCTTGTTGAATGGTGAGTAGTGAAACTAGGTAGTGCCTATCCTATGACTTTACTGACATCCCTCCCTCATCACGTTGAATTTGGGGGACCGGCTCCTATTCTGCACACTCGGAGAACTGGATTCAGGCGTTCTGCTCTCTGGATGTACAGTGCCGAGCGCAATGGTTAGCGCTTGCCAAGAAGTAAATGAAATGACTGTAGCATCACGGAGAGATGGTTTAGGAAGGTGAGCCAAGGGGTAGCCTGGAAAGGCCGGGCTCTGATATTCAAAGCTGCCCCGCCCCCGCCCCCTCCCTCTGTATTCAAGATGTAACTCGTTCAAAATCCAGAACAGAACAACAGCCCAGCTGTTCATTAATTCTACAGACACCGTCGTTTTGTTATTCCCCTTAGAGCCGCTCCTGGTATCAAATGCGTTTGTCCTTGCAGACGTACTACTTTGCACTTTCAATATCACGTTATTAACAATTTCTGCCATCTTAGGAAATTCTTAAGACTTCTTAATAAGGGTTGCGCCTCTTTAATCTGAAGCCTCCTTTTTATCTTTCTTTCTCCAGCCTTTCTTTTATGCCAAGTGCTGTATACCACCCCACTCAGGAGGAGCTGAGCAGGACCTTGATGAAGAGGTGACATCTGAGAGACAACTATGTTGAAAATCCAGGTTCTCTCTCTCTTTCTTTCTCTCTTATTTTTTAATCTGTCTAACAAGAAATAAAAAAAGGTGCAGTACATATTTAGCTTTAAATAACTTTATATATTTAAAACATTAGTACGGATATTAACACGGGTTTAAAAGAAAAGCTAATCTTTGAGGTTTGTGTGTGTGTGTGTGTGTGTGTGTGTGTGTGAGAGAGAGAGAGAGAAAAAGTCATGCCACGCATATCTAGGCTTGTTAATTTGGCCTCCTGTCAATCATAAGACAGAGTGAAATGTATATATTTTTTATGGAAAGATCTTTTGTTCACAAACCCTTTTTTCTTTAGACATTGTGACAGGTGGCTAGTAGCAAGGATAGGTTTTGAAAAATGGATCTTGCATGACTTCCTTTGGGGGTTAATCTGTCACATGCCTTGAAATGATTCAAGAAAATTTCTTCTAAGTGCCAGAGCTTTCGATGTTGTGCAGTAGCTAAGAGGAGAGACGAGGAGGGGAGGGGAGGATGGAGGAGAATAGGGGAGGGGAGGAGAAACCTACTGAAGTACCATCAGGGCAAGCCCATGGATTTAGGCAATCAGATTTATCGTGTTTCCCTCAACGCATTGCAAATGCATATATTTTGTTTCAACAGCAGGTTTGATGCTAATTGCAGCCTTTATTACAAATAACAACTGATATACTCGTGGAATACCAAACTCGCAGTGGGCTGATAACCCCCCATGTGTAGCAGAAGAAGGAGCTTCCTCATGGGCAGGCAGAGTTCATGTCGCTCCCGCCCCCTTTCTCCCTCCTGCTGTCCCTCGTTCCATGCCTGCCAGCTGATACTACCTGCAGGAAAGCCTCCCCTGCGTCCTCCTAATGCAGCTCTTAGTTTGTTCTTACTCTGTGATCTCTTTCCAAGCATTTCAATTCCACAAAATAGTTGTCTTTAAATTACATGTACAAGGGTGTGCCAGGGTAGATGTGTATAGGTGCAGTTACCCTTGAAGGCCAGAAGAGGGCGCCGGATACTGTGGAGATGGAGTTACCCGGGTTGTGGGCAGCGGGATGTAGGTGCTTGGAACCAAACCTTACAGGCTCCCAACTGCTGAGCCATCTTTAAAATAGATGCCATAGAGGTGTTTCTAGGTTATCAGGATACCACTCTTTTATTGTTTTTACTAATGAATTCGACCTCTGTTGCTAAACGGCTACACTGGGTGAATCAGCTTCCGCGTATCACATGAGCCTCTGCTCTTGCATCAGGTGCAGCGTCTCGCCCCAGCTTTCGTTTCTCTTTGCTGTGAGTGTGGAAGTATCTAGTGGGTCTTTCAGTGTCAAGTGTTTTATGTCACCTACAACCAGGATTTTGCTTTCAGGTAAACACGCGTGAAATATTGTTACCTCATTTTTTGTTTCCTTGCAATCTGATGAGGGCGAATCCACATTTGTTCTTGTATGTTTAGAGAGATGTATGTTTTCTGCTATTTGAAGATGTTCCCATTTGGATTACGTGCAACAAAGCACTTGGTAATTTAAGGTACATGTAATAGCAGAAGAAGTAGAATGGAAATAACGTAATTTGTCATGCTCTGTTTGGGTGATTTTTTTAAAGAAAAGTGTTTTATTCTATCTGTTCTAGAATAATTTTTCCTGACGTGTCCTTTTCTTTGTGTGTTTTGGTAAGGTGTTATTTCTCACGAAAGATAGAATCACCCCGTTCCATCTCAGTGTTATGTTTTTACATTATTTATTTCATCTTATCGATTGGAGCTCGGATTCCAGGCTGCCCAGGTGGACCCTTTGATCAGGTGGGAGACCTTTTCTGTAGCTCTTTCCATTCTTTCCTCTTAACCAAACCTACCAGGAGTCTGCAACGACTTACAACCCAGGAAGCAACAGGATAGAAGCAGCTGCCCCCTAGCGGGACTCCTGTGGTATACCATGTGACGAATGTCGTGCTACGTGACTCAGATGGGCAAAGGGAAAGAGAAAGCAAACGCAGGACAGATGACATAAAGCATGCATAGCTGACACTTAAGGAAATCGAAGGTACTTGTCTGTAAGTTTAGTTTCCATCCTAAGAAGGTACCCACTTACATTTGGTAGCACCTTGGGAAGCAAGTTCAAAGAACAGGTTTTTGTTCTTAAATTATTTGGAGAGTTTTGAACACATAAGCACACATGTAAAACATTTGCTCAAAATTAGCGTGGTAGGGAAGTCACTTGCAGGTATAGCACTGGCCTAGCAGCATAAGTCTCTGGATTCCACCCCCATTGCTTCAGAAAGAAGAAAAGATTTTCCAAAAATTAAATAATGAATACTAAAGGGATAAGTAATTCATATTTTACAGACTACAGATAAAGACGGGCCAACATCAGTACACCTATACATCTAGCTATATGTTAAGTTCTTGTTAGTCCCTAGAGTTTAATGACTATCTGCTAAATTTAACTGGTGTGAATTTTCAAATTGATATATATTAATTTGAAATAGATATGCAATATTATGTAATTATATATGCATAATTATATATATACATAATTACATATATGTAATTATATATGTAATTATAAATCTATGTCTTTTAAAACTTTTATTATTCCCTAAAAATATATGTTTTAGCATGCTTCTCTGATGTTGGCTGCCATTCTCTCTCCCTGGAAAATTTTCTTTCTTCAGTAATATTGTCCCTTAAGATTCAATTAGTTTCGCTGGGAAAAAGTCTTCAACTTTACCCTGTTTTCTTGCTCTGTAGACTGAAAGGAGACCTTCTTGTCCCTGTATACTCCTGTGCACCTTTCATTATGCCTGCCATATTCTATGGTACTCACTGTCTTGCTTATCCTTTGCTTTGGAATGTGACCAGAAAATAGAGATTGACTTGACTCTAGAGCACTGGTTCTCACCCTACGGGTCACAACCCCTTTAAGGGGTCACATGAGCCTTTCACAGGAGTCACCTAAGACCGTTGGAGATATCAGATATTTACATTACAAGTCACAACAGTAATGCTATTATAGTTATAAAGTGTCAATGAAAATAATTTTATGATTGGGGGTCACCACAGCATGAGGAAGTGCATTAAAGGGTCGCACTGTTAGGGAAGTTTATTTCTGTAGTTTGTGTAGTTACTTGTCTGGATGGGGTGAGAAAATACTTGACAAAAGCAGCTTAATAAAGAGGTTATCATGGCTCATTCTTGGAGGAGACAGTGTCTGTCCTGGTGGGGAACACACAACGGCAGGAGTCGGGATGGCAGGTCATGTCATGTGTGTGGGCAGGACCGTTGTCTGCTCCCCCTCTTCTTTCTATTTAACTCTTCAGTCTGGGGCCTCCAACTGCACTGGTATTATCTACACTTAGGGTCTTTCCACCATAATGAACCCACACTAGACAATCCTAGAGATTTGTTCCCATGTGGCTCTAAGACCCTGCAGGGTGACAAAATTACCCATCACAATTTGTAACTGGCTATAAAACAAACCTTCACCTGTTGTGAAATAATCAGGAGGGCGAAAATTCTAGAATGATGTCAGTCAAAGAAGGAAGAGGAAGGGAGAGGGAGGGATTGAGAGGGAGGGAGAGGGGGAGGGAGACGGAGAGGGGGAAAGGATAGGGAGAGGGGGAGGGGGAGAGGGAGTGTTTTGTACAGTTTAGAGAATGAACTGTGATAGTTATACTTTCAGTTTTGAATGAACAAGTTCATTGGATATATAGTGTCAAGGCTAAAGAAACTCCTTTTATGCTTGGCATCCTTTCCAGTACCCACCATCTCTGACTCCAGTCCCTGGAAGGTAAGTTCCCAGTAACTCTGACTCAGTGACCCCCATCCAGAAATGATTAGCTGTGATCATGTACTTACTATGATATGACTAACTGCTCTTTGGCTTCTGTCACCTGCTATGCAGACTGTAAAGGACTATTTTAAAGTTGCCTTGACTACCTAATCCTGGCAGAGCAGAACAGCTCCTTCTTGCTTGTGCAAATACCTGAGGTCTTCTGTGGGTTTCCCCATTTAAAAATTTGTTCTCTCACCCTGCTTTGCATGACAGGCTCATGTTTGGCTCAGAGACTGTCACATTCTGCCAACAGCTGATCAGTAATTCAAATAATTAAAGCAATATTTTAATTATTATTGGATTGAGTCTATGATCTTTTCCCAAGGGTCACAAACTCCATAACACACAGTAGGCACAAACTAAAAGAGTAGTCAGACATATGAAGATAGATAAACATTATAAAATGAGGCATATATAGCAGATTCTGACTTGGGGAAACCCTTTAAGGCAGCAGCTGGAGTTCCTGATCGAGATTCCCTGGCGGAGTGCTGAATCCGCTTGGTGGAACTTCCAAATAAAAGAATAAATACCAGCAGACACAGACGATGTTGTTAAATCAGGAGCTCAAAATACTACATACAACCAATTGGGGAAGTCGAGGCAGTCAGCTGAAGCACCCGATTGGACGTTTCCACCATGTATGCGCTTCCCAAGGCTGAACTTCCGGCCTCTCTTTCCTACCGTAAACATGTCTCTGCTGCTGGGTGAACAACAGCAGCGTCCGTAGGAAATAGTTTACCTTTTAGCTGCTCTTCAAAGTCTGAATTTTTTACTCTTGGGCTGTTTTACTTTTCTCTTTCCTCCCTGTCTGAGTTAGCGGGGAACAGCCCATCTGCAGACACGGGACCCTGAAGGACACTGAGTCAAATATGTTTGGGTCTGAAATGAGAAGGGGCACCCTTGTTCCAGAACCAGCTTTTCATTGAGTTCAAAAGCGCTTGATGGTTTTCCAATATAGTGTACATGAAAGACAGGAGGAAGAAGGCAGGAAGGGAGAGAGAGAGGGTGGGAGGAGGGAGAGAGGGTGGGAGGGAGAGGGGAGAAGAGGGGGGGAGGAGAGAGAGAGAGAGAGAGAGAGAGAGAGATCATGGTGATTGAGCTGAGGTTAGTGTGTGTAGGGGCGTAGGGGCAGTTCTGGTGCTAAGGTCCTGTTCCTCAATTGATTCTTGATCTGTCAGTAAAGAAGCCATGGGCTAATTGTTGGGCGGAAGGGATAGGCGGGACTTCCAAGTCCCTGGAGGTCAGAGACAGACACAAGGAGAGAAAAGCAAGCAGCCTTGTGAGATCTCGGGAGGAGAGGTTGTCTGTGGCCGCTCCTACAGGGAGTCACTTGATGTTTAGCAGGGTCTAGATGTAACCGAGCAACTAAAGTTTAGGTCAGATGGAGAGGTGTGGAGATAAGAATATTGATAAGGAGATGTTTTTCCAGGCGGGAGATAGAAGTGCCCAGCCATTGAGCCAAAAGTAACAAGTTGAAATTGCACAACTGTGTGTGTGTTTTATCTGTGGATTCAAGGGAAGCTGGGTGGGGGCTGGTAGCAGTGGCCCATTCCTGGAGCGTAGGCGGGGTATCGAAAGCTACGCAACAAGTATGTCTAAGAGAATGAGAGTGATATGAAAGAAAAGTGAAGGGATAAAGGAATAATATGTTTTGTTGCTGCCTGGAAATTTTTACTTGTTCTTTTCCAGGCTGGGTTTGCCTAGGATACAGTCAGGGACAAACACATAGCGTTCAAGTCTCCCAGAGGCTCTCAGACACAGGAAAACAGATCATGTTAGATCAAAACATACAGAGACCGAGAAACACCAAGACATGCCGTTGGCAGGGTAGAGACCTAGAAAGGCAGATGTGTGTAGCTAGAAGGCCTGAGAGCTACAGAGATGACACTGTGGATTGTAGCCTGGGTTCCCAGGCCTGAGAACCAGGAGGTCAGAGGGCACTGAGTCAAAGTCCCAGCTGGAGAGCAAACTCAGCTTTTTATTTATTTATTTATTTATTTATTTATTTATTTATTTATTTCCTTTCCAGCCCCAGTGAAACAGCTGGGTTCTACCATATTGAGGTGGACTGACTACTTTATTCAATCTGTCAATTCCGATGCTAACCTCTTCCAGAAAAAGAGATATAAGAAAACATTTAACAATCTGGGCATGCTATGTGGCCTAGTCGAGTTGGCTAAGACTAGGGAATTACCGTCAGTTACTGTCACCATGTCCCTTAGTGTAGTACAATGAGCCAGTCCCCCCTGGAATAGTCAGCTCTGTTCTGAACTCTTTACTGCTGGGCACTGAAATTCAAATAAATTCAGGGTCTCAGAAGGATTTCTACAATAGGGCTGGATGGCTCATGTTCTCGGCCTGGTCACAGCTATGACCTCATACCAGGGCCTTCACCTCTGACACAGAGCTTTCCCATTCTTCCCCTGGGTGTAACCCCACCAGCTCCATCTTGAAGAGTTGTAGCGGGATCACGTGAGATGTGCGCATGTGCGGCAGTGTTCTCATTAAACACCCCGGGTTACATATACTTCAGTTGGCTCTGGGCATCTATGCTATGGAATATGCATGATATTTATTACATAAAGAGTATTTTAAAAATATCCATCAAACTGCTAGGATAGCTTTAAAAAAAAAAAAGAAAAAAATTAAATCAAAACTAGGCCACAGCTTAGCCCAGGAGCTGGAGAAAGGACTTGGAGATGGAGTCTTCGCAACTATTATTTTCTGCGTTCAATTTGCTAAAACCAATTTCCTGTTCTTAACCCAAGCAGACAGCCATGTCCCCAAGGCGTTCATTAGCTCATTGTTCTGAGGCCATGTCCTTCCTCCTATTTGTAGCAGCAGACCGGGAGGGCTCAGCGCACCTCTGTTGTTAATGCCTATAATCTTATTAAAAGCTACAGAAACACACAATCAGCTAACTCCTTGCATTACTAAAGACTGATTTACCAGCACCACATCAAATATTTACCTTGCCCTAAGCTACCAGTAATTACAAGTTGATATTGTTCAGGCTCAAACAAACACAGGGTAATGAATTTCTGCTAATTATTAGGCACTGATGAAAACTGTGATTTGCCCACTCCCAGAGTCATCCTGGGCAGCTCACCTTCCTGCGTGGCATACGACTTCAGTTGATACGAATATATTTAAGTGCTGCAGGAAAGCACTTTGCTGGTGTCAACGAGAAGTAATTACCAAGGTGTCTAGAAAGGTGATTAAAAATGGGCTAAAATTAAGATTTTTGGTTTGCGATAGTTATTTCTATGCAAATAGGCTCTACATTTTTTTCAGCCAACGTGGGTGTCTTAATTAAAAACAGGCTAAAGTTTTACAATAACAAGAGATTTTTAAAACCCAGACTCTTGAAAATGATTCTGGTGTCAGCTGCAAATGAAAGCCATCCTTCTTTGCCGCATAGCTTTCTGAGATTTTAAAAAACTTGCTGTGCATGCAACTGTTAATGAAGCATGCATTTCCCGATGGAAGCCTCAGTCGGATTGCAGGTGTTTTGTGTGTTTCCTGTTTAATTTCAGGGAGTGGAGTTAGCAGTCTTTCTCCTAGGAAGGAACAGGGGAGGTTTCTTTTCCTCTCTATGGTTGAAGCCCACAAGGTGCCTCCAGAAGGTCACTCCTAACTTGAAAAGAGGAAGCAAAACAGTTCTTTCTTTAAGATTTTATTTTGCTTTTAACTGTGTGTATGTGTCTGTGGGTTTGCGCTGTGTGTGCAATGCCTGAGAAGGCCACAAGAGAGCGCCAGATCCTGCGTCACTTGGATGCTGGGAATTGTCTCCAGACCTCTGCAGGAGCAGAATGAACCTTTAACTCTGAGCCATTTCTCCAGCCCTGAGATCCTTTTTCTCTGCAGTAAATATTTCTTTTTCTGTTTCCCTTAATGCTCTAACTTAACCGTACATGGACTTTCCCAAAGCTACATTAGAGAACCTTTAAGACTCTATAATTCATTTAAACCCAATCTGGGAAGCCCACTCAGGGATGGAGGTAGCACCTGTGGTCTCCCTGTTCCTTCTGCAGATCCTCGAAGCCATTATCGTGGTACAGTCTAAGGTTAACAGGCAGCATCTTTATCACACCAGAGTGTCTTCAGTGACTTAATCCAAGGAAGAAGCAGGGATAAATTCTAGCCATTGTCTCAAGGTGAGTGGGGGCGGGGGTGGGGAGAGTGTCTACTGGAGACAGGCTCAAAAAAAATTTATTTCTCTGTGAGTTTGAATGCTGGCTGGTTTTATGTCAACTTGACACAAGCTAATGTCGGTTGAGACATTAACCTGAACCTCATTTGAGAAAATTCCTTTATAAAATTAGTCTGCAGGCGGGCCTCTAGGGCACTTTCTTATTTAGTGATTGACATGGGAAGACCCAGCCTACTGTAGGTGGGGCCATTCCTGGGCTGGTGGTCTTCTAGAAGAAAGCAGGCTGAGCAAGCCATGATGAGCAAGCCAGTAAGTTGCACCACTCAATGGCCTCTGTATCAGCTCCCGCCTCCAGGTTCCTGCACAGTTTGAATTTCCACATTGGCTTCCGCCAGCCCTCAGTGAACTGAGATTCAGGATATGTAAGCCAAATATCTCCCTTCCTACCCACATTACTTTGGTCCTGGTGTTTCATAACAGCAATTGTAACCCTAAGTAGGACAGTCTGCTTCTCTTCTTTCTGTGTCTATGTTCCCTGGGCAAACACACTGATCTCCACAGCTGCAGCTACCCTGCATACATGCTGATACCTTCCCAAGTCACCTTCTCCAGCCCAGGATGCCCTTGGAAGACCCACAGATTCACACTGTGTATGTTGACAAAAACATGTTGCAAATTTCATCTTCCTCCCCTGGCCTTCCATTGGACAATCATCAGAATGTCGGCCATCATAATCTTGGCTGCCACTGAGTCAACTGCTGGTGCTGGATACCCATTCTCGTTGGCCTTCATTCTCCGCCCCCAGTTCTGGTTCCATTTCTACCTCCTTTTCAGATCTTCCCCCTCCTCCCCAGTTGGTGCTCAGTCTCAGCTCTTCCCCCTCCTCCCTAGCGGGTACTCACAGTCTCAGCGCTTCCCCCTCCTCCCCATGTGGTACTCACAGTCTCAGCACTTC
>JANHMN010000021.1:45336698-45410775 GCA_030674055.1 Rhabdomys pumilio | reverse complement strand
GTCAGAGGTCCTTCTTTATCTCTCTGCCTTACACACATGGTATTAAACTGAACAGATTTGACAAGTTTAGTTGGACAGCAAACTGCTAAGATCCCCCTGTCTTCTCCTGGGATTGCAGAGGGTTGCCACTGTGTCAGACTGTTTATGTGGATGCAGGGTCTACACTCAGGTCCTCAAGTTTGTACAGTAGGGATTTTATCAAGGGAGTCATCTCCCCAGACCGTTTTTTCAAGGTTTCATAAAAAAATTCAAATATCTGAACTACAATGGATCCATTTGTAATCCTACTAAATATTTCTCAGTCCAATGCCCCTGCAGGAGCAGACATTTTCTTCCAAAACTTCATCTTACAAAATATAAAGTGTTTAACTGTAGAAATAAAAGCCTGAGAGCACTGTGATGGTGCCAAATTCTGAATGTCTCCTCGGAGAGACTGTGGGTGTCTCTTTTTAAAATATATACTGGCGTAATAATGGAAATGACATAAAATAATGTATTTAATAACATGGGTGGTGAATGCTTATAGTTCTATATTTTAGCCAGTCCTAGAAGCCCCATTAACTGTGAAAAGAAAAAGGAACCGAGGAAAGTGTTTAGCTGGCTCTGGCCATCTGTCTGAGAGTTAGGTACCATCATCCAAAGAATGTGTTTTGGTGCATGAATTCACAATTAAACACACGCAGGTTGTAAACACAGCATAAAAGGCTTGTTTTCTACCTAATTCCTGCTTTGCAGTGCATGCTTCACAGCCTTGGAACAACTGGGGCCCAGCTGCTCCATGAGGAAAGAATCAATTTCTTACACCATCTAAGACCCACACGCCATTCCAGACCCTCCTCCTTCTTTCCTATAGGTCTACATTTCACATTGGGACTTCCTAGATTATAGGAAGGTAGTGAAAAACATATCAAGACCAAGAAGGTATTCACTAGCCTTTCCAGAGACCCCAGGGTGTAAGCTTTAGCAGCAGAGCCCTTGCTCAGATGAGCTCGGGTCCCTTCAGGGTTGAGGGGCTGCAGACTAGAGGTCATTAACACACACTCTTACACCTTCATGGTCCTGGTTTCCAGTTGTGACTCTGCTGGAGTTCTGGACTTTTCTGAGCATCACTCAGAGTCACTCATGGGAGGGAAGGCAGGATCTACTGAGACCTAATGACCCTGGAATTGGCTTCTGGGAAACAGGAGTGGGGAGAAGTATAGGAATTCAGCTTTGGGGTGATTTTGAAGTGGATTCTTTCCTGGATTCCTGGCTGTATCCCTGGTCTTCCTATTGAAGGGTCCCTTTGATCCACCTATTCTTGTATGTATGATGCTTCTCATCCCAGAGTTCAGGAAACCTTTCTTCAAACATCCCTATGCTCCAAATCTATTCTCCCTTCCTTTCTAGGAAGCCATGTCTGCTAGTGTGAATGGAGACCTGAAGGAGTCATGTTGTCAACACACTAAAGTTTCACACTTAGGAAAACATTTATGTTTTTGATTTCTTTATCAAGTTAACAATAATGTGGCCATCAGTTACAAATTCAGCAGAAGTGCTTTTTTCCCTCTAATCAGTTTAATGTTCCATTGATTATAAAATTTCCTATATCTATTAAGATTGACTACAAGGTATTTCTCATTTAATGACTGTTACAAGTTATATTTATGCATTTTCTAAAACAAAATGGTCCCTGCATATAGGGAAAGCTCTAACTTAATAATACATTAGAAGATAATGTGCTAATTCCGTTTCGGTATCTAGTATACAATGTAACTATTGAAAAGTTGGGTACAAACCTTTCTTCTTCTGTTTTGTAAGATGAGGATGTTTCTCTGCTTTGGACATTCTTTTTTTTTTTTTTTTTTATTGGATATTATATTTACTCTCCCCCTAATTGTTTTAATAAATTTTGTGGGCTCTCTCTGAGGCCCAAGCCCAATACGTACGCACAACAGAAGGACATGATGGGCCAGGCAGACACTCAATGATCAAAGAGACGAGGTTTTGATAGGACTCATCTCCAATCAACGAGGCAGGCCCGGGCCTCCACACTCCCCAGGGGTGCAATGGGAACTTGAGCCCTCCCAAGGTTAATGAGTGTAGGGGCAACCTTAACTCCAGACCGTGTCCACACTCCCCCAGGTGCAATGGGAACCTGTGCCCTCTGGGGTTAACAAGTGTTGGATGGACTAGATGCCTGGGTTGGTTCCTAGTGTTCTTCTGTGTGTTTTCAATAGCAAAAGCCAAAGCTAAAAGCAATAAAAGCCAAATCTAAGAACTAATAGGGTAAGAGGCATCAATCTTTTAAAATAGACATCCAGATTCCCAGAGACTCTCCATTTTCCAGAGCGGCAAAGGCTTGAGCCAGCACTACTTTGTCTCTTTTCCTTTGAGCTCGTAATTTACACAATAAGAAGAGAGTACCTGCCAGACCAAGGCATAGGACTACTCCAAAAAGACCCACTCCCACCCATTCTTTGAAATAAGAAATAGCTGAAGAGACCCAAGAGGACAGCCCCTCGGTTAGGGATAATACAAGGCGAGTCGAATTCACTTCAATGATGGCAAAACGTAGCTGACGAAGCATTTCTTCAAATTCCAAAGTCCAATTCTGTAATAAAAACTGAGAAAGGGTTTTAGACAAATTTGCTGCACGAGTAAAATTTTTATATTGTATGGAAGTGATACATAATCCTGGCATTTTTTGTTCGCAGCCCAATTGGGCCTGCTGCCACAGGATGTCAATTTGTTCTTGGACCAGGTCTATGCGTTGGTTTACCAACATTAGGCCTCCCAGTATTTGTGAGTTAGCCGAGGCCTGGACATCAAGGGCTGAAGTTACTGAGGCAGACAGCTGGTTTATAGTATCAGCTGTTTGTACTGAGGTAGATAAGGCAAGAGCAGAGGCTGTAACTGATCCCACTACTGCGGCTCCTGCAATAATGCCCACAATGATAGCTGAGATGCCAAAATCTCTCTGCACTCTGAAGCGACTCAAACTATTGGGTGCCTCAACTGGCACGGGAACAAACCTGGGCAAGCGGGTTGCCATTTAGGGTGGCAATCTGAAAGAGCAATTCTCGAAATAGTCGTTCCGATTTCGCCGTCCAGTTGTCCTTTAGGAAGTCTAATAAGAGTCAACTCTGTTTGATAGACTGAGAGAAGTTAGCTTTCACAGGGGTAACACATAAGCCTTTTATGGGAAAAATGTAGGACAATTGGACAATCCTAAATAAATCTTCTACTTGGTCCTGAATTAAATCTACTTTTTGGTTAACCAACAGGAGTCCTGAGACCAAATGAGCGTTATGCTCCTGTTGAGTGGCTAGAGCTGTAGCTGTTTGCTCTACCACACTATTAATAGTCTCAGCAGTTTGCACTTGCTGGGTTATAGCTATAGCTGCTGTTATTCCAAAATCTCGTTTTTCTCTGAGTAGATTGAGAAGTGGGAAATTATTTGGCTCCGCCTCAACTGGCATGGGAACAAATGTGGGAAGCTTTACCAATAGAGCTATATCATAGTGTCCGTTCCAGCATTTTGTTAGACAGTATTGTATATCACTATTGTTACAAGCTATAACATTACTACTCACATTATTGTTTAATAAAAAGAAGAATGGTGCCTGTACACATACAGGTGCTGGGCTAAATGAATGATAGGCAAACATATTATTATAGGTGATATTAGATAGGCTAGTCATGGTGTTAGTCTCATTTCTGACAGCAGAAATATTATATATCCAAAGTTGTTCCCCAAACCATTCCCTCGGAGGATCAACTCAGAACGAAAAGCAAGTAGCTATTAACAAGGTGGAGGTGTCACTGCTAACCCTGTAGCCACCTCCCTCCTCACCACAGCTCTCTAGTGAGATTGAGCACCTCATGAGTCAGGGCCATTCCTTAAGGACATTCAGAAAGCAGTGTCTTATGCCAAGTTTGTAAGTGGTGAAGAAATTCTCTCTGTCTCTACAGATAGCCAACTAAAACTATGGAATGTGGGGAAACCATACTGTCTGTGTACCTTCGAGGGTCATATTAATGAAAGAAAAGAAAAAAAAAACTTTGTAGCAAATTTTCTAAATGTCTTTTCTTCCTGTGACCCAGTAGTAAGTTAGAGTCCAGCAATTCCTGCTGAGATAGAACAAAGGCCACGTTGCAGTTAGGCTGCAGGTGTTAATCACCCTAGTCTGCAATCTCTTAACCTCAGAAGTTTTTAAGATAGCACAAAACTATTTACTTAACCCCTTGCTGGTCTTAAGGCTGGGATAAATCTTTCTTGCCTCTTTATTCCCTTCGTTCCTTTCCTTATCTCCCTGGGAGCACTCAGCTCCCCTCTCTTTGACTTTTTCTAACTTCTCTTTCAAATCCTCCTTTTCGGAGAAATAAAAATTTTCCTTTTTATAGGAATCTAACTTAAGAGCTTCTAATTCTTTAAATGGATAAAGAGTTTAGACCTTATTTTTCACCTTTCTTTAAATAGCAATCTCTTTCTCTCCCAGAGAGTCCTTGCTCTTCCCTGACTCCTCAACAATCTTGTCTGAGGGGACTGAATTCTTGGGGGCTCTAAGCCGTTTGCGCGCACCACTTCTCGTTTCCCGGTCAGATTCTGACATGCTCTGCTGAACTCCCTGGAGGGTCTCCTGGCCTGCACGTATTTCTGCACTACACTGCTCGTCCTTCAAACATGAGTAAATAAGCTGCCAAACAGCATAAATGCCTTTCCTGAGATTTTCCTCCTGTACTGCCCTTTCTAAGTCCTTCCCCAGCTTCTCCCATGATGGGCAGCAAAGCGACCCCGAGACCGCGAACCACGGAGCGACTCTGTCTACTTCCTTGATGAAATTGTCCGCTACTCTCCGTGGAAGGGCTAAGTCATGTTTTTTCAGTAAGACATTTAAGGCTTTGACTAGCGAGTGTGAGGCTCCCATTGTGATGATACCGATGTAGCGGCTTAACTACGTCTGTCTTACCACACCGGGTCACTCAGAGCCAGCCCCTATGCAGGCAATACAATGCAAGAAGAGCCAGAAGGAGGGCCGCTGCTACCAACAGGAAAGCAAGGCCGACTTCAAGCGAGTAAGAGAGCATACCTTTCTGATCCGTACCAGAGCTGTAGTTCTGAATCCTCCCAGAGATGGGGGTCTCCCTCGGCACCCACAGATGGATTTTCCCGGGTTTCGGCACCAATTGTAATCCGCGCGCGATCTTCCCGCCAGCAGGAACTCACGCGGACACAAAGGATCCTTCTACAGCAGGCTTTATTGCAGCCGAAATGGAAGGGAAGACCCCGATAACAAAGGGATAAGTCCTTAAATACCTATTAGGTCGGCGTGTTGGTGTGTACCTCCGTGATTGGCTAGCAGAGCTCAGGAGAATATGACGTCTCAGGATGCGTCACATGTAGGCTGGTTCAAGGGACTCTGAGCATGCTCTGAACACTTGTTTACTAGTTAAGCGGGGTGAGTCCTGGCTGATGTAGGCGCCATCTTCCAATGGCGGCGGTGTGATAGTGCGTGATGACGTTGGCACACCACACCCAATGACGTTGGCGCACCACAATTTACATTTCAGATTTTATCCCCATTTCCCCCACCACCGAGGAATCTCCTATCCCATCCCCACTCCTCATGCTTCTATGAGGATGTGGCCCCACCTACCCCCCCACTCCCACCTCCCTACCTTCGAATCCCCCCTCATCCTGTGTTCATCCTTCATGGGACGGAGGATCTCCTCTCCCACCTATGCCCAACAAGGCCATCCTCCCCTACGTATACAGCTGTGTGGTGCGCCAACGTCATTGGGTGTGGTGTGCCAACGTCATCACGCACTATCACACCGCTGCCATTGGAAGATGGCGCCTACATCAGCCTGGACTCACCCCGCTTAACTAGTAAACAAGTGTTCAGAGCATGCTCAGAGTCCCTTGAACCAGCCTACATGTGACGCATCCCGAGACGTCATATTCTCCTGAGCTCTGCTAGCCAATCACAGAGGTACACGCCAACACGCCGACCTAATAGGTATTTAAGGACTTATCCCTTTGTTATCAGGGTCTTCCCTTCCATCTCGGCTGCAATAAAGCCTGCTGTAGGAGGATCCTTTGTGTCCGCGTGAGTTCCTGCTGGCGGGAAGATCGCGCGCGGATTACAATTGGTACCCAAACCCGGGAAAATCCATCTGTGGGTGCCGAGGGAGACCCCCATCTCTGGGAGGATTCAGAACTACAGCTCTGGTACGGATCAGAAAGGTATGCTCTCTTACTCGCTTGAAGTCGGCCTTGCTTTCCTGTTGGTAGCAGCGGCCCTCCTTCTGGTTCTTCTTGTATTGTAAAATCTCAGAAAAGGCATTTATTCTGTTTGGCAGCTTATTTACTCGTGTTTGAAGGATGAGCAGTGTAGTGCAGAAATACGTGCAGGCCAGGAGACCCTCCAGGGAGTTCAGAGCATGTCAGAATCTGACCGGGAAACGAGAAGTGCGCGCAAAAACCGGCTTAGAGCCCCCAAGTATTCAGTCCCCTCAGACAAGATTGTTGAGGAGTCAGGGAAGAGCAAGGACGCTCTGGGAGAGAAAGAGATTGCTATTTAAAGAAAGGTGAAAAATAAGGTCTAAACTCTTTATCCATTTAAAGAATTGGAAGCTCTTAAGTTCGATTCCTTTGAAAAGGAAAATTTTTATTTCTCCGAAAAGGAGGATTTGAAAGAGAAGTTAGAAAAAGTCAAAAAGAGGGGAGCTGAGTGCTCCCAGGGAGATAAGGAAAGGAACGAAGGGAATAAAGAGGCAAAAAAAGATTTATCCCAGCCTTAAGACCAGCAAGGGGTTAAGTAAATAGTTTTGTGCTATCTTAAAAACTTCTGAGGTTAGGAGATTGCAGGCTAGGGTGATTAACACCTGCAGCCTAACCGCAACGTGGCCTTTGTTCTATCTCAGCAGGAACCGCTGGGCTCTAACTTACTACTGGGTCACAGAAAGAAAAGACACTTAGAAAATTTGCTACAAAGTTTTTTTTTTCTTTTCTTTCATTAATATGACCCTTGAAGGAACACAGACAGTATGGTTTCCCCACATTCCACAGTTTTAGTTGGCTATCTGTAGAGACAGAGACATTTTCTTCACCACTTACAAACTTGGCATAAGACACTGCTTTCTGAATGTCCCTGAAGAATGGCCCTGACTCATGAGGCGCTCATCTCACTTGAGAACTGTGGCGAGAGGGAGGTGGCTACAGGGTTAACAGTGACACCTCCACCTTGTTGATAGCTACTTGCTTTTCATTCTGAGTTGATCCTCCAAGGGAATGGTTTGGAGAACAACTTTGGATATATAATATTTCTGCTGTCAGAAATGAGACTAACACCACGACTAGCCTATCTAATATCACCTATAATAATATGTTTGCCTATCATTCATTTAGCCCAGCACCTGTATGTGTACAGGCACCGTTCTTCTTTTTATTAAGCAATAATGTGAGTAGTAATGTTCTAGCTTGTAACAATAGTGATATACAATGCTATCTAGCAGAATGCTGGAACGGGCACAATGATATGGCTCTATTGGTAAAGCTTCCCACATTTGTTCCCATGCCAGTTGAGGCGGAGCCAAATAATTTCCCATTTCTCACTCTACTCAGAGAAAAACGAGATTTTGGAATAACAGCAGCTATAGCTATGACCCAGCAAGTGCAAACTGCCGAGACTATTAATAGTGTGGTGGAGCAAACAGCTACAGCTCTAGCCACTCAACAGGAGCATAATGCTCATTTGGTCTCAGGACTCCTATTGGTAAACCAAAGAGTAGATTTAATTCAGGACCAAGTAGAAGACTTATTTAGGATTGTCCAATTGTCCTGCATTTCTCCCATGAAAGGCTTATGTGTTTCCCCTATGAAAGCTAACTTCTCTCAGTCTATCAAACAGAGTTGACTCTTATCAGACTTCCTAAAGGACAACTGAACGGCGAAATCGGAACGACTATCTCGAGAATTGCTCTTTCAGATTGCCACCCTAAATGGCAACCCGCTTGCCCAGGTTTGTTCCCGTGCCAGTTGAGGCACCCAATAGTTTGAGTCGCTTCAGAGTGCAGAGAGATTTTGGCATCTCAGCTATCATTGTGGGCATTATTGCAGGAGCCGCAGTAGTGGGATCAGTTACAGCCTCTGCTCTTGCCTTATCTACCTCAGTACAAACAGCTGATACTATAAACCAGCTGTCTGCCTCAGTAACTTCAGCCCTTGATGTCCAGGCCTCGGCTAACTCACAAATACTGGGAGGCCTAATGTTGGTAAACCAACGCATAGACCTGGTCCAAGAACAAATTGACATCCTGTGGCAGCAGGCCCAATTGGGCTGCGAACAAAAAATGCCAGGATTATGTATCACTTCCATACAATATAAAAATTTTACTCGTGCAGCAAATTTGTCTAAAACTCTTTCTCAGTTTTTATTACAGAATTGGACTTTGGAATTTGAAGAAACGCTTCGCCAGCTACGTTTTGCCATCATTGAAGTGAATTCGACTCGCCTTGATTTATCCCTAACCGAGGGGCTGTCCTCTTGGGTCTCTTCAGCTATTTCTTATTTCAAAGAATGGGTGGGAGTGGGTCTTTTTGGAGCAGTCCTATGCCTTGGTCTGGCTGGTACTCTCTTCTTATTGTGTAAATTACGAGCTCAAAGGAAAAGAGACAAAGTAGTGCTGGTTCAAGCCTTTGCTGCTCTGGAAAATGGAGAGTCTCTGGGAATCTGGATGTCTATTTTAAAAGATTGATTCCTATTAGTTCTTAGATTTGGCTTTTATTGCTTTTAGCTTTGGCTTTTGCTATTGAAAACACACAGAAGAACACTAGGAACCAACCCAGGCATCTAGTCCATCCAACACTTGTTAACCCCAGAGGGCACAGGTTCCCATTGCACCTGGGAGAGTGTGGACACGGTCTGGAGTTAAGGTTGCCCCTACACTCATTAACCTTGGGAGGGCTCAAGTTCCCATTGCACCCCTGGGGAGTGTGGAGGCCCGGGCCTGCCTCGTTGATTGGAGATGAGTCCTATCAAAACCTCGTCTCTTTGATCATTGAGTGTCTGCCTGGCCTATCATGTCCTTCTGTTGTGCTTACGTATTGGGCTTGGGCCTCAGAGAGAGCCCACAAAATTTATTAAAACAATTAGGGGGAGATGTGGTGCGCCAACGTCATTGGGTGTGGTGTGCCAACGTCATCACGCACTATCACACCGCTGCCATTGGAAGATGGCGCCTACATCAGCCTGGACTCACCCCGCTTAACTAGTAAACAAGTGTTCAGAGCATGCTCAGAGTCCCTTGAACCAGCCTACATGTGACGCATCCCGAGACGTCATATTCTCCTGAGCTCTGCTAGCCAATCACAGAGGTACACGCCAACACGCCGACCTAATAGGTATTTAAGGACTTATCCCTTTGTTATCAGGGTCTTCCCTTCCATTTCGGCTGCAATAAAGCCTGCTGTAGAAGGATCCTTTGTGTCCGCGTGAGTTCCTGCTGGCGGGAAGATCGCGCGCGGATTACACAGCTGGAGTTATGGGTCCCTCCCTATGTGCTCCCAGGCTGGTGGTTTAGACCCTGGGGAGCTCTGATTGGTTGGTATTGTTGCTCTCCTCATGGGGCTACAAACTCTTTCTGCTCCTTCAGTCTTCTCTCTAACTTCTTCATTGGGAAACCCTTGATCAGATCAGTGGTTAGCTGTGAGCATCTGCCTCTGAATGTGTCAGACTCTGGCAGACCTCTAAGGAGACACATATATCAGGCTCCCGTCATCATACACTTCCTGATATCCACATCAGTGTCTACCTTTGGTGACTGCACATGGGATGGATACCCAGGTGGAATGGTCTCCATATGGCCCCTCCTTCAGTTTCTGTTCCACACTTTGTCTCCGTATTTGTTTGCTTTGGATATTCTTAACATTGCCTTGAAGTGAGGTTCTCTTTCCCCTGGTATTGAAGAACAGGCTGGGCCTGCTTTGAGCCACCCTGGGGTGTGGAACTGTGGCTTTCAAGCTGTTACTCCATTTTTATGAGGCAAACATTTTGATTTGGGTTACTCCGTTTTGAGGATAAGTGCCAGGAAAAAAAAATGGCTCTCCATTTTGTTTATAGATACGAACAACCCAACTGTCTGCCAGCATGCCAGGAGGCTCACACTGATAATAACTTGTGTGTGCCAATAAATAATTACATCTCGGAATATCTAAACCCTATCAGAAACTCTAGGCACCATAGCTTATCAGTCATACCAGATGTGACCCCCTCACCTGAATCAGCCTAAGAGAGACATGGCAGGCAAACCTCATCCATCACCTAGTCAGTTACCATGAATCCTGCCTGGGAAAACTTGCATAGCAGAGGAGCTCTGCTCTGTCACAATTCTTTTGGTCCTTGACAGAAAGTCCACTTCAAGCTGCCACCTGAACCCTAAACAGTTCTTTGCCCTTAGTCCTCACACTTCAGAATCTTTGTCTGTAATCTCTGTAACAGGGCTCTGCCTTCATCACGGTTGGACCTCTCTGAACTTGGTAACTCTGTATCTCTTTCTTAGTCTTCTAACTATCGGTCATGTAACTTTGTAAATGGGAGCTTCACCCTTGCATCCTTTGGCAGGAATTCTTCCTTCAAGTCTCTGCACAGCTAGAGACCAGATGTTGGCAGCTACGGAGAAGCAGCTACTCATCTTCCCCTCGTGTCCTCAGCTCCTCAACTTGGAATATGGTTTCTGTCATGTTCTGATTCACTGTGAGTACACCTGGACCACTCAGAAGGGACATTGTCCTTGTACACTAGCAAAGAGGATGGGGAAAGTAGGGATCTTCAAACCCATTCTCCTCTGCCCTTCTACAGCTGTCTCAAAGCCACTACACCTCTCTAGCATGGGTCCAACGCAGCGGCACCCACCCCCACACACAGGTCTCTAGGGACTTTCCATGTATGACTCTCAAAATTCTTGTTCTTAGAGGGCAGGACCAGCAGAGGGGCTGGTCTAGCATGCTGACTGGTTAACTAATCTTCACACAGCTTTGATTTCTAACTTCAAATGGGGCTTCTCAGACTTGAAAAGGGCCCAAGGTTAAGCTTCAAAAGCTACATCTATAAAATAACGAGGTGATAGAAGGATATGACTAAGAAGATTGTGCTGCTCATGTGTGTGTGTGTGTGTGTGTGTGTGTGTGTGTGTGCAGTGCAGAGTCCATAATGACAGGGAGGAATCAAGTAGCCAGAACAGAAAGGTGAGAGACTACATCTTCAGCCACAAGCACACAGCAGAGCTGATGTGTGAAGCAGTCAGATTCTTTTCTCATTCAAGGTTTTCTGTGAGTAAGGAGAGATCACTTCAAAAGAGTTAATGTGCATCGAATTTTCCAAACAGATGAGAAAACACAAACCATTTAGAGTCTTAAAGCTGCTGACCATAGATGCTGTGCCTTCTTTATTTGCTGGTTTAGAAAGAAAGAAGCTTGGGAAATTCAGGGGGAAAAGATGTTTTCCTTAGTCTCTTAGCATGTCTAAATATTTCAAGCATAAAATTTTAATAGGCAAATAATTTTTACATAATTTGTTTTATATTTATGTACTTTAGCAACCATTTTATGCCTGTTCCAAATATTTATCTTTATTCACAAATTTCTACTTCTCTCTTTAAAAATTTTTTCAGCCTATACATTTATGGTTCCAGAATTTTCTTTCTTTCTTTATCAAGACCCCCTTGTTTTAGCAATTTTTAAATTTGGGAAATAATTTGATATAACAAATTTAAGCTTCCTTTTGACCATCCACCTGTGCTTCCGCTTGACCACATGGGTCTCTTTGAAATGTAACAGGCACAGATACATGAGTTTGAGTTGCAGGGGGGCTTTGTAGCAGGACTTCCCAGTAGATGCGATAATGTCATTTGGGGCCCGACAGTTGTTTTACAGGGGGGAGCATGATTTGTGTTGGGCACACAGTGGGGCGTTTAGTTGACAGAATCCCTGCCTCCATTCAGTAGAGCAACAGGTGCTCCAGTTTGGGCAACCAAAACTATCTGCTAATCACCCCTGTGGGTGCAGGCGCGCGCATGTGTTTGTGCGCAGGCGCGTTGAGGGTTCCGGTGTAAGGCTTTTGAGAGCACAGGATGATTCGCATCCTAAGATCTGTTTTCTGTGTTTAACTGTGATTCTTTTTCAGCGACTAGCTGGCTTTCACGCGTATCAGGATTGTTTTAGACGTGAAAATAAAGGTTTGATAATAACAAAACAGCACAGTTTTCTCTGAGAACTAAATCAAGTGAAATTTCATCTAATGCGGCTGTCAGTCACCGCGGCTGTTTCTTCCCTTCTAAATTATCACCGCGTAGCAATGTGACAACCGTCGAATTATCAAGTGTGTGGTAAAATCTCTATAGGCACGCTGTAGCTTCACTACTCATACCCCGTGGCTGTGCTCTCAGGATTTAAAATGATTTTTTTTTTTGTTTTTTTTTTTTTTGTTTTTTTTTTTTGTTTTTCGAGACAGGGTTTCTCTGTGTAGCCCTGGCTGTCCTGGAACTCACTTGGTAGACCAGTCTGGCCTGGAACTCAGAAATCCGCCTGCCTCTGCCTCCCAAGTGCTGGGACTAAAGGTGTGTGCCACCACCGCCCGGCTGATTTAAAATAATTTAAGAAAACAAAATGAGAAAGATTTCGTTGTGAAAGAGATATTAGCGACCAAAACACTGGGCATGATCTGAGAGCCTATCGAGGACATGCATGCATTCTTAACTCTGGGTATGCGTACATATTTGTATGAGGCAGAGAAGAATGTCCTTGGGAATGAGGAGTGTTGGGGCATTGGTTTGGGAATGTGTTTTCCTGTTCTGGAAACCCATAAACTCACTCTTAATGAAGTCATCATTTCACAAACTTTCCCAAGCCTAACCCTCCAATCGTCATATTTGGGAGACATTATTACACTTGTTATATCCTGTATAGGGCACAATCTAGGAAGCTTGAAATGCTTAGAATTATGGACCCATGACAGATCCAAGTGCCATTTGAACCCAGCTCTGTGTGACTTATGTAGTCTTTTGCCCTGAACCCTGGCATCTACCCTTTATTAGGAGGCCACCAGAACCCAAATGGATAATTTGGATACAGAGAAATGCACATGAGACTCTAATATTAGAAGTTAAGCTTATCGATTGGCACCGAGAGAGAACTTCACAGAACAGACCTCTGTTCCTCGCCAAATGGGAAAGTTGATCAAAGTCAATGGCGTTTTTAGTTAATCTCAGGAAAAAAAGCCCCAAGCAGTGTTTCTCCCGAGGCTCCCATCTCAAGAGACAGCCATGAGACTCTCTGTAAGCCAGCTATGGCTACCCAGTCCAGGCCAGTTCTGCCCCTTCTTTCCTTTTGAGAGATAGGTCTGTAGATGCGTACCCCACACTGACTTTAGGTAGCCCACTAGCTTAGCATAACATTATCTTGTAAGCTTTGTTTGGGCACATGACTGGTTATTGCCTACGTGGAGGCTCCCGGCCATTAGGAAAGCTGGTTTTGCCCAGTAAAAGTAGATTTCAGAGCTCAGGTTCAGGGAGATCCTATTTATTTTACTTAAATTCTTGGGAGAGACTATTTCCGTAGTCTTCCAGTACTAATGAGATGAATAAATAAAGTGTAAATTTATATAGCTCAATAAAAATGTTTATATAAGTTCGGTCAGATGGCACACTGGGAAGAGACACCTGGTGCAAAGTTTCATGAGGTGAATTGGATCTCTGCAATCCACAGTGGTGGAAGGAGAGAGCTGACAGCCCCAAGTTGTCCTCTGACCTCCACATACATGTCATGGAACTGTGGGTGCACACAAACATACATGTGAAAAACGCTTATGTACTATAGAATAGTGTTGCACAAGTGTTTATTCAGCTTTGACAAACTTATCAATAACTACAGTGTGAGCAAATTCTATGCCAACCACTGTCTTTTATTAAAAGAGAGGGAGAGGGAGTGGGAGGGAGAGGAAGAGGGAGGGAGGGAGGAAGAGAGAGAGAGAGAGAGAGAGAACAGACACACACACACACACACACACACACACAGAGAGAGAGAGAGAGAGAGAGAGAGAGAGAGAGAGAGAGAGAGAGAGAGAAGAGAATATCATGTAGCCCAGGCTAGCCTCAAACTCATAATGTAGTGTAGCCAAGGCTGACCTTGCATTTCTGATCCTCTGCCTCCTGAATGTTGAGATTATAGGCACAGGTCACCATCTGGTTTATGTGGTGCCTGAGATCAAATCCAGCGACTCATACATGCCAGGCAAGCGCTGTGCCAACTAACCTAGTCCCCAGTTCCCATATCTGTTTTATAAAATAAAAACTTTAAAACATTCATTGAGCTTTTATTAGCAAGAATAATCTAGCCATTATGCTCTGGAATGATCCTGTTATAGCTGGTGGTTTTATTTGCCCCCCTGACTCTTGGTGACCATGTTACACTGGTAAAATTTTAATATTGCCCCTGGCTTCTGCCTGGTTCTGGGTGCTACACTAAATGTATTCAAGTAAGTTGTCAGCTGCTTCTCAAGACATTAAATTACATGTTTTACTACAGTCCTGATGGGTAAAAGTCTGGCACATTTGAAAGTTTATTTTCTACTCAGACTCTATTGTATTTTAAATATTAGAAGCCATGCAAGATGACTGTTCTTGCGAGCTAACTTGGTTGTGCTGAGATGCCCAATCAGCTAGTAAGTCCTTGTGTCTACTTCTGTGTCCCTGTTAGAGGCGGCATCAGATCCGTAATGCACTGAGTATTACAGAAGACACTACCTGGTGCAGGTAGATGTCAAGAGGCTTGTTACAGACTCTCACAGAGCAAAAAGTCAGAGGCAGTGTCCACAGTGAACTACCTTTCTGTGTGAGCTGAGATATCTATATTCTTCTGTGCTTAGACTATGTGGGCTTTGGGTTCAGATGAGAATGTATGTGACCAGCTTCCACTCATAGCTCTTCAAACTTGGTCCAGGTTGTGTTGTGAGACTTGCTGGCCTACATAACTGTGTGAATGGGTTTAAATTAAATCTCCTCATATAGACACCCCTGCTTCTCTGTAGAGCCTTGGGTAACACAGTGATCTACATGAATGTATGTATGTATGTCTGTCATGCATGTGTGTAATGCATTTATGGGCATACAAAATTTGTGATAGATTTAAATGAACCCTGAAGCTTGAAGGAATCTCTAGAGAGATTCATGCCATACCTCTGAGCACAGCAAGAAAAAAAACTTGGCATATTTTATTTTATAAGATGACCTATCTTGGTTCAAAATATTTGAGAAGTTGACACTCCCCCTAGGAGACCCATTAAGAATCATTTCTTGGCATCTAAATATATTTTTATTCAAAGCAAATTCAAAATATATTGTAGAATTTACATCTTGAACTCTCAGCGCTGGAGACGAGATTGACATCTGGTTGCACAAGAATTTCCCCCCATCAATTTACAATGCAAAACCTGTCATCTAACTTAAATACAGTATTCAAAACAAGAAATCAGCCTTTAAGGATGGTGAGGATGGGCTGTACTGTGTGTGGGAACTGTTTGACAGCCTTCCAATTTTCTCTGGAGACAAAATAACCTTCCTACCAGCCAGGAAAGTTCCAGTGGGGACGGTAATAGTACATCTATATTTCAAATTAGAGATGATAGAGGTATTTTTTGCTCAAACCAAAAGCAAGGGTATACATTTGCTGATTTAGATGTACCTCCTTCCTGTATTATTTGAATTACTTGATTAGGTTTTTCAGAACATGAAAGACAGGTGCAGTCTGGGAAACTGAAGAAAGAAACCACACTGTGGAGAAAACAATGCCGCCGCCGTTCAAACTTCCTGCGATGCCAGTCAGAGACAGGCACTATCTTCTCTGCATAATTTTCTGGGTTTGAGAGGGGGTTAGAGAAAACAACTTTGGATATTTTTTTTAAAAAATCATCTTTTAATTATTGTGTATAATAATTTATAAAGAGGACGTACATAAACAACGATATTTGCTTCAGGGAAAACTGTACGACGGTCAAGTTCATTTTTATGAACTCGGTGCTGACTTTTATTTACTAGTATGTGATTTACGCATGCTTTCTTATTTGCCTACAGTAGAGTTATTCTATAAAACATGCTTGTTATGGCCTCATTTAAATTCAGCGTCCTAAAGTCATCGAATCTCAAACAACGAAGGACAGAGAGGCCTAGACAACAACAGGACCCACATCAAAGGAACGGTGGTTGCTGCAGCTTCCCGCCTTCCCATGCCTGTTCGGATCTCTGGCTCACCTGGGATGCCGCAGATGTACACTCGGATATGGCCACATACTAGCAGAGAGTGCAGCGGAAGTGTTCCTTCGCCAAATGGAAAAGGACGTTCTTAGCTCTTCAGAAAAAACAGAAACGTTAAGAGTGTGCCTCAAAGCCTTCGCAGAGCACATGTTTTCATGAAAAAACTTAAAGAAAATAGACAGTCAGAAAGACTTGGATACGCTGTGAGAGATGTTGGAACGCTTTCATACATCTGCTTCAGCACAAGTAAAGAGAAGCGAGATACGAAGGGTTGGAATGACCAGTAATCAATTTTGGTACAGCTGATCTGTGCACCTAACACGTTAAGGGTAAACATTCTTCTCAAGTGCTCGCGTGGTTTTGCTGTGACCATGACCAGCGATAGCGGTGCCAGGCATTGTACACAGGGAGCTTTTGTTGAGCGCTGACTGCGGCTCAGGCATTGGGTCAAGGCTGAGCTCTGTCTCTTAAAGTAAATACTTATTAAAGAGACCAACTAACGTCCAGAGGCCACGTAACATCACGTTTAAAACATTCAGAGAACGTGCTCCATTTTCATTCTCTTCTGCAGAAATTCTATTCCGATCTGGTGTCGAATGTCTCCCAGTCTTCAGCAAGAGGCCGTTTCCTCATTGGCCGCTTGATAGTAAGCTCTTCTGTGTTCAGCTGCTTCATGTCTCTTTGGACAGAAGTAATTTTTATCTCATCTGTATTGGCGCTCATACTTTTTAGCTAATTCAGCAAATAATCACCAGAGTAAAAGAGACCTACTCTACGCAAGCTTTTATCTTGTCTCTGGTGAAATGCCTATGGTTTACCTCTAAATGCTTCAGGGGCTGACTGCTTTTCTTAGTCCCGTGGCTTTAACATCTCTTACACATGCCGACGTGCCCCAGTCCATGTCCCTGTACATACATATACACAGCATCTACTCCGCACTCCCTGGCATCCCAATGAAATGCTTGATGCCCACTCGCTGCCTTTAAATCTTTCCTTTTCTGTCTTGCTCCATCTTCACTAGGGTAAAACAACCACATCCGTGCAGACGCTCTGCCAGATACCTAGTGGCCATCTTGTCTGTCTTTACAAACCCCACAGGAAGTGGCTGAGTCAGCAAAGCCCATTGCTCAGAGAGCAAATGCATACCTGGCTGCTCAGAGTGGACAGCTACGACTCTCTCAAGACACTTGCAGGCTGGGTTTAGAGAGAAGGAAAACGAAGAAGGCAAAGAACTTCATTCAGCAAGAAAGGAAGTCTATTCTTTATAGCTTGAACATTGCTTGTGAGCAATATTTATAACATCGTCATCCAAATACCAAATATCCAAACACTTCAACAGAGTGAGCCCGTTTTCCACCTGGCAGCCCTGTCGCGATGGCTGCTTTACCTCAGGCCCTCAGCCAATGGCACTGAGTGAACACAAACTGGAACCCCAGAATCCAGGAGACAAAATACAATTTTGCTTCTTTAATTGACATTCCCGGGTGTTTTGTCTCAGCCATAGAAAGCTGACTGCGGGGTATATCGTGACTGTAGATTTATTTGCTCCATCCTGCAGGCCTCTCTCTCCCTGATCTGATTTGTGCTGCTGGTCAGCGGTGGTCCTGGAACTGTCTCTCCTAGTGTTCTGGAAAAACTGTTTACATCTTTCCCATGCCAGGATTCTTAGTTCCCAAACTCCATCATCCATTTTGTTTTTCATTTTGGTGACGCATGTAGTTTCTTATCCTCTTAAATTTAGTACCTGAAAGAGTATCTATCTGTCTGTCTATCTATCTATCTATCTATCTATCTATCTATCTATCTATTTATCTATCATCTATCAATCATCTGTTATCTATTTATCTATCATCTATCTACCTATTTATCATCTATTTATCTATTCATTATTTATCATCTATTTATCTATTATTTGTCTATATCTATCTGTCTGTCTGTCTATCTATCTGTCTATCTATCTCTATCTATCTATCTATCTATCTATCTATCTATCTATCTATTCATCATTTATTTGTCTCTCTTATCTATTGATCTATCATGTATCTATAAATCTGTATTAGTCAGGGTTTTCTAGAGAAACTGAACTGATAGAATGAATATATATATATATATATATATATATATATATATATATATATATAAAATCAGAGTGGCTTACAGGCTATGGAATGGAAGAATCACAGATACGCACCACCATGCTGTAGAGCTTTTATGTCAGCACTGACTGGGGAGCCACACTCAGGCCCTCATGCTTGTGCAATGAGTGTGATGCCCACTGAGTCCTCTATCCAGTCTAGCGTGTCACTATTAACTCACATATACATTGCTAGTACATGATGCCATTGACACCTGAAAGACTAAAGAAGATGGCTACCTTAGGGATGGCATTTGGTGGCAGCTGGTTGTGTGTGTGTGTGCATGCATGTGCAAGTGTTCACACATGTGTGGTTGCATATACATCTGTGTGTATGTGAGAGTGGAGGCCAGAGGTCAACTCAGATATCATCTCCAGATGCTTTCTGTTGGCTCCTTAAAAGCTGGCAGGTCCAGGCAAGAGGAGAGAGAGGTCCTGATCCTGCTGAGTCTCTCTGGAGCTGAGTGGGATGGTGAGTGTCTGGGACCCAAAGAAACATACCCGGCTGGGAGTCTTGTCGAAGCAAGAATTCAACTTTAATGTAACACTCTCTTGTTTATATAAACTTGGAGCATAGGGAGGAGAGGTTTTGGTGGGGTGAGATGATGTAGGGGGCAGGGAAGGGTGACTTACAGGGCCAATGGCAAAACTGTACATCAGCAACAGCTGAGCAGAGGCGGGGCCAAACAAATCTTGTTGAGTCACCACAGTACAGAAGTGACTAAGACAGGTCTCAAAATCGAGTCAGGCTCGGTTTTGTCCTCAAGGCCCAAACCAGGGCTAAAATGGGGCCCAACAGTGTGCACACACCTGATAGGAAGGGCATGCACCACACTGCAATGGACCAGCTACCCTCTCCGGCTCAGGGAAGAGGGTTGAATGGAACAAGTGAACAGAGTGAGCTGCATGGGGCCGGCAGAGTGCCTGATGTGTCTGGGTCTGTGTTTAGCTGTGAGAGAGACGAAGGGCCCAACAACTTCCCACCTAACGTTTTGAGGCAGGGTCTCCCACTGGGACTTGGGTTTGCTGATTCAGTTAGGTGACCTGGCCACAGCGATCCTCCTGTGTCTACGTCCCCATTGCTGGGATTACAATCACACATCACCACACCTGGGATTTTATGTTGATTCTGGGGATGGAATTCAGGTGCTCGTTTTCTGTGTGGCACACACTTCATCAACAAAGCCATCTCCCAGCCCCTTCTGTAGCTGACAGAAGTGAGTTTTCTGGAGATGGCTGCACTGAGTGAGCTCTGAGATGCAAGGTCACCAGAGACTTCATCACAGGCTTACTTTTTGCTGCTGATATGCCTTTTTCTGTCATAGCCTAATGATTCCTGGATATCAGTCCACTCTATTGGGCAGATTTCCTGCAGATCAACACAAAGATGGACTTTCATTAGTAGTGCTGTATAGATGAATTGATGGTTTCACAATGTCTGATGATGATTTTTATGGTTAAAATTGATACAAGTAATCTCAAGCCCACTATGGAATAAAGCTTCAGACAGAACTCTGTAAACCTTCACCTGTCTCAGGCTAATTGCACTAGAATAAGAAATAGGCTTGGGACAAATTTGTGATCAAGGAAAAACATTCCTTCTAGGTCAGGTCCAAGGATGAGGTTGCAGGTGTGCACTATGATAAAGCAGAGCCATGTGAAACTGTTGCTTTGAACTTATAATGAGCTTATAGAATGAAGCACTGCTTTGAACTTAGTATCAACGTCCTTCTGTAACTCATCCCCCTTTTTTGGTAACATTTTATCTGTGGTGTAATTGTTTGTTACATAGAGAACTTTTTGTTTATAAGCTATAAAAAGCTGAAAGCAATAATAAAGTTTTGGTGTAGCCATTTCTGCTTCATCGGGTGTGCATGTTGTTTGTGTAAATGACTTTCTCTCTCTCTCTCTCTCTCTCTCTCTAACACACACACACACACACACACACACACACACACACACACACACACAAAGTGTTAACAAACCCCAAGCCTCTTGTCTGGCCAGCAAGGGGTCCCTGAGTTAGAGAGAAAAGAGCTAAGTAACTAAGTCTTTTTTTTTTTTTTTTTTAAATTCCTTGCTTTTATTAACAGGAGATAATTACCAGAAGCCAGAGGCTTTTGGCTTCAGAATAGCAAAGGGTTAAAGGAAGAAAAAAAATTAACAAATGGTAAAAAGCAAATTTTGCCCTTGCAACCAACCATGGATGCCACCCATCACTGTCTGCTTCAGTCTATTCTGCATGTACTTTTTATCCAGTGCATATCCCTGCCATGTACTTCTTGTTGGTAGGCTTTCAACCTGGCGGAACCTAGCTTGTTTTTCCAGAGTGAATACTGACTAAACCTGCTTTTCAGTGAGAAATCAGCATTTTCTTTAACTTCCCCCCACCTTTTCTCTGAATTGTTAATTATGAAAATTGTAAAGCTTTTTTTTTTTTTTTCTATATCTCCTGCAATATCTAAGGCGTAGCAGTCTCATCATGATTCAGCTACATTTCTGGGAGTTCTCTTGGCTTCAACCTGACAATTTTTAGCTTCTATGTGGAAAATACACTTCAAATTCCAAATCACTGGCTTACAAGATATTGAACATAATTTAGTTGTAAATCCAAAGCCTCTTATATTTAAACTAAGAACATTGATGTATGGCATCAGGAGGAAGCCAGTCTGTCTGGCCTGCAGTCTGTAGGCACCAACAGGTAGGACACTGTGTGAATGACATTTTACTCAGCAAACTTCAGGCCAGGTCTCTGAGGTGCAGCAAAAAGAGCATTTTTAAGAAGGGAATGACAGCTGGTTCTTTCTGGGAAGTGGGAACTGCATGAGAGGAATGCAAAGGCCCCTTCCAGCTTTAACGGGCGATACCATATAAGAGCCAAATTAAGTCGCCATACCATATAAGTCGCCATATTAAATTTTGATTTTTTCATTACAAGTTAAGATCCTTTCTTTTAATAATTGATTTTTTTCATTCCTCAAACAGACTCATAAAGTCAGTATAAAAATTAAAATCTGACTGGGGCTGAGTTCCCGGGGCAGCTGGTAAAGCAAGGGCTACCCATTGGAGGTGTCTCTAACCATTTACCATAGTTGCCTTACCCAAGGGCTTTATCCTTGAAGCCACTGGCTGCTGACCCACGGAGCAGAGCCCATGCAAATAGTTTACCCTGATTTCTTTTCTATAATATAATAAAACCAACAGTCTGCTCCTGTGGATGGACATTGGTATATTTCCCTCATACGGGAATGGAAGGTGAGGGATGAGAATAAACTGAGCCACTTTGTCATCAAAATTCAAAACCCTGCTTCTGTTCCAGGCTGGAGTCCTGGAGAAGAGGAGAGCTCCTTTCACTCTTCTGATATATGGTGTTTCCGGGTCCCATTAGAAACTTTCCTGTGGGGCACATACATAGCAGATGTTCTGTTTAGTCTCCACAATTGGATTGAGGAGGGGGAGGGGATGTTCTCCCTAAAGCTATTGCCTGACTTTGGAATCTTGTTCCCCAACAGGGGCTACTTTGTCTGGCCTCAGTGGGAGAGGCTGTGCCTAATCCTACAGGGAGGTGGGGGGATAGGCAACGACCAAGGAGGGGGGCACCCTTTCAGAGGAAAAGGGGAGGGGGTCAGAGGAAGGACTCTGTGAAGGGGGCAGCCTTTGGGATGTAAATGAATAAATGAATGAATAAACAAATAAGTAAACGTTCCCTTAACAATGTGACCTCAATCTCTGGGGTTCCTGATATGTTTCTGCCCCTTTCTGAGTCAGGCTAAGAGGATTAGCAGGAAGGTGGTCTTCTGGTTTGCAGCTGTGTGTTTTTGAAGCTACTGATTGTACTTACTTTCTCCCTGAGGGAGTGCCTGGTCTTTGGTTTGGCAAACGACAGTGAATTTGTCAAAATGTCTGGATGCTTGTGTAAACAAGACCAAAGCTCTGTCTCTACACAGATAAAAGTCCCCGAAGAAGGTGGCATTTAGCAGAATGTGAGGCTCTTGGGAGAATTTCTGGTGACCATTTGCATGTTGGTGCCTTATTCAAGGGTGCTTCTGTGTAGAGGACAGAAGCGGTGTTTTTGAATTTCGATGACAATTCTTAAGGCATTCTTTCAAAAGAAGCCAAGACACAAAATAAAGGGACCGAGTCCTTCCTGTCAGTCTGAGATCTGGGAGACTAGAAGGCTGCAAGGATCAATTAAATAGACAACTAGATGGTTCAACCATGGTATAACCATGGCCCAACCATGACACAACCAGATACTATGACTATGTGGAATGAGTCAAGGTGATAGACACCATATTTCAAGGAAACCATGAGCAAGTAGCATATATATATATATATATATATATATATATATATATATATATATAGTCTACAGTTATGTAATCAGAAATCATCTTTGGCAAAATGCCCCTTTTGTGTGTGCCTCTAAAACCAGAAGAGGCGTTTGCCTGTGTGTCTGCCTGCCAGTGTTTGCCTCCTCACCGGTGTAAACAAATGACGTCATACATCTACCTACAGGTCCTCACATTTCCCCCAATCTCTCTGCTTCCTGTGACTCTCCTTTGATTTCCGTGTTCAGACTTTTCATAAACTTTATTATCAGTGTGGCTCATCCAAAGTTGGGGCTTCTCATTTACAACTTCCGGTCCTTACAACAGCTGGTCCTCACAACTTCCGGTCCCACAGTCCCAGTTCTAACCAGAACCTTTGCGCTCATCAAGATGAACTTCCTCCTCCCGTGAAGCCTCTGCCCCACACCGATTACCCCATGACTGCTTGTCTCTGTTTTCTTCCATGGACCAGCATGTTGGCTCTTCAGAGTGGTCTTTGGCCTCTTTATTTTTCCGTGAGTTTCAGTCCCACTGCATCTTCTGAATGTTCTACATAATCCGACGGGGTGAATGTGAGCTGAGTATTATTGTCTCTGTGCCAGCATTTGTATATACAGGTGTGCAGCCAAAGTACATATCTGCTTTTCCTATTCTTGGAGTCTCTGATTTTAATCACCATGCTTTCTTCTAATCCTATGCTTTGAGTGCCAAATCTCTACAAATATGAATTTTTATTTCCTTCCCAAAATGTATTAAGGATCGATTCCCCACCCCCTTCTCTTTATCCCTGTCTTTCCCTTTCTCTCTCCCTCCCTCTATATGTGTGTTTATCTTTCTATTCCCCACTCTTTCTTCCTTGCCTTCTCCTCCTCCCTCCCCACTTCTTCCCTCTCTCCCTCCTCCTTGCTTTTCCTCTCCCCCTGCCAGTAACTATCGTTTTTAGAACCCAGTAGACAAATAATGTAAAGCAATGCCTTTAGTCTGGGATAGGAAATGTACTGGTCTTATTGCATGTAATAAGGATATCAGAGAATGGTATTCTTGTCTCTATGTATTAAGGGAATTTATTGCGATAACTTACAGTCTGTAGTCCAACTAACTCAACAGTGGTCAGCTGTGAATGGGAAGTCCAAGAATCTAGCAGTTGCTCAGTCCCATGAGGCTAGTTGTTTCAGCTGGTCTTCTGTAGAAGTAGGTTCCAACAGATGTGCTGGCAAGAAAATGCAAGCAGAGTGAGTCTTCCTTCTTCCAATGTCCTTATGTTGATAGGCCCGCAGCAGAAGGTGTGGCCCAGATTAAAGATAGAGATCTGGGACTTGCTTCTCCCAGGCTGACCTTGAATTCAGAGATCTCCTTGCCCCAGTCTCCTGGGATTAAAGGTGTGCACTACTTTGCCTGAGTCTAAGCTTTTCATGGCCACTATGCCTCAAGATCTCCATGTCAAGATCCAGGTCAGAAACCTGTGTCTTCCAGCCTCAAGATCTGGATCACAGGTGAGCCCTCCAATTCTGGATTGTAGCCCATTCCAGATGTAGTCAAGTGGACAACCAGGCATAGCCACCACACCTTCCAATTCTTTCTTTTTAAAGGAAAAGTGGGCATGGCAGATCCATGAGCCGTTCACTATGCCACCATACTTTAGGTCTGGTTTGCTGCCACAGGGAAGATGGTCCTATATTACCCATAACATCGACTAATTCTAATTCTTTAGATTTTTGTCCTCCTATACTGAGGGTCAAGCTCAGAGCCTCATCCATGCCAGGCATTATTATTATTTTACTAGTTTTAATATAATAATAATATAATAATATAATATAATATAATATAATTTAATATAATAATAATAATTATATAATAATTATTATTATTATTTTTTTACTAGTTTTGAGTGAACTCTTGATTTAGAAACTACCTTGAGGTCACCATAAAAAAATCCAATTGGATAAAAACATATACATGTCATTTTACTATCCTGTTTATACTAAACTAAGCACTTGGTAAGGTTTGCCAATGACTTTGTGATTGCCTGGCCTCTTGGGTTTTGTGGACAAAATCCTCATGGTTCCTCTCATCTTCTCTTGGTGCCTCCTGAATGTCTTCCCCACTCCGACCTGTGCACACCCTTTTTTCCATCTTGACTTCCTTGTGCAAAAGAGTTTCAACTGAGGAAGGCCCCATGGAGTAGCGAAATGATCACGGTTTCTAGTGTCAGACTAAATGCCAGCTCTAGTTCAGCCCTGTCAGAACACCATTCTGGGCTTCTGCAAGGTGATGAAGTCATTGCACGTGTCTATGTGGCCGTATAGTATCTTCAAAGCAGCCAGCAAACGCCAACCTGTACAGTTCTGTGTGAACTTCCTTCTTTCTGATTGGAACTAGTGTCTAATCTAAAATGTGAGACATTGAAGCTGGAGAGTTGGTTTCCTGTTAAGAGCATCGGCTGCTGTTTCTGAGAACCTGGGTTAGAGTCCCAGCTCCTACATAATGGCTCACAGCTGCCTGTAACTCCAGTTCCAGGGGACCTCATACCTTCTTCTGGTCTCTGTAGACCAGGAACATATGAGGTACAGATTCACGTGCAGGCAAAACACCCATACACATAAAACAAAATGTGAGAAAGTCACCTGTTATAACCCAAGTCAGAACTATTAAAAATGATCTGGCTGTTTCAAATGGTATTTAATTTTTCTTATTGACAGTGAAGATCTGTCATTATGCTAAGGGAAAGCAGTGGGCCTGGCTAGCTGAGCTAAACTGTGCAGAGAGGACACATATTCTCTGTCAGGAGGAAGCGACCTCATCTGATTTAGGAAAGACTAATTTCTTATCCTTTACCCCAGGTGTGAGTTACTTTGCTTAGAAATGTACATTATTATAAGATTATGGAAAACCATTCACCAGGGAACTGGCCAGGCATCCAACATGTACTAGCATGCATTGTGAGCTCCTCTTTGAGTTGCCTGTGGGACAGAAATGGGCTATGCCTTATGCTTCCTGGGTCATAGGAAGCCCGTGTCTAGGACTTAGATAAAGCAGTGCATGTTCCATGTGCTAACGCAGGCATGAATACTCACCCCCAACACATACATTGAGACTGATAGATGCTAGGTGCATCTTTTTTGAGGAGGAGGGGGTTAAAGTCACTTAACAAGGATCTTCACAGAGGAATTGGAATAGGAGAACATTACTCTTTAGTTCAGTTATTGTGATTGGAGGGCTTTTCTTACAGAGGAAATAGAATCAACCAAAGTGGAAAAACAATGAGAACATGGGGCAGGAGAGATGGCTTAGCAGTTAAGAGCACTGGCTGCTCTTGCAGAGGACCTGGGCTCAGTTCCCAGCATCACGTGGCTGTTCATGTCATCTGTAGCTCCAGTTCCAGGGCATACGATGATGCCTTCTTCTGATCTCTGCGGGTACCAGGCACACATATGGTGTGCATACTTACATGCAAGCAAAATACTGTAAAATGACTAATCTTAAAAAAAAAAAAAAGACTAAAATAATAATCCTACATGAACATTGGGAAATACATTTAGAAAACAATATGCCTTGGTTTTACAAAAAATAAAATATGTCTTAAGGTAGATTTGGAGGCACTAGTTTCCAGGTTTACTAACTGCACACACCCAGACTCTTGGTGTAACGCTCTTCGCTCCAAGGCTCCTGATACAGATCCTGGGAGAAAAGTTGTCATAAGTCAACCTCATGTCCGCCTTGTTTGCTTTGTTCCCTTGACAGACGCTGAGTGTCCTGCACTGGCCGAGGGGCCCAGCAGTTGGCTCGTTGCTCTAAAATTGTCCATATTAGAGATGCAGTGTCTTGGGTGTTAGAAAATCCATCTCAAAGAGCTACTCATGTGTGGCAGACCCCTCAGGGAGTCAGCCTTCTGTCCCTCAGCCTGCATTATCGTGGGGCCATTCCAGAGAAATGCTTGGCTTCCTCCCGGGAGATAGTCATGTTCACAGTGGGTGGCTACTTTTTCTTTCCATTACAGCAGAGTGCCCGTTTATTCTTCAGGTGAAGTTCATCATCTGCATGGGTCTCGCTGCCTGTATGTGGCTTCGGCATGCAGCACGCAGTCCTTCGGAGCCTGCCGGTGGGAAGAAAGTAAACGGCTTGCCACAGAGCCTGTCACCTTAAATATCCGATGGTAATTGATAGCCAGAGCTCGTTCTGAGTTGGAGACCTACTTGATATTTGAGAGGTTTTTTTGGAATATGAATGTTTCCTAGCTCTTTGTCTTGGCAGGCTAAAGTGATTGGTGTGATGTGATATCTGAGGTGATAAAATGAACACAGCCGAGTGACTGGGGTTTCCTGACGGAGGACCTTTGAAAGGATTTGAGAAGCGTGCTATGTTTCTCTGGCTGACACCTTGGTTCTTCCTCTTTCACTCTGCCTGATGGATAAGATTTGCCCCCATGCCCCCACCAAAGAGCTCTCTAGGGAATGAGCCTGCTGTATACCAGGACAGGATGGCCATGACTTCTGTTTAAGATTCTACTTTCTTTTAAATGAAGTAGCTTTAGTTTCAGCCATTTCTCTGTGAGAACTGAGAAACTGTGTTTGGAAGATAGTTCTCTCTTTTTAAAAAAATGCCTTTTGCCTTCCCAGAAGGTAAATTTTATTATTTTGAAAAGAAATGATTTTTCAAGCCCCACAAAAGGGATCATGGATGCTTGTAATCCTCTGTCACTAATCCTGAAGTTCAGGATCTCTGATGAAGTTGACAATCTAGACGGCAAGCTTTGGAGGCACCAACTGGGTTAATGATTAGTGCATGCACATGCATGCACGCTCGAGTGTGTGTGTGTGTGTGTGTATCTTATACTTGCATGTGTGTATACAATGGTGCCTGTGCACACACATGGAGACCAGAGGGGAATGTTATGAATCCTGCTTTAGCTGTCTCTACCATATCCGGTTGGGACAGGGTCTTTCGCTGAGCTAAGCTGGCAGTGCCCCTGTCTCCACTCCACTAGTGCTACAGGTGTGGGTGTCCCCATGCCCGACTTTCTATGTGCGTGCTGAGAGCGAGCCATTGATCATATTTGGTCTAACTGTAGAACCTGTCTGTCACCGCCACAGTGAGTGCTTTCCCCACTTACATTGTCTATTGTTCTTCTGCCAGAGAGAATACTGCAAGATCATAGTTTCAGTTTGTTGTTTCCGAGTGGGTCAAATGAGATCCCAGAGGCTCACTGTTCATTGTTCTTCCTGATTATATTATTTGTTCCACTCTGTGCATACCCTGCAAAAGAAAAAAAAAAAACAACCTTTTTTCTTCTTTTCTTTTTGGTAATGTTTATGTTTTCCCAAGAAAGCTATAACACTCTTCTGAGAAATTTTATGTATTCATTAATTTGCCAAAGATTTATTGAGTGTTTCTACTTTGCTAGGGATTGTGTTAACACTGGGCCAGGGGCGGAGTTGGGCACACAATTATACATAAAATCATGTATAAGTCATAAAACAAAAAGAAGAGCAAACATTACAAACAGGTATCTCTTATAAGCTAGTAGCGGAAGTGTGACCCTCACACTCTCCGCATACCATGGTGACACAAGGCCTCTGTTGGGCGAGGAAATGAGTCCCAGTATTTGCTCATTCAGTGACATTTTGATTGAGAGTTATTCAGAAGAGCCGATCATCTGTGATGGTTACTATTGTCTGTCAACTTGACAGGGTCTAAAATCACCTAGGAGATGACTGTCTGTGAAAGAGTTTCTAGATGAGGCTAATTTACACTGGAAGACCGACCCTAAACATGGGGGGCACCCTCCCACATGCTGGGCATCAGGCCTGAGCAAAAGCAGAAAAGCGAATGGAGAGCCAGTATTCACCTATCTCTGCCTCCCGACTACAGATGCTCCATGGCTGGCCATCTTGCTCTTGTGGCTATGTTTCCCCTGCAGTAATGGACTGCATGCCCACATTCACATGAAGACCAAACCAAAGACTTCTGATGCGGATGGAGTCAGAGACATTTCTGCCTCCTCAGAACCAGCATTTCCTAATGGCACTCTACCCATGCTCACATGCAAGATTTATAACATGCCTCACCAGCATCTTTTAGGGACCTTTGCACTCCCAAAACGAAGTTAGGAGTTGGTGTCTCTGAGTGAGTTGATACAGAGCAATGGCAGTTTGCTTTTATTGCATTGCAGAGTCTCATTTCAAATATCTTGTGTCTCCCCGTTTCCTTCGTCTTTTCAGCCCTATCCGTCTGTGTCTTGGTAAGAAGATTGAAGATGCCAGCTTTGGGGCCGGCCAGCCTTGCTGCCAGAAGCTAATTATTAGCGCACAGATAATGTGAAAAAGAAGGGGGATGTGTCAAAGCTAAGGGAAAGGGGCTTCTGTAAGCGCTGATAATGAGAACGGGGTGGGGATGGGGGGAGGGGGAAGGGGCGTGGTGGGGACGGGGAAGGGCATTTATTTCTGTAATCTTTGATGTTCTTGATCAGCTTCAAGTCTGTACCTTTAACTAAAAACCAGTCAAAACTATTTCTGGTCTGAAAGCAATCTTTTTCATTGAGCTGGTTCACCTTCTTCAACTTCTTCCCTTTACCTGTCTCGCAGTTGGTCGGATGCGGGGCTAATGTGTGTGAAATGGGTTTCTGGGGACTAAAATACTTCAATATCTGGGGAAATATAGTTTCTTGATATGCGTGTTTCCCCAAATGCAACCCAAGACCTGTGTATTTAAAATACATACACGGCAGCTTTAAAAACACACCACAGAGGTAGACAGGGGGAGATCAATACATTTATCAGTAGGTTATGTTATATGGAATTTCTATTTATAGAAATTCCCCTTTGATGACATCTTTTGCCAAAAGAAGGAGCTAGCTTTGTTTAAAAATCAGGTCTATCCTTCAGTATGTGTGCTCTCAGCCTCTCTTTCTTTCTTTCTTTCTTTCTTTCTTTCTTTCTTTCTGATATTCTTATTTATTTATTGGTTATTTTGTTTATTTACATTCCAAATGTTATTCCCCCTTCCCGATTTCCCCTCCACAATCTCCCTATCTTCTCCTCCTCGTCTTGCTTCTATGAGGGTGCACCCCAGCCACCCACCCACTCCCACCTACCCGCCCTGGCATTCCCCTACACTGGGGCATTGAGCCCCCACAGGACCAAGGGCCTCCTATTCCATTGGTGCCAGATAAGGTCATCCTCTGCTACATATGCGGCTGGAGCCATGGGTCCCTCCATGTGGACTCTTTGGTTGGTGGTTTAGTCCCTGGGAGCTCTGGGTGTGTGTGGGGGGGTGTCTGGTTGGTTGATATTGTTGTTCTTCTTATGAGGCTGCAAACCCCTTCAGCTCTTTCATTTTCCCCCCTAACTCCTTTATTAGGGTCTCTGGGCTCAGTCGGATGGTTGGCTGCAAGCATCCGCATCTGTATTGGTCAAGCTTTTAAGACTACAAAAAAGAACATAGGAACTAAAATAATTAACGCCATCAATACATTTCTATTAATTTGCACTGAAGTGTTTCTTCCCTTGTCTTTAAAGAGAGAACTTAACTCTCTGTTAGTTTTGCTGGTGATACGAAAAGCAGATCTTACATGAACACATGGAATTAACACAAGCTTGCTGTTGGAGAGCTGCACTTTTCTTCCGTGGCAAATCTAGTTAAAGCAAAAGGCAGTTCAGATAATGGTGTCCAAGTGTTGGTTAAGGAGGCCGTGATGGGCAGTTATAATCATCAGCTTGACACAACCAAGAGGCACCTGGGAAGAGGAATTATCTGTATCTGGTTGGCCTGTGAGCATGTCTGGTGGCTTAAGTTGATGTGGGAAGATCTATCCCAAATGGGGCAGAAGCTTCTGGTAGCACCCAGAGAGAACTACATGGAAGAAAAGTGTTTGGTTTTTTTCCCTTCCTTCATCTCCTGCCTCACTGTTGCTGGAAAGTTCATCTTCCTTGTTGCTGCTGCTGCTGATTCCTTCACCGATGTTATTAGAAGAACCCCCTTCAGGCTTCCCGTGCATACTGAAGAGCATCAACCCTCCAGGATCCACAGGCCTTCACTGTGGTTGTCAGACTGGAAGTGCTGAGATACCCAGTCTCACAGACTGAGCAACACCGGGCTCTCAGCCTCTCAGTGTGGGAAAGCCATTGCAGGACTACCCCAGCCATCTCATGGAAGCCCTCCTAATAAACTCCATCTTAATATATATCCACTCTGTCAGCTCTGTTCCTGTAGAGAATCCTGAGTAATGCCAAGGTCTTTGTTTCTTTCTGTCCTGAGTCAAATCGTCTTCACAGGCCAGAGTCAAGTGTCTGAGGTCGGGGGAGTCTCTCTTTTCTGTCTGGTTTAACTTCGTGTCCAATTTTCCCTCATGTCTACATTTCCTTCCTGTTCTCTTTTACCAAGTGCTGCCTGGATTAGCAGAAGGAAGAAGAAACCACAGGGGTATGAGCTGGTGATCCTTCTCTCCTCTGGTGCCTCTGAAACCCAGCATGGGGAGATCTGAACTCACTTATCCCTACAGAAAGACTTTCTGTGACTGGTTTCTGTCTGGACAACCAACTAAACATGCACCTCTGACACAGCATGGTCGACATTTTGGCGAAATACACACGGAAAGCAGCCACACTTTGCTTGAGCCTATACCTGTCTTGTTCATGCTTACAGGGATGGAAGTATAGAACAGGAACAGACAAGACATGTCTTGGGCCTCAGTTGGACCATCTGAGTGACCGTGATGAGTTTTCTGTAAGCTCTTACAACAGAGATGGTGTGCATAGGACTGCCCAGGGGTGAATTTGCACCTGACTGTGCTTGAGTCCACAGGTGACACTCCATACCCAGGACAAATTCACTGATGATCCCTAAACAAATGATCCCTAAATAACTCCATGGCATTAGACTTAACATATTAAGCACACAGTGTTTAAAATGATGTAAGGCTTTGGGTCTCGAGAGGCAAACAGTGGCAGGAACATTTGTAAAGTTTTACTGTCTCATATTCTTGGAGTCGAGTTTGTGGGGATTATTTTATCTGTCAGTTACTACAGGAAACACACCAGTGAGCAAGTGCTTTTGAAGAGTGTGCAAGAAGGTTTCAAAACTTAACTCCCAGTGCCGTCCTTCAGGTAAAACTAAAGAAGCCCACCCTGAAAATTAAGGTTACTTAATACCGAAGTTAAATGTCTTTAGAGTATAACATTGTAGCAACTAGTCTAGCTTAGCTCAATCCACAAAGTTGTGAGTAATTTTGCAGGCTTTTTGAAGATGATTGGTGAATTATGGAGAGGGGTCCTGCAAAGCCAGAGGGTTTAAATTACTTACAAGTTTTAAAGTTGTGTTTGTGTGTGTATGTGTGTGTGTGTATGTTTCCACACACACGCTCTCAAACACATGCATGCAGAGGCTTGGAGGTATGGTATAGGGGACAGGGACCAGAGAAGATTTTGTGTGTGTGCAAACTTCTTGAAAGTCCAATGCCCAGGTTAAAAGCCATGATGTTCAATGTGATCATTCCTGGGATGCTCGCAAGTCGTTCCTAACCATGCTTTTAAAGAAGCAACTGTATCCTTCTGCACAAGACTACAACTTAACTCGAAAATGATACACAGAATCAAGTAGTAGCTGTGACAGACAGCTCAGACAAATTTCAGGATTGACAGTCATCATTCTCTGAACAATCAGTTAGAAAATCTATCCTTAATGACCCTAAGGAGCACTCTTGCTGACGCACTTTCCCGGAGACAAAACCGAGCCTGTGGAAATGGAAAACCACAAAGCAAATAAGGAGTTGGTTTTAAATGAGGTTAGTTTCTTGTCTTTGCTATGGAGAACAGGCTGGCTTCACCCCTGGCTCTTTGGTCCTTTTGCCTCAACTTTTAGAATAACTAGTATGTGCCACTTGTCCCAGCTACAAATTAAATCTTTAGAAGGAGTGAGCATGTTCAAAGCATGTCTTTAAGAGATGACTACTGGTTTGTGGGGTGCCTGGGTCCAATCAGTTGCCTAAGCTAGAAGTCTGTCTATCAACTCACCTTGCACAATTACCTGCTAATTCTATTTCCTGTGCCGCCCCCTCTTGTCTCATGCTGTTGAATGAGATTATTTTGCTGTTTTGCCTGTGGGAGGAGTTTTGTAGCCACTGAGATATGCCAAGTCTCACATGGCATCTCATCTTCCTATAAGTTTCTTGTCATGGATGTCATTCACACTGAGAACACCAAGGTAGAAGAGACATCAGTGAGAGGAAAGATAGGGTTTGGAATGAGGTAACAGGCTATCATTTATTAAGGCCCACCTGCAAATTTGGCTTTTCACTAGGTGTTTAATACCATGGCCTATTTTAATACTTACATGTGATTTTGTGATAGAATATCCATTTTACCAGTGAGAAGGAAACAGAGGTCCTCCATGTAACCTTTAACAGATGTAACCAGGACCGCTAAACTAAGTTGAGGAAAAAATTTTTTAAGCATGTAAAAAATATGATAAAAGTTCAACCAAAATAATTCCAGACAAAGGTTTGAGGCAGAAAGTAGAAAAACAGGGGATAGAAATAGGGGGCAAATGTTAGAGAAAAATCTCTGGGGATGGAGGAGACAGATGCCTAACTTGGACAACCACCTGAACACAGGGCTGCTGACATGGGCCGCTCTTTGTACCAGCCTTGGATGGTGAAGCTGCTTCTCTCAATATACCTCTTCCCTTTACTTTCTTTCCTGGCAAGGAAATCAATGTTTAAAACTGAAGTATTTTTAATTCCGATTCTGGCCTCCAAATGCTTTATGCTAACATATCATTTTAACCAGTTAATGTATATGACGATAAGGACTAAAACATATACTCTAATTAGTAATCATCCCACTAATGAGAAATTCTATTTCAGCACAAGGCATTTTAAAGTGACTACCTGCTTTCATTTTTAAATACTTCCTGTCTCCTTTTTAAGGCATCTTGTTTCTCTAAGAGGAGCCTTGGTGAGCCTTAAAGAGGCTGTAATTCCTTATACTTAGTGGGTTGTCAGTGGATATAGTCCATAGACACTTTAACTTAGGTGTTAACTCTAACACCTAAGGATCTAAGGATCTGGCTGAAGCTGGCAGACTGGGTGTGTCTTCATTTCTTTATAAATTTCTTGATTTCTTTATAAACCACTCAGGCTTGTGACCACTGAGTGATGACACCATCGGTCAGACCCAAGAACTTCTGACAGTGGGATTCACATGGCCCAATCCTAGGCAAAAGTGAGTGATATGGAAATAGGTTAGCTTACAGTAAATTCAAAAAACTGTACCATGTGCAAAGATTTGATATCTATGCTTAGTTTAGGAACTCAGAGTAAGTGTGTTTAAAGAGGGGCGTACCTACATAGACGATTATTGACTATTTATGAAAGTTGAATTAGGGGAAATTCACCGAGGCTCCTGTCAGTCAGTGATCTGGTGAGCCGGAAGGTCTGCCCTTACATCAACAGAGTGACTGGGGTCCAGAAGACATTGAATTCTGGTTTCCTTCCTGTCTGCAGAAGAGTTAAAACTAACTCTCCCGAGCCTCACATCCCAGCACCCAGCGAGACCTAAATTTGTTCTGACAATTCTCTCTAGCTTATAAAGAGGAGGGTAGTCATTCATTCCTTTCCATATTCATGAAGATGAATGTCACAACAGAGCTGCGTCTTCACATTCGCTCCCTTTATGAATTGCGAGCCCAGAACTTGGGCTATGCTGTCTTCACAGAAAAACAAACGACTTTCATGCATAATGAGGCCAGTATCTTGCTAATCTGTCTTGTATAAACGAAGCCCCTAAGGTATAACAATCACTCTTAACTACACATTTGTTTGGATTTCCTGACGTGCGACTACGGTTGTTTAAAAGGGGCTCATACTTTCATAATTCTGGAAGGAGACGTTGATTTGTTATTGTTAGGTTCCTGGAAATGATTCCTCCTGTTAGCAAAACCCATTAGTTGAACAGAATCACCTTAAATGATATAAACAGGTGTCGTGGATGAGGTAGAATTCCAACTGCTCATTAACACACAGCTTATTTTCTAGTTAATTTAGTTTTTATGCTAATTAAGATATGAGGTCAAAGTTCACTCTATAAGCTCAGGAAATAGTCAGGAGGGCAAGTTGCAAGCCCGACCACTAATACTCTCTCCTCTCCCAAACTTTGTTCTTCCCATCTGGTCTCCTTGCTTGATCACCGAAGCTTTTTGTTGGAGGAGAAAATGGTAAACCTCATCCTGGGTAGGAGGAGCTTCCTGGGTAGGAGGAGCTTCCTGGGTAGGAGGAGCTTCCTGGGCAGGAGGAGCTTTCTCGCTAGAAGGAGCTTTTGCTCATAAGCCACAAAACTTGATCCATGAGAAGGTGGGTCAGTGAATCAGAGACAGAAGCCAGAGGTTTACAGAGCAAACCAGTGGGCCTGGAGCACCGAGACTCCTCCACATCACCGTCCACAAATGTTAGTCAGAGTTTATCAAAGACCCCTTGGTGTTACTTTGCTTTAAGGTCCCTACTAGACATCACCCGTGCTACTTGCCAGGAGGATCTACTCATCTCCAATTGTTTCCCATGGTGATACATGTGGTCCAGGGTGAGGACTCAGTTCCTTGAAACTGACCTCAAGAAGCCTTCTCTGAACAGCTTTTTTCTGAACAAGGCAGTTAAGAGTTATGAGAACATGTGTTGAGGACCTTATAGGGAGTCATCATGACTTGGCCAAAATGAGTTGCTGTGTTAGTCAGACCACACGCATGCACGCACGCACGCACGCACGCACACACACATGCACACATGTACAAGCACTGTGACAAACTGTCTGAGATAAATACTTAGGTACTTAGGGAGGAAGGATTTATTTTGGCTCATGGTTGGAGAGACCCCAGTCCATTGTCTGAGGCTCCGTTGGTTCTGGGCCTGTGGTTAGACAGGTCATCGTGGAGGTGGAAACATGTAGAGGACACTGTTCACTTCACATTGGAACAGGACGCAGAAAAGGCAGTAACAGTACAGCGTCAGGGTAGGAGATAGCCCCTGAGGACATGACCTCATCTCTACAATTCCTGCAAGCAGGCTCCACTGCTTACTGGTCTACCCAACAGCATGTTCAGAGTTTGAACATGCCAGTGGGCTAAACACTGACTGTATTAGAGTCAAATCATCTCTCCAAATGACACTTAGCGGTATCCATGTTGTTGAGTCCCTAAGTAAGTGTCAATCAGTTGATAGCCAAAACTGGTTTTGTAAGTCACTGAGTCTTTATAATTGGCTCAGGAGAGAGGCACTATTATCATTATGTCCAGATAGACAGCTTATGTCACCAAGTAAAACCCTGGAAACAGGGTTACATCTGTTTTAAAGGTAAAGCGACTAGAAATACAGAAAGGCACAATCAGTCAGGGTGAGCCCTGGATTTCAACATGGCTGATTTAAAATTCCTCCTTTCAAAGTGCATACATGGGCTGAATCTAGGCCTCTCCATGTGGGGAGCCGACAGAAGGCGGCTATCGTCCTTGCAACCATCTCGAGCCATATATCCTGACAAGATACTTGATTACAATATCCTACAACAGCTGAGCACACTCTGATAACATATTGTTTTAGATACACAGGATTTTCCCTTGGGTGTGTGTGTGACTTAAAGGTGTGACTTAGAGATGAGACTTAACGGTGTGACTTAAAGGCGTGACTTAAAAAGTGAGACTTATAAAAGGTGAGAGGCAGACAGAAGAAGCACTGGAAACTTGAAACTTGGAGGCACTAGGGACTAGAAACTAGGTACTAGGAACTCGGGTCTTGGAACTTTGGACTGGGAACTAGGGGCTTGGAGAGAAGAAGAGAGACTGGAGAATAAATGGGATTGAATCACACTCTGTCTGGTCTCCATTCTTCACATCCATCCTCACTCTCTCTCTTGCTGAACCCTGACCCATGGACTGGAGCAGCTTGGGGCAGTGTGGGCTCTAACAATTTAGCCTCCAAAGCTTTTGGCAGTGCAGGTTCCAACATTGATAGAGTGGTCCCCAACATCCCCACACATACGTAGCTGATGTGCAGCTTGGTCTTCATGTGGATCCCAAACAACTGGAGCAGAGGCTATCCCAAAAGTTGTTGCCTGTTTGTGGGATATGTTCTTCTAGCTGGGCTGCCTTGTCTGGCCTCAGTGGGAGAGGAAGCGCCTAGCTTTGCAGGGACTTGATATGCCAGGGTTTGGTGGGGGGAGGATCCAGTGGGGTGCCCACTTGCTCAGAGGAGAAGGGGATGGGGGGAGGATTGTAGGATGGGGCCACAAGGGAAGGGGCAGTGAACGGGATGTAAAGTGAATAAATAGAAATTAAAAACAAAATTTTCTCCTTTCTTCTGCCTCCTGGTTGCTGATGCAACTCTTGGCTTTGAGTGTGGATCATCTGACATGACAGTGTGACTTAGCTTTTGAGTGAATATTTTGGCTTATAGATTCCTGGTTTTGATCTGTTCCTAGATTTATTTTCCTGGTTTGGCGATTTAGCTTTCTCTGCAGTTAAAAGTAAAACCAATTCTTTTCCTATTCCCCCTTAGCGTCTTACCATTTCTTGGCCCCAACTGTACAAGAGAGCAAGTTCACCAGGGACCAGGCAATTCTTATTGTCTAGGTCTGAGTGCTGGCAGAGCCAAGTCAAGTGACTTAAGGCTGAGGATTGGATCTCTCTGTCTTTACCAACTCTGTGTCTGGCTGAAGATGTCATGAGGACAGGTGTCACTCAGTTATATTTCTGTGTCGCTTGGCAGAATTGGGACACTCTTTACAGTCACATAGAACGAGCAAACTAGTTTCTGCATAGATTTAGCAGAGCTGGAATTTGGCTCTGAACCTCCATTCAGTCATTGCTGCTAGCCTGTGGCTATCAGATCGTATCCAGGGATCTAGACTTCCTTCATACCTGTATCCTCAGTGTACCCGTATTGCCTGTAATACAGTGCCTGACGTTGAGGTGACTGAAGGGTTGCTTGTTGACTGGATAAACAGTACATATATGAAACAGAAGATATGGTACATATTGGCTGACTCCACAGGGAATGTGCTCAGTATTATGTAGCTTGAATATAAGCCTTTCCCATGCAAGTATCTTAGTGTCTTTTAAAGTTGTCAAAACTTTCATTTTATTGCTATGGACATACTGTGTCAAACAAGGCAGGTGCTTAAGATCTTGCAAACCTTTTGACAAATTCAACTACAAAATTTTCAGTGAATAGTATTTGTGATTCTGACCTCAAGAAATAAAATTTTGGTCTAAAGACAGGAGTGAATTAAGTGCAGTAGCTTATCTTGAGTGTCTGTATTAAAACATGTAAAAAATGTTTTTTATTCTCTTGATTTCCAGTGTTGAAATTATTACACTAAATGTTAGTTTGTCACCAGATGCTTCCCAGTTAGTTCATCTTGCATAATGAGTTTTAATTTTTTTTTCTCTGTACTCACAGGAAGCTTTCTAAGTACTGTCTGGTAAGGAGAGTGGACTGGCTCAGATGCTGCTCTCTCTAATCCCTGTTAGCCTTCCCTGAGGTGTTCTTCCTAGAACTTGAGAGCAATGGCTGAGAGCCCGGCAGTGAGCAGGAACCTCAGGGAAAGCAGATGTAAACTTACCCGTTGCCCAGTCAGACATGAGCGCCTCTGTCTCAGACACAAATGGTTCTGTGCATCAACTCTGCATTTATTCTTTCTCTAGAAACCCTAAGACTCATTTTTCTTTTGCTGTAAAATAATTCAGTAAAGAATAAACTTTTACTTTATTATTATTATTATTATTATTATTATTATTATTATTATTATTATTATGTCTCCAATACTCTGCCCTTTATCCAGAGAAAAAAATGAATAACTAGATTATATATATATATATATATATATATATATATATATATATATATATATATATATAAAACACCTGGGGTGAATATATTTATCATTTTCTGACTCTGTTTTGAATGCGAAAACCAAGAAAAACCGGTTCTGATTCATTGCTTACACATGTACCGGTGAGTAACTGCTATACCAGGAAAAAGTACACAAGGTAATGGGCGTTTGAAGCGGCACTGTGTTTATGTGTGCCTGTTAACATTTTCCTGTATGTGCATGTGTGTACCACATGTGTGCAGGGGCCTTGGAGAGTATACAGGAGAGAGAGTCGTATCCCTGGGATTGCAGTTAGAGGGCTGTGAGCTGCCTTGTGGGTACTGCAGTTTCTGTGATAGTGCCAAGTGCTCCTAACTGTGGACCCAGGCCTATCCACTCTTGCTTTTCCTGAAGGAAGATCTTTTCTTCTCTTGGTCTAAGACTGGTCCCAGCGCTAGGAGAAGAATGGTGGAGTCAAAGATTTAAAGAACCCAAGTTGCTCTGTATTAAGAAAGGACTTCAGAGGAGTGTGTACGTATGTGTGTGTGTGTCTGTGAGTGTGTGTGAGTGTTTTTGTGTGTATGTGTGTGTCTGTGAGTGTGTATGTGTGTGAGTATGTGTGTGTGAGTCTGTGTTTCTGTGTGTTTGAGAGTGTGTGTGAGTGTGTATGTCTGTGAGTGTGTGTCTGTGACTGTGAGTTTGTCTGTGTCTGTGTGTATGTCTGTGACTGTGTGTCTCTGTGTGTGTATTTGTGTGTGTCTGTGTGTCTGTGAGTGACTGTGTGTGTGTGAGTATGTGACTGTATGTGTTTGTGTGTGTGACTGTATGTGTGTCTGTGAGTGTGTGTGTCTGTGTGTGTGTATGTGTGTGTGTCTGTGACTGTGTGTGACTGTGTCTGTGAGTGACTGTGTGAGTTTGTCTGTAAGTGTGTGTGTGTCTGTGAGTGTGTGTATGTGTGAGTCTGTGTGTGTCTGTGTGTGTGCACATACCCACACGTGTGTCCGAAGATTGAAGTGCAGGGGCAGGGAAATAAACTGGGGTTGGGGGTCAGGTAAAGAGAGTACTATGAATAGGTGCCAAGAGACACAGGCAGCCCAGACCACTGCTGGTTTTGATATTTAACACAGAGGAGGTAACATTAGTAAGAGTGTGACTGTTTCTGCAAGAATAAAGTGTACAGTCTTCATGACTGTTTGTCACGCATGCCTTCTATTCGGTGTCTGTATGCATTAGCTTTGGCTTTCCCCATCATGATGTAAACAACAGTGTTGGACATGTTTTTATAATGCACGGCCTCGTTTAGGATCGAATTTAAATTTTATAGACTAAATTTGAAGCAGTCTCTCTCAGAAACTCTTTAAAATGTTTTAAAATACATATTAAACATAAATATTAGTATATATGAGTCTTTTCCATATAGATAGATATATGTGGTGTTGTTTTATGTATAATGGATGCTTTGCCTGTATTACATTCCTACATACATGCATATCTATGTACATGTTTGATCAACATCTGTGTGCCTGGTACTTGAGGAGGCCAGAAGAGAGCATTGGATCCCCGGGGACTGTAGTTACAGATAGTTGTGAGTGTCCAAGTGGGAGCTCTCTGTTGCCCTGCAAGCCCAAAGAGAAAATCCCCATCTCTTTACTGGAGCTTCTTCCATAAGGTTTTTCTGAGCCAAGAGAGCTCTCAAGATCCAATTGCTATAAAAGAAGTTTGTAGCTTTCTCCCTACACTCTTGGCAAGCTGAACCATGACACCATCATGGTGGATGGGGTGGGGTGGGGCTCCAAACCAAGTCAGTAGATGCCAAACCATTTCACCTTTTTGGTGGGGTAGCTCAAGGACAGCCAGCTGACTTTGCCTCGGGTCATAGAGCAAAGACCACAAGACTTCTCCCAAGCAACCTGCCTTAAGATAGGCAGAGACTTTCCATTCTTTAGCCCTTTTATCTATGGAGGCTTTTAGAGCACACCCAAACTGCATCTCTTCAAGGCACACACAACTGCATTTGATATATATTTAAGCCATTATATTTTTCTAACAATTAGATTTTCTATGTACAGTAATCACATATCCTGTAACACAATCTGGTGGGGGTGTGTTCTCAGTTACGGCTCTTTTTTCTTTTTTTTCAAGTGAGTTTCATCTGTTGTTTTGGCAATAAAATAAGCCAGAGTGATTTCTAAACATATATATTTTTGTATTTTCTGTTGCCTGATATTTTATCATTTCCCCATAGCTTTCTATCGGTAAAGCAGTGTTTATCTAATATGTAGCCTAGGATTCGTAATCAGCAAGGGTAAGCAATGTCTGTAGATTAGTGATATTCTGCTGTAGGGGCTGTAAGAATGATGGCTATTTTGTTTTGTGTGTGTTTGTGTGTGTGTGTGTGTGAAGTTGGTGAGGCTTACCTGTATTCCCCAGTTATTAGCTCAAACACTAATTTAGGTGCTACAATACTACAATATGCTTTTTTTTTTTTTTTAAATTAAAAGTCTGTTGCGGTTTTGAAGGGACTGAATTAGCACAATAAACTCCATTTGGCTCTTAAGACCCCGTTCTAAGTTAAATTGCCCTTAGAGAAGCATGGCCCCCACCCTTGAGGTTTGAGAAAAATCAAGAAATGTCCCTGGCAGTAGTAAAACAGACACAGCGGCTGCAGCTAGCTGATAACAACAGGGTGGGGTAAGAAAACATAAGTCTTTCCCAGGTCAAGATGCTCCTTTTTTGATGTATACTCCCTCCTTGTGGTTTAACCAGGTGCCGTAAACCAACTAGCTTAAAGGCCAACATTCCTTTACCTTCTCTTGCAACGCCAAGGCTTGGAAACCCTGCTTGTGGTTTTTTCTTTATAACCCCCTTCCCCTAGACCTAAGGGTCACTCACCTATCCTGCTGCATGAGGAAAGTTTATGGCCCAAGCTCCAGCTTGAATAAAGACTCCTGTGAGCTTGCATCAGAGTTGTCATTCTTGGTGGTCTCTTGGTGTGGGGGGGTCTGTGTGATCTGAGCACAACAGTTTGAATGTGAAATGTCCCCCATAGGAGCATGGGTTTGGATATTGTGCCCCAGCAGGGGCTGTTGGGGGGGTGTTGTGGGTCTTTAGGAGGAAGGGCCTAGGTAGAGGGAGTGGGTCACTGGTGTGTAGGAATGAGGCCTGAACATTCTAGAACATTCTAGAACATTCTAGCTTGGTCCTGCTGCCTTAGGCTTCTTTGCTTTCTGAGTGCTGATGGGTGTAGGTAACTTCCACACACTACTGCTGCCACAGCTGTGAGCTGCCTCTACCTCATGCCTTTTCTACCATGATAGACTGTTCCCTCTCAAACTCACAGGCATCCACCTGCCTCTGCCTCCTAAGTGCTGGGATGAAAGGCATGCTCCATCATACCTGGCCAAGACTCTTAAAATGCCTAAGTTCTGAAATATTTTTTACCTGGAGTATAAATTTGACAAACACATGGGCTCTGGATAAACTAGTGTGCTTCAGGAGTTCCGTGGTTTGTTTTTCAAAGGGTTTTGCCCTGTTTAATTTTGTCTTTTATTTTGACCAGAGGAAAATAGCCAGACAATTTTGATTATGTCTGTTCTAGTGTCCCTCTCCTGTGTCAGTAGTCAGTAAGTGGAGAGAGTTACCATGGAGGAGAAGGGGCTGTTCTTCAAGTTACAAACAGCCCTGCAAGGAAAGCTAAGGGTTAGTTCAGAAAATATCCACCGCTCATTCTTACCTGTAGGGGGCAGTCAACAGTCTCTCAGCTCTTTACCTGACAAAGAGGTGGCAAGGATACAGGAATGTAGTAAGTAGGTCCTTGGATGAAGTGGGAAATGAGGCCTGAGTGGAAGAATGGAAAAATTATAAACAGGGAAGGCATCTTTCTGAACACCTCTTCCTTCCTACTTATCCTGCCTTCTGTCTTCTCTTTCCTTCATTTCCTTCTGTTGATCTTTCTCTTCCCACAATTCGCCTTTTCTTGTACATACCTCAGTTACAATGGTAGTTGTGATAAGATGGGTCATTGGCAAGTTGCCAGACACCGTGAAGGCCCAGGAGTAGTTAGGGTGTGGGCTGCTGGGTGGGCTTGTGAGGAAATAGATAGTTTGATCTTGCTCTGATAGGAGACTGGGCTAAAGTTATCCAGATCTCTTTATTTGGAATATTAGGAAGCTGATTTTTAGAACAGTGTGTGTGTGTGTGTGTGTGTGTGTGTGTGTGTGTGTGAGAGAGAGAGAGAGAGAGAGACTTTCAAATCATGCATCCCTGATTCCACTCATCTCCCTCTTCCCTAGTACCTGCCCTGCCCTCCACCCTTGCAACCTCCCCTCCCCCAACAGAGAAAACAAAATCTCACTGTGGAAGCTGTAGTGTGTTACATGTCCCACAGCACACCCTTTTGTCCTCATATCTTTGCTTGCAAGTGTTCATTGCAACGAGTCCTGGGTCTGGTTCAAGGCCTCTTGCTTCTGATACTCTATCAATACTGGAACCTCACTGGGACTCCTCTTGGATATTCTGTAGTCCTGTGTCGTGGAGATCCGGTAATTTCATATCTATAAGACCAGTCCCTTCATGCACTCCAACAGTTCATCAAAGGGGAAGATGTTGGAGTGGACCAATTCAAAGCCCTGGATCTGGACCTGGTCAGCCCGCTGGCTCTCTTGCTGTCAGGGCTGGCTCACTGGCAACTCTCTAAACCAGGGCCAGCTCTACCCTGCTGCCCAGGTGAGGCACAGAACCCATTCTCCCGAGTATTGTTATCAGCGAGAGATGTGCCCAGTCCTCCCACTCTAATGACTCCAGGGCCAGCTCTCCTGCCTGCCATAGATGGCAAGAGGTGAGGGAGGGGAGGAGGGTCCCTCCCTCATCCATGCCACTCTACAGCAAACAAGAAACAGGCCTGGCTTTCCTCTACTCATGCCCTTAGGCTGGTTCATGTGCAACTCCCATGTCCAAGGCCAGCTCTACTTAGGTGCTGCCTAGGCAAGGGAGGCAGGAGGATTCAGGACTTTGCAGACTTAGAAAGGATCTCCCAGAAAAGACGAAGGAGTCCTGTCCATGGTGCTGAAGAAAGTGGCGTTTGGTCAGTGGTTTTCAACCTTCCTAACACTGTGACTCTTTAATACAGTTCCTCATGTTGTGGCGACGCTAGCCATACAATTCTTTTCTTGCTACTTCATAAGTGTAATTTTGCTACTGTTCTGAATCAGAATATAAATTTCTGATCTATGACTCCTGTGAAAAGGCCATTTTTCCTTCAAAGGGGATGATGACCCAAAGGTTGAGAACAGTGGCTCTTTGTGGTCAGATCAGTAGGCGGGCTTATATGCGGGGCTCTGGATCCTGCCTCTTGGTCACGACTAATGGAAAGGTTTGTTAGTTTCAGCTCAACAGGAGAGCACCTTAAAGATGTCTTATTTTACTTAACCCCAACCTTACAGCATTTGCTTTGTTGAAGAACAGTCATTAGAGGAGCAAGAGGGGCAGACATGACTAGACTTCTTGTGCAGGCCTATTTGGTTTGGCTTGCAGTAAAGAATGGTTCTGAGTAACATTATGCCAGAGAGATTAAAGGGATTATTAAAATATTCTTCCTGGGATGTAACAGGGGAGTGTAACACTTTTAAATTACAGTCAAGAATACAAACGGGCATGTTGCCAGGTGACACGGTACAAATCACATAGAGCAAAATGTTGTAGGATTAATCCCTGTTTTACCTCTGAGGTTACCAAGTGAAGGATCAATTTCACCATGCACCCCAAAATTATGGTTACTCATAAAAAGGTCACATGCTCCATTGCCTTACAAGAGAAACTTATTTTGACTATAAGACATTTCTAAGCTTTGTGAGTGATTGGTAGGAGTTATAGTTTTTTTTTTTGTACCACAGAGGGCTGCTGGCGAGAGTTATGATTCCCATTAACAAGAATGCAAGGAGAATAATTTCGTTTCAACAGTCGTATCCTAAGGGCGAATGGATCAGTGATTAAACTGAAAACACAAAGCCTATAATAAGCCCTATATATGTACACACACACACACACACACACACACACACACACACACACACATACACAACCTCCTGTGGATGACTTCACTTGTTTTCCTCTGGACTTTTGTTTCTCAGACGTTTACCACTGAGTTAAGATATACTGATCACAGTAATGAGGTGACTGACCACGCCGTTGCGGTCTTCACTATAAAAGCATCCTCAGCACAGGAGGCTGTTTGTGGACATCTCTTCCTAAATGGAAATATTATACAGAGGACAAAAGGATCAGATAGAAGTGTCAAGCCATTTGATGGCAAGAAAGATATCCTAGATCGGCATCGATGAGCTTCTGTAACAAAGACACAAGGACAATGATGATGAGACCAACACTCTGCCGCACTGTTGGGTGAATATTTGAGTTAGAACAGCTTGCCGAGCTGAAGATAATGGACACATTAGGAATGTTTACTTAAAGTAGTTTCTCTAGCCTGATAATCCTGAGTAATTGGCAGAAATAACAATTTATGCTTTGGATCATAAAACAGAGATTCTCGTCCAGAAAGCTGTAGGTGTCCTCAGCGAGGCTCTCTGAAGCCCGTTCACTTCTAAGGCCCCTGGGAATTCTCTTAGCTCTGACCGCCCTTTCATGGCAGATTTATGCTGACTGACGTATGCCGTATCTTGTAGCTTGTTGAGAAGCAACGTCACACCTGGAAGATGTGGCTGACAGGAGTGTGTGGGCTTCGTAGGTGTCTACGTGTACCATACCTCATGTGTGCTATAGAACGTCGTTCCCAGGAAGTGACACAGTCACGACTGTATTGAAATCAGAGTGGATGTGATAGTCCACACAAGGTCACAGGGTCGTAACGGTTGCCTGGTGTTTTTCACCTGAGGCTTTGGTGTAAGGCTGGCTGGTTTAGTTAGGGTTCCTCTGAAAGACTGGTTCTGCCATCTGCACATATTTTTTTTTGCAGAGTAAATAGGCAGCCTGCCTCTGTAGAAATGTCAGTGTCACATGACTAAAGGCAGGCTACGGACAGTCTTTTTTCCTTTGGACTGTATCCTTCTTGGGAGTTTCCATGAGTCCTATGAGGCCCATTTACACAGAGGGAGTTCAGTGTGGTGGTAGTTTTAATGTTGATTGCATCTAAAGATAAGATGAAAACAGCATTTACATGTGTTTGAGTGAATATCAGGCTGTGGTGACTTAGATAATTCAGCACACAGCATCAGTCAAGCTACCATTGGAAGGTGATGTCAGAGTAGAGTGACCAGAGCGAGGGGGAGGGGCAGAGTCCCAGGGGTGTGAGGCTGTTTACCCTTCCATCATTATCTCATGCCTGCTTTACCTTGAAAGGGTTTATTTCAGCTTACAGCTTCGTCATCAGGAAGGGAAGTCAACTCAGGAACTCGAGGCAGGAAGCTGGAGGCAGGAGCAGAAGTGGTGGGCAGAGAAGAATGCTGCTTACTGGCTTGCTTGGTCTGCTTTCTTATAGAAGCCAGGACTGCCTACTAAGGGATGGCGCCGCCCATAGTAGACCAAGCCCGCCTGCACCAGTCATTAATCAAGAAAATGTATGTAAGACTTAACCTAAAGACCAGGCTGTTGGAGCAATTTTTCAACTGCTATTCTTCTTCCCAGGTGACTCTAGTTCGTGTTAAGTTGACAGGGAAAACTAGCCAGTGTGGTTCTGTATGTGTGACTCCTGAGGCCTTGTCATCAGAACTTCTCTTTCAAGCTTCAGACCCAAAGCGAATCACATTTTCTGTTGTTTACTCTGTGCCCTAGTTATTTTGAATTCAACATGTCTGACATGAAATTAATTTCCTTCCTTAAGTTCAAAGATCCTTTCCCTTTGTTCTGAATCTGACAGTCCATGATCCCACCTACACTTTTATTAACTCAACCCAGACCTTCTTTTTGGTTTTGTTTTTATATCATCATCCTTGCTCCCATACCAGTGAGCCAAGAAATCACATTCCTCTGGCCTCCCTAAGATCTCTTAACTTGTTCCCTCTCTGGTGCTTTGCATGCTGTCCTACTTTGCTATTTGAAGTACATCTTAAAACACCCATGGCCACATCATTCTTCACCCGAAGTGCTCCTCAGAGATGTGTGGGGAGAGAGGTGTGTCTGCCTTCCGAGTCTCTGCGTGCTCCCATGGAGCCCAGCCTCCCAGGGTGAAGCACACCTCCCATTTGAGGGCTGCTGAAAGCACTCTGACATTTCCGTGTGTCCTGTAGATGGAGATGTTTTGCACTCTATTCAGTTATGACCTAATTGGGCTTGGTGAGAGCTATTTAATATTCTAGAAGGAATTCCTTCAGGCCCCTTCTTTTCCATAATGAATTTTTTAAGGGCAACATTCAAAATCAAGGTCAGTTCCCAGAGGCGTCATTTGCCTTATGGTACCAGATAGAGTTTCTATGCCAATCTTATTCAGAATTAGAAAGTTTTTGTTTCATGTAAAAACTAGCTGTAATAGATATCACCAAAAGTGACATTGCCTATAATACATAGGATTCTAGTGACATTTTCTCCCACAGCAGAATCCTATAGACAACTATGGATATCTGTAGTGGTAGTCCTGGGGCATTTGTTACAGCGGAAGTCATTTCTAGTCCATCAGAGAGTTGTCCTTAGTTCTGTGTTGTGCAATCCTCCCTCTGCTTTGTTCATTGTTCTGTGATATTATACACACATACGCAGTATAGTTTAGCCTCAGCTAAACATCCAATCCTCAAAGTGACTGCCATGTAAAATGTGTGTTTCTACCTAGGTGAATGTAGACCTACCCCCCCCCCCCCCCATCTGATGAGAGGATCTTCTTTTCTCTTTTTAATATTTGAAAATAGGAACCCAAGGGTAGGTAAGAGAGCTTTGTTTTTGTCTTTACAAAGGAAGGAAGGAAGGAAGAATTCTGAGCAGCAGAGTGAGCTGCTTCCTGCTGTAGGATTGGGTTTGAGTATGGGGCACAGAGGGTCAGAATGTCTGTGCCATTTCTAGTAAATGCTTCGTCTTTAAGTGAGACAGGAGGACATCCGGTCACCGTGTTGGACCTCACTGGGGAACATCCTCCAGCATATTTTCATATTTGCATAATTGCTGCCACCTGTCCTTTCTAGTCTGTCTTGTGTACAGTACAGAGGGATCTCTGGTGCTTATACAAGCTCAGTATGAACTTGCTTCTGTGTGATAGTGATTAGGAAAAAACCAACAGCACGGTATCTGCAGATGACTTTGCCTTCCCCGTTTGACTGACAGTTTGAGAATCAGCAGTTTCTCAATTTAAGATTTCTTTTAAAAATTATTATTAGGTTTTTTTTTTTTTTGTGTGTGTTCATGTGTGTATGTGATGTGTGGGTGTATGTGATGTGTATGTGTGTGTTTATGTGTGTATGTGATATGTTTATGTGTGTATGTGATATGTGTGTTTATGTGTGTATATGACGTGTGTGTATTTATGTGTGTATGTGATGTGTGGGTATATGTGATGTGTGTGTGTGTATGTGTGTGTATTTATGTGTATATATGATGTGTGGGTGTATGTGATGTGTGTGTGTGTATGTGTGTGTGTTTTGTGTGTATGTGATGTGTTTATATGTGTATATGACGTATGTGTGTGTTTATGTGTGTATGTGATGTGTGGGTGTATGTGATATGTGTGTGTGTTTATGTGTGTATGTGATGTGTTTATGTGTATGTTTATGTGTGTATGTGATGTGTGTGTGTTTATGTGTGTATGTGATGTGTGTGTGTGTTTATGTGTGTATGTGATGTGTGTGTTTATGTGTGTATATGATGTGTTTATGTGTGTATGTGATATGTGTGTTTATGTGTGTATGTGATGTGTGTGTGTGTTTATGTATGTATGTGATGTGTGTGTGTGTGTGTGTGTGTGTGTGTGTACTATGACCTGCACGGAGGTCAGAGTACAATTTTATGGAGTCATTTCTCCCCTTATACATTTACAGGGATTGAACTCAGATTACCAGGTTTTGGGTGGCAAGTGCCTTTACCTGCTAAGTCATCTCACCAGGTAAGACCTCTGTTTTCATGACACACCCAAAGCTATGATAGTGTTTTTCTCTCTCTCTCTCTCTCTCTCTCTCTCTCTCTCTCTCTCTCTCTGCCTGTCTGTCTGTCTGTCTGTCTTTCTCTCTCTGACACACACAAAGGCTTCCCTTTGGTAGTCTCTAATGAAGATGCTCAGGGAAAGGATGAGGTAGAAAAGAATGGAAACTGCACATCTCTAACGGCCGCACAAATTAATCTTTATCAGGAATCTTTACCACTAGCAAAATCAGACTCTTTTCTATATGTTGAAGTTTTGAATCCTGGCTACAGAGCTCTTACAGCTTGTTCTGTTGCTCATCTGCTGAGAATACTAATCTCTCTGAGGACACTAATTAGAATAATAATTAACACTTATAACAAAGCTCTTCCACTCCCTGGGCATGCATCTCTCTTGTGCAGCCCCTCTCCTCAGATGTCTGTGCAGCTTTGATCTTTATGCTTGAAGGTGTCTGGGCTGATCCTTCAGGTAACGGACTGCCCCTCCTGTGTGGTTGCTGGATCACTGTGATTTCATTGCTTCTCAGTGAGACGTGTTTAGGTTTGTATATAAACCTTGACGCCTGTTAGTTTTCTAATTAGTCAGCTTATGCTTTTATCTTCTAATTCTTCCCTCCTGGTTTCCATGGGTGGGTTTCATGCTTCCAACCTGGCTTTGTCACTCCCTGCTTATTCTGACTCCCAGGGAAGAATGATGATCTTGGACTTTTTCTGGTACATTCAATTTTCTCAAAGCCCGGATTGGAAATATTAATACCACTAGAAATGGCAGTATGCAGTAGAATTGTAGGTTTTCCACTTGTATTAATAATAAGAGAGTGCCTGGGTGAAAGTGGGAGGGGCCGTGTTCAGCTCTTGAAGTGTTTGGTTGGGCTCCTGACTCCGCCTCTATGGATTATTTTGGTCCCGGATCTGTTTATCTTTTGAGGTTGTTGGATGTGGCCCAGCCACAGACCAGTTTGTACACAGTGTAGGATGGGTATAGGCAGTCTCGCTAATTCCTCGTGAGACACCACAAGTTCCCAGAACAGTGCCCAACAGTAGGGAATTTAGAGTCTTCCTTTGTCAAACCTGTTCATATTTTCTAAGACAAAAACTTCCTGCTCTCCATTTTCTCTGAATGGACCTTCTCCAAAACACTACTTTGGCTGAGTGAAAACTTTATTAGGGTACAAGAGAAATATGGGACTGTTTCCCTTCTGTCAATACTGACTCTGTTTCAGAGTCTGTTTTATTAGTTTGACCTTCAGATTCTTGGAATAGGGAATGTGAAGAGAATGTATCTCTGGTAGGACATGCTCAAAGTAGGGGTTCGGTGGTCAAACTTGTTAAACTTTCTCCCCCAAATGACCCTCATGCCCCAAGTTCAACAGTGACTGTACTACATGCTACCCTTTGACAGCGGAACACAATGCAGCCAACACGATGTCCTTGGGCATTTCAGTCTGTTCAACAATTCAGTTTTTTTTTTTTAAATAAGATTTATTTATTTATTTTATGTATATGAGTACACCATCACTCTCTTCAGGCACACCAGAAGAGGGCACCAGATCTCATTACAGATGGTTGTGAGCCACCATGTGGTTGCTAGGAATTGAACTCAGGACCTCTGGAAGAGCAGTCGGTGCTCTTAACCTCTGAGCCATCTCTCCAGCCCCATGTAAACATTTAATGAGGGCTCAGCAGCTCATTCCTTGTCTCCCTTCAGTCACACTGAGAAGGAGGGAACACCAGTAGTTCTTTATGTAAACGTGTTAATTTTCATTTGCTCTTTTGAACCAATAAAAGTCATTGAGGATCAGTTGGATGAGCTTAAAGAGATGGGGTGCCCGTGGTAGGAAGGAGACAAGGCTGAGCACTTCCTGGATTGCCTGGTGCTGTTGTTCGGCTTCATAAATGTTTGTAAGACAGCTCAGTCACCACCATAGGCAGCTAGCGGGCAGAATGGCGGTGGTCATCCACGGGCTCTTCACTCTTCACTGTGTGGCTGTAGGCACTCTCCACGTGACTCTGCTGTGCTGTGTGAATTAAATGCAGACACATATGAAGGAAGCAAGGGCTTAGAAAGAGAAGGTTCTCTTTAAAAAGAGTAAGCGTTTTATTTACGTGCACATGCACACATGCATACTTAAAAAAGTACCTAAAACGTTGGATCTCCTGGTGCTGGGGTTATGGGAAGTTGTGAGCTACCCCATGTGGGTGCTGGGAACTGAACTCTAGGCCCATGGAAGAGTAGTTCTCCATTCCTCCAGCTACAGAATACTCTCCTTTAACATCTTTGCTGTATCATGAGACTCATCTCAGGCTGTCTAGCTGTAGATAGACATTCACGAATCAGGGCAAATTGCTCCAGCTGTCCAAGCTGAGGCCATCCTAGCTCAGGAAACCAAAGCCAAGCCTCTACAGAGACAACCCTGAGAGACAATGGATGAGCCATGCTGTAGGAAGAGCAAGCATAGTGAAGCCTGCTGGCGCTTAGTCAGCTGACCCCATGTGTTTCGCTGACTCAGGAGCTAAGTCAATGTTAGTTGTCTACCAGTGGAGGTATGTGGTCATTATTATGCTCCAGTGGTGGTTAAACACTGCAAAATTTATGTTATTAATCATCCTTTGCAGATGGAGAAGTGGAGGCTTTAAAAGACTCATCAATACACCTAAGGCCTGATAGGTGACCATGCTGAGACTTGACCAAGGTCTTCTGATGTCCTTGAATTACATAATTTGTCAATTACAACCTGTAAAGTTAACAAGTACTTAATTTTATTTACAATACAGTCTTGTGTGTAATCTTGCCCAGTCTGGAACTCAAGATTTTCTTATCTTAACCTCCCCAAGTGCTATGATTAAAGCTGTTCAGCGCCATGCCTGGATTTTTTTCTGTGTTTATATGTACATGTGCACATACATGTATGCACACACGCATGTACACTCATGTATATATATGCTGCTTAAGTGCAGGGCCTTATGCTGTATAAACAGAATTCCTGGACTACATGCTCAACTCCAGGTTATCTATAAAACACTAAGACTGGCTTTCTCTGCCTCTCATGCTGATCCCTCAAAAGCATAGCCAGATAGAAAAAGAAAAAAAAAGTAGATGTTCTTAGAGGACCATTTAAAAGCAAGGCCATTAAAAACTCGGTGTGTTTCTTCCCTTTGCTAAATTTGTGTTTCCTTTGATTTATTTTAGGCTGAAATTGCCCCTCACTCAAGAACTCACTCCCTTTTGCTTCCATGGCATAAGCCACAAAGACTGCACGAAAACATAAAAAGAACCCTTACTTTACTTATGCAAGGAAAATAAGATATTATGGAGTTTTCTCTGCTGGCGTAAGCGAGCAGATTAAGTGTAAGTAGGATCTGAACAGACTTCCATTTCCCCGACACAAAAATAGTGCGTTTGACCACATTTTTTTTTATGTTTTAGTACATTTTTTTGTCAACACTCTTTTATTATATATAAAAATCCTATCTCTATTGCTTATAGGAGTTTTAAAATCATTTCACAGCTGAGTGAAGCCCTAAACAGAGCCATCTTAGTGTAATGAAGCAGAAAGCGATTGCTTCTTAACAAGACTGGTATACGGTGACAAACAGCTTATAAAAATCCCATCTGCTACAAAATGCCTCCGTCTCACTCGCCTTAGCATCTAAATAGTATATTTCCTATCGCTTTCCGGAAACAACAGAGGGGGATAAAAAGCCTGCCCCACCACCTGATTGTCCTCTGACAGGAAAAGTGCTCCATTGCTAACGTGCTCCTGATGAAATCCCTCCCAGCGCCACCCAGTTTGAGCCCGCCCAGTGTACATGGATTTCCGGCCGCCTACTTCTCCCTTCCAAGAGGGTCACACAGTAATGCAACAACATCAAACTTGTCCCATGTCCTGCTATGTTTAGCTTTAGGGTTTGTTTAATGGAAACAAAATACAAGTCCAAAGTAAGAATCCATGGCTGTGCGGACGGTTGGTTGGCGTGTTGTGTTTTAGAAGGGCACCTGCTGACGTCATCCACTCTCAGTTCTATGTGACTCTGCGCATGCGTGTCTGTATTCTTTGCATGGCTTCTTCAAGCGTCTTCCATTCGTCACCAATTTAATACACTTATGTGTATGGCATGTGTGTGTGTGTGTGTGTGTGTGTGTGTGTGTGTGTGTGTGTGTATGATGTGTGTATGAATGGCGTGTGTGTGTGTGTGTGTGTGTGTGTGTGTGTGTAAGCCAGAGGTCAACATTGAGTGGCTTCTTCAACATCTCCTCGCCTTATTTTGTCAGATGAAATTTCACATTGAATCTGGAGCTGCTGAGCACTGGGTTCTCCAAACTCTTGTCTCCCTGGGATTGGGATTACAGACTCACACTTCCATGCCTGGCTGTTTACATGGATACTCAAAATCCAAACTCAGGGCCTTATGCTTGTATGACAAACGCTACCTTCTGAGCCATCTCCTCAACTCCTGGGTTATTTCCTTTTACAGAGAATAAACCAGAACATCCAACAACCTTTCAGAATGCTTCACGTCTAGAGGTGACCTATGATTGCTTCACGTCAAGCACACACACAATCTTTTCTGAAAAAATAATCTAACTTCTTCCATTAGGTTAAAAAAATCCATTTTGCTTCCTGGATTATTTTGTTTTTAGGATATGGGGAATTTTCTTGCAAAGAGACAATAAAAGCTGCTGTTTAAATATATTTAACCTTCAAATAAAATGTTAGAAAATTCTCTGGTTCTTTGCAGAGGCCCTTCAAGAACCTGCTGTGATTTGGTCCCCATTTTCATGCTGTCTTTATCCCAGGCAGGACTTTGTTACAAAGAATATTTCATGTATACTTTCCTTCATGATGACGATAGTCACTGAGTAGCTACCATGCTCCCGACTCTCTTATGATGTCATTCCATGCCCCTGACTCTTGTATGATGTCATTCCATGCCCCTGATTCTTGTATGATGTCATTCCATACCCCTGACTCTCTTATGATGTCATTCCATGCCCCTGACTCTCTTATGATGTCATTCCATGCCCCTGACTCTCTTATGATGTCATTCCATGCCCCTGACTCTCTTATGATGTCATTCCATGCCCCTGACTCTTATATGATGTCATTCCATACCCCTGACTCGCTTATGATGTCATTCCATGCCCCTGACTCTCTTATGATGTCATTCCATGCCCTTGACTCTTGTATGATGTCATTCCATGCCCTGACTCTTGTATGATGTCATTCAATACCCTGGACTCTTGTATGATGTCATTATCCTTAAAGGAACTCTGTGAGGCAGTATGATGACACCTTCATAAACACAGAAAGGATATGTAGGCTAAAGAGAGGTTGTATGTCGCACAGCAGCTGGCCAGGTCTTGTTCTAGAGGTTTTTATTAAGTCATATGCCTCAGAGAGTATGCAGGGAGATGAATATGTAGAGAGCACTGAGCTAGGGATCACTGCTTGGCATGTCACACTGATAGAATGGTTGGATCAAACTGAGACTTTGCCAGACTCGTGGATCTGTGATCTGAATGGGTAGATGAAGGAGGGTAGAGAATCAATAATGTGTCTAAAGAACACCCATTCTGTGACTGCTTGGAATATTTAAATGTTACTTTGATGTTTGGACATTTGAATTGTTCGCCTTTTTTCTTTTAATGAACATTTAGATGGTTTCCATTATTTTGGCTATTCTGCAAAAAGATGCCAAGAACATTGTTGTAGAAATTTTTTGTGGTCATATACACGCATTTCTCTTAGGATTATAAAGAGGTGTAGTATTTATTTATTCAACAAAAAACTGAATAACTACTGTGCACTGGGCACTGATTTAAGTCTTGGTAGTAAGATCGTAAGTGAACTTGAAACATATGTGTTCTCATGAAGCAATTCAGGGTTAGGAGACAGCTGGGCAGCATGAGGGAAATAGCCATGGAGCTATGATAAAGATGAGTGGAGACCGAGAGGGAGAGGGAGATGAAGAGGAAGTAAGGAGGGAGCTATGATTGCTCTCTAACACAAAAGGGTGACATGGAACTGAGACCACGCCCCAATAGGATGGGGGAGCTAGGCCTATGAATGAAGTGCTGGCAAAGGGCACAGGGTAATACAGAAGTGTATAAACAATCATTACTAATGATGTGTAAAAAGTCCACCCAGGGAGGGTCCGTAGAAGTCCCAGAGCTGTGGAAAATGAGTAAGCTCCAGTTTGATCTCGGATCGGGTGAACCCCAGAGTGTGGGTCTTTCATTATAGAGCTCCATGAGCTTGTGACTATGTTTTTACGTATTTTCTAGTCTTTGGAAGTTGTTGTATACATTTCTGTATATGACTAAGCAAAAATGAACCCGTAGTTTTTATTATAATACAATCTTAAGTCAAGTGATCAGAATTTTGAATCAACTAGCAACTGACAGGAAAAGGGAATATAAAATGCAGACTCATTGAAAATGGCCTTTAAAGGACAGCTCTGAGCTGCTAAATAGGTGAAACAAGCTAAGCTATGGAGTGTGAGTGTATCGATTCTTGGTGTGTTGTATGGTATTGATACTGAGTACTGTGTTAGCCAGTTACAATACTTAGCTGGTAACTTGTAAAGTAAGTGCCCTGCACTGGAAAAGAAACAAAGTAATAAGGTGACCACAGTCTGAATGTAGATTGGAAGTGGAGTAGAGGTGACTGAGCTCATTAAAAATAACGAGGAAGGACAACAGATAGTCCCCAAGGGCTGCCACTTGCCAGTATGTGTCCAGCAATTCCACATGGCTGCTGTGTGCCAGTCTGTGTTCAGTGATTCCACAGGCGATTGTTTCCTGTTTTCATTAGAAAAGTAAGAAAGGGGGCTGGATCTGGCCAACAGAAGCTCAGTCATCTATTAAACATTGTTTCTTCTTCAGTAAGAACTTTCTGTTGCTCTTGCGGACTCCAGCTACTTAGGTGTTATCCCGGAGAAAAGAATACATAGATTGACTCTATTTGTTCCTCACTCAAGTTCTTTGAGACAAAGTATTTTAGGCCAGGGATGTTAAAAACAAGATACATGTAAATACCCACAATACCCCTGGACATCCACATAGCGAGAGCACAGGCTGCTTAGGACCATGGAGGCTCAGAGGCTGGCTTTAACTCTGCATTTTCCAGAATGTGTGGGACACATCTCAGCAGATTTTATTTCAGGTCCTTTTTGTCCTCAACTGTCCCCATTCTTTCCTTCCTCCTCTTTGGTATGCAGAAGCATATCATTTTAATTTCCTTCGTAATGAACATGAGCCACTTGGATATTAAAACCATTCTTTTTAAGAAGCACGTGAAATGCCAATTCTCTCCAAATTCCATTCTCCTGTCTGCCACCCATTCTGCTCTGACTCCTCTCCGTTTGCCATTTGTGATGACGGCTTTGGCAGTGCTGTTTTCTGATGCGGCTATTCTTCATGTTTATGGGTGTCTCTGGTAGCATAAAGATAAAGACAGCCTCAGTTCCTGCTCTACAGCTCAGGCCTAATGTGTTAGCAGTGGAAGGAGCTGAGGAGCCCATGGCATCCCTTGCCGGTCCCCAGTGCTAAGGTCTCATTATACTGCAATGCCCTCAGGCTATACTGCTGCCAAACACATGCAAGCAAGGCATAACAGTATTAGAGTGAGTAAGATGGGCTGGATTTATGGGATCACGGATGTGGCTTCCTGGAATTCACAAAGGAAATATGTTTCCCCTGGTAGAAGTGGCCATGCAAAGGGACAGCAGGTGTTTCAGCTGTGAGAGAGGAGATGGACACAGGACTTCATGGTGTTAATAGAATCAACATCTGCCCTAGATGTTTCTCTTCCAGAGAGGAGACAGTGCTGTATGAATAGAAAAGTTCTCACATGCATGAATAAGGCATGTAGTGTGGGTGAAATTCTTACCCTCACAAGTCTTAGAGATTTGGAGGCCTCTGGATGTGGCATCCAGCACAAATCCATGTTTATCTAGAGTGAAGTAGACACAAATGGTCATGGTAAGACCACCAGAAAGAAGCTTACAGTCTTGTGTTGAGCTCTATGACAGGTAATGGCTTTTATATTAAAGACAAACAAGCAAACAATAAAAACAAAAACAAACGAGCCATCCTAGATGTGTTGAATAGTTTTAGACTGGAGTGAATTAAATAAGCAGATGGTAATAAAGTCTTTTTATTTCCCTTCCTCATTTCTTGATGGATCAGGTGCAGCTTTTTGTTAATCTTTCCCGTTACTTGCAAGGAAATTCACTGTAGCCTTTCTTTTCCTCTCGCTATTCCTGTTCTTTTAGGAGTAAGGGGATGCAAATAATGGCTCAAGCAGAACTGAAGTACGGGCGGCTCTGACAAGAATTTAAATCAAGGATGGAGGTGCTGCTCCCCAGGAGGAGCCATAAGTGGTGGGCAAACTTCATAAACACACAGAGAATGCAACACAGTATCAGGAACAGCTGGTAAACCTCACATGATATTTAGCCTGAATGGTAAAGCTGATGGATACATTATGTTCAGTTTTCTATTTCCTTTCCACAGCAGCTGTGGAAATCGTCCTAAGGTGACGCAATGCAGTATGGGTGATGCTACCGAGGACTGAGACAATGGATGCCGCTAGAGTCAGGCTGGGACTATTTGGATGCAAGCAACAGAAATTATTCTAGGTCAAAAGAGAAATATTTGCTGGAAGGCTAAGGAGAAATAGAATACCAAAATAACAAGTTTCAGAGCAAGAACAGGACTGGGGATACTCCAGGAGTCCGTGCTGCTGTTAGTGAGCAGCGGCTCAGGGGGCCGGTTTCAGGAGGGAGCACTTGACTGAATCACCATGGTCATATTTGCCATTCCCTACTGTTGTGGCTACAGCATACAACATTGTGTTCATTAGAAGAGAGAGGCTTGTTTAATGGGACACCAGAGAAACATTGTCAGAAGAGAGGAATTGCATGCCCATCAGCTCACTGAGGTAACTGTCCACTGCACAGCATATATGCCTTTGATTCCTATGGCTTTTAGTTCATAGTCAATGAAGTCTGTGAGAGGAAGTAGATATAGTCAGAGAAGGAAAACCATCATTATCACGACAGAGCACACAGCCTTCTGTTGTATAATACCTTACACTGGCACTGAACACAAACTTCTGGGCTGTTACCAGCAGAAGCAATGAACTTTTTTGCCCATTTGGAAATCTTTCTTATGTTAGGCAGGAACATAGCTATTGAAAAAGTATCTATGGCTATCTGCCTATAAGAAATATTGAGAACCTTGCAGATGCCCGGTTCAAGAAGAAGGGTGTGATGGTAGCCTCAGTTTAGTACTGACAGCTTGGGAGTATCCTGGACAGCTGCTGTTACTGAGCTAGTGTTAGAAGCCTGGGAAGCTGGACTCTAGGATTAGTGAGGCCTGGCAGGAAGGTAAAAAAATGTCTCAGAGAGATGCAGCTGACACAGACCTGCACAGCTTTCCCCTGGTTTTCTTTTTCATTAGGATCACTGAAGGAATGTGCCACACACATCGAGGGGCTGGTCTGTTGGGGGCTAGGTAGGACCAAACTCCCAGTGGGGTCCTGTAGATGGAACACGGAGTGATGAGCCGACTTGCTTGGCAAGGTCAACAACGGACTGGAACCAGGGCCTGGGGCTTGATGCTTTCCCTGTAAAGCTGAGGTCAAATGTTCCAGACCTGAGGTGTGAAAGGCTTTGCTTACTGAACCGGAATGTCCCTAGCAAAGCTGGAGGAAATAGTGCTGCTCTGAGTTCCCATCATTCCTCTGGCTTCTCTGTCTTCTGTTTATCTATCTGAGGGAAAATCTAAGGAGCCATGATACTAATAACTTGCAGGCATGGGTCATTAACCCTCATAGTCCTCTGGAATCAAGATTTTAACTATATATTTTTTTTCAATTCTGGTCCTCTTCATGGGAGTCACAGAATAACCCAGAAAAAACCTGTGGCCTTTCCCTTTTATATTCTATGCCACATGCCAATCCTTTCTGGAAACACCCCAGATACACAGGCCTGTTTCATTAGTCCTAGATCACTCTTAATGTCAGTCAAACTTATAACTGAGCCCTGTTATGTTTGAGTTCTGAAAATGAGAGTAGTTTATATAATATCATTTTTTAACTGAAGGGTGGGACCACTGACAGAAGACTTCCTCTTGCAGTCAGGGCAGCCAAACTCCAAAAACCAGACACACAGATATGGATTAACACACACACACACACACACACACACACACACACACACACACAGTATATATAATATACGTGTGTGTGTATAAATACTATATATTTATGTGTATATACTATAAATATATACATATATATAGTATTTATACACACATGTATATGTATGTGTGTATATATATATAATACATATATATATATACTGTATTCTATATTATAGTATACAAGCAAGAGATAGGAACCTTCCTTAGCAATATCTTCATAAATAGGGTATACATGCAAGTGCAGTCACAGAGACTAATAACACAGGGAGGTAAGGCCATGTCTCAGAAACTAGGCTGTGAGCTTTGATGCAGACTGATAAAGGACAAAGGTTCAGCAAGACCTGAGGTAAGAGTCTTCATGGCCTCATAAATAGACACTAGCACCCTTTTACAGTTTGTAATCTGTTGTGTTCAGTTTTGTGTGGATTAGCTGTGTAGGGAACATTTGGAGTATACATGATATATTGGTGATTTGTCTTTTCCCAAGTTAGCTTTCTGTAATTTTGAGGTAATCCCTAGAGGATTTCGGAAAGGCTTGGCACAAATGGACCCAGAGGCTGGTCGCCTGGCACTTCACGGAGGAAGAGAACTGCAAGGGGGAACATGTCTATGGATAGGATGGATGCGTGTGTGTGCGTGCGTGCGAGAGAGAGAGAGAGAGAGAGAGAGAGAGAGAGAGAGAGAGAGAGAGGTGGACAGAGTCTCTGTGGCTTTGTCATTTACCAGTTTAGTGACCTCTCTAAGTTTCACTTTCATCAATTGAGAAATGAAGACAAGGATGTGACCCCTGTCCTGTACAGCCATTGGCAAAGCAGTTACATAAAGGGTTGGCACAGCGTCTGCATGTAGCAAGAGCTCTGTATGTTGTTATCTCTTAGGTTTTGCACAAAGACATGATTATACTAACTCATGAGAAAACAGGTTTTGAGTAGAAGCTTTGGCTATAGAGCTGAGTAAGGGGTTTTTAGATTATTGATTAGTTGATAACACATAACATGTACATATTAAAGTGATTATAAATAACACAGAGTCATGGTAGGTACTTTGTAAGCCCAGCGCTTGACCTGTGTGTCTTGTCTACCTCAAACAATAATGTAATATTCAGATGAATCTACAGAAGTATGGTGTCTGGATCATAGGATGGCGTTGTCTTTATTGTTCTTGACTCTCTTCAGAAGACGTGTGGCATTCTAAATAACTCTGAATTTGGGGTACGTCTAATGTGTCATATTGAAATACATTGATAGAATCTATAGAAGGTCTAGATATTTACTGAGAAATGTTTGAGGGAAGTGGGATTGGGTGGAGATGAAAAGGAGACTGGATTTCTGTCTTTAAGTCACAAGATGAGAATCATCTTGTACAATGGGGGGAGACAGAAGTAGGTTACGGCTCAGGGAGACGAGGCTAACCAGGATGTCCTCTTTGTATTGTCCTCTGTATTGGTTGTATTCCTGCTACTAGAAGATTTTCCTATACATGCAGAGAGGACTAGTGTTTCTTTGAGTTGGAGTTCTTGATAAATATTAGGCAACTCCAGTCTTTTGACTCCAACACTCAGTAAACATTCTATGAAGACAAAGAAGCAGTCACAGCCCAGTAGATCCTTACTGTTTCCTGTGGCTAACTTCTGCACAAGGGGACATGCTTCAGAATTGGCTCTCAGAACCTGGTGTCTCTTGACCAAGGAGACTATAAAAGCTGAGGGAAAGTGGCCAGATGGTAAGAAACTCTAAGCATTGTGTGGCCGGAATACTATAAAGGAACAGAAGGAAAATCTTTCCTCATTGTGCCTCATGTAGACACTACTGCCTTTGATTTTTTGGATGTCAGGAGTCAAGGGCACTCACGAAGTTGGGATCAAATGTCTTCACAAGGACTAGAAAGAGCTCTCTGAAGTCAGTTAGCCTGTTCTCTAGCGTTCTTAAGAGAGAAACCATGAGGCATACTCTGGTCAGAAAGATGGAGGAGCATGGGAAGATTACCTTGTCTCTGTCCCTAACAATCTCTCTGCCTTGTCTGGTGATGGAAAGGAGACTTACTGAGGAATGATGGGCCAATAATGCTGGGGGATTCCAGCAACTTCTACACAGGGTCTTCAAGTGGATGTAGTAACAGTCCCCAATGTACAGATTAGCACCCATTAAAGTCATACTTAACAAGGAACACAGTGCCTAGTGCACCACAGACCCCCAGTGAGTGACACATACAGTGAGCTTCAATGCCTTATTCTCTTGCTACATTCTGGGGTGGAAAAGGGGGAATGTTCAACGGCTTCCATACAACTTTAAGTATTTATTATTATTACTAAAAATTGATTAGTTACAATTCATTTACAATTTGAATTACCCTTACATTTTCTATCTACTTTTAGCCACTTTGGAGCCATGTTATTAGCATCTTTCGTTAAAAACTATTTATCTTTGTTGAATGAGTATTTTGTCTGTCTGTATGCCTGGGCACCACATGTATGCAGTAAACACAGAGGACGGAAAAGGGTGTTAGATCCCCTTGTATTAGAGTTACAGATGTGAGCTGCCACAGAGATGCTGGGAATTGAACCTGGGTCCTTAGCATGAGCAGTCAATGTTCTTGACTGTTGAACTGTCTCTCCAGCCTATTTTAGTTAAATTTTATTAAATGTTAGTTCTCTAAATGGTGAAACAATAAGTAACGTTTATTTGAAGATTTCCCTGGAGTGAATTCCATTTTTGGAGTTCAAAAACTGCATAAAATCATGAAAAAAGTAACTATAAATTACTGTAATTATAATAAACAGATATCCTGATAATTAGTGTTGGAAACTGGAGAATAAATTGTCTTAAGAAATTCATCTATCCTTGAACATTTACACTGTAAGTTGGGGAGGAGAGTTCGGGCTGACCTTAATAAACATGAAAAAGCTATAGCAGAGACACCAATCTGTACAAGACAAATGGGAAGGGAGTCCACCATATTCTAATTACATTTCTTCCTCTTGATAATGTGAGTTAATTCTTGTAAATATTATATAGCAACTGTCAGTAGCCAATACACCCATGATATACTCTATGTCAGGAGAATTTGTTTTACAACTGTCTTAGGGTTTTTAATGCCATAGGGAAACACCATGACCAAAGCAAGTTGAGGAGGAAAGGGTTTATTCAACACTTCCGCAGCACTGTTCAACAATGAAGGAAGTGAGGACAGGAACTCAGTCAGGGCAGGAACCTGGAAACACGAACTGATGCAGAGGCCATGGAGGTGCTGCTTACTGGATTCTTCCCCATGGCTTGCTCAGCCTGCTTTCTTATAGAACACAGGATCACTAGCCCAGGGATGGCTCTACCTACAATGGCCTTTTTCCCATTGATCATTAATCAAGAAAAGGCCCTACAGCTGGATCTTATGAAGGCATTTTTTTTTTTTTTTTTTTTTTTTTTTGGTTTTTTGAGACAGAGTTTCTCTGTGTAGCCCTGGCTGTCCTGGAACTCACTCTGTAGACCAGGCTGACCTTGAACTCAGAAATCCGCCTGCCTCTGCCTCCCAAGTGCTGGGATTAAGACGTGCGCCACCACCGCCTGGTATGAAGGCATTTTCTTAATTAAGGTTCTCTCCTTTCAGATGACTCTAGCTTGTGCCAAGTTGACATAGAGTAGCCAAGACAACAACTGAATGGAAATTTCAACAACACCTACAGATTACATCGCGTTTTGTTTTTAAGACGTTTGATGACTGTGACACCATGATTTCTTAACCTCCCCCTCCAAAAGAGTAAACTAATTATCATGCCTGATTGAAACCCTCTATGATCAAGCAATATGAAGAATTAAAGACAAAACCTGACTGTTATGAAACTTCACATGCAGAATTACTTTGTGCAGGTCATGCATATTTATAACTAAACCGTTCTTTGATGTGCATCAATAATGCACCTTGGGATTACACAAAGAATAATTCATAAGCATTCTGGAAATGAGGAAGAAGCCACAATTAAATCATGGTAATTAGCATGAATATTGGGTGATGGTCGGAAGGAATCGCAGATTCCCACTGAACGGGCTTGGCTTCTCAGTGAGTCTCAGAATGCTAAGATTTAGCAAACAGAAGGTGAGATGCCAGCAAGTAACTTTCTGGAAATACAGCCTTTCCAAGATCGTTGATGACAGTGAGGACGAACTCTGCATTGGTGAAACATCTCTATCCACTTGTTAAACTTTAAAAATATTTGTCTGCTACAGAACGCAGCGTTAATTCCTGCCCTGAATTCAGAGCACGAGGCCATCCAAGTTCTGCTGGTGTTTTAGCCCTTAACTGAATTTAAAATGCAGAATTAGGGAGCACATGTTTCATCTATTTAAGAAATAAAATAATTTATTTTAATATTTAATCTTCAGGATAGTTAGGACTCCTTTAATCTTCAGGCAAAGCAGTTTTGTCAAGTCTAAGTTTGTTAATAATTTAATTTTTTCTTCCAGACTTGAAAGCCTTCACTGTGTGCTTGTTATTAGTTTTCCGTTGCTTTGCTAAGACATCACATCCAAAAGCGACTCTCAGAGAGGAGAGTTTATTGTTTGTTATGGTTCCAGAAGGATATGGGCATCATGGCAGGGAAGCCTGGTGGTAAGTGGCCAGCATGGATGGAGAAGCTGAACACTCACATGCCAACCATGAGGCAGAGAGAGCAAACTAGAAGTGGTGTGAAGCTTTTAATCACAAAGCCTGCTCCCAGTGACGCTCTTCCCCCAACAAGGCTGCTCCATCTAACTCTCCCCAAACAGTATCACCAGCTGAGACCAATGATGAAATGTCCCAGACTACAAGGTCGTTTCTCATTCAAACCACTGCAGGGCTTCCATGGAAACGTAGTATCAGCATTCACACTGTAAATGAATGCTGGAGTTTTGACCCAAGGTGTTGGTTTTTATCCTTTAGAACTGTATCTACTTATTTATATTTTAGTTGGTGAGACAAAGTCTTGCTGTATAATCCAGGCTGGCCTTGAACTCCTGGTCATTCTGCCTCTAGGATAAAAATGAGTGTCATCACATCTGGCTGCTATACGTATGGCCAGATGGTATATCCAGTGGCTCAGGTGATTCTGGAACTGACTTTTCCTTTTCCCTTTCTCATTTCAGAGTATCCCAGTAACCTGGTGCCTTGACTTCTTTCTTTCCACTTTTCACCCTAACACAGAGTGTTACTGGGACCTCAGTTGCCATGGACAACACCCATTTCCTTACCATTGCTTTAGTCTGAACCATCATTACCTCACAGGGTTCAGGCAATGGTTTTCTTCTTCTCCAGTGTCTTTATCTTCCATTCCTTTCTGGCCAAGACAGCAGGAGAAATGCTCTAAGCCACAAACCAGCTCTCAGTGTTCTTTCAAAAATGTTGAGTTTCTCCTGCATTTGATTTCACAAACATTACAGTTCTCAGACCTTGACCATGTGTGTCCAGTGGGTGTTTCATTCCAAGTCAATCTTCATGTTCTCCACTCTCCACCTTCCAAATCTTGTTTTTGAATGTTTGTCCTATGTGCAGATTATGTCCTTAATCACCATGGAAACAGTTCTCCCAGGCAATGAACTCTTTGGTTGATTTTTATTTCTACCCTTAACTTTTTCCCATCTTTATTTTCTCTGTATCCACTCTGAATCCACATCCATTGTAACCATATAGAATTTTGTAACCATATAGAATTTTGTTGGCAGATATTTATTATACATTGAACTGTGTTCTATGAGGCCATTCTTTATAAAATAGATCATACACTTTGACCATATTCCCTCACACACAGGTCTCTTCTTTTCCTCCCTTTCTCTCCTCTTGGTCCCCTCTGTTTCCCTAGACAGTTTCTTATTGTCAAATAGTTTTTATGTAAGTGAATTATTATAATTATGTTCTGGAAACCCATACTTCCTTAAGATCTCATCTTCTACTTTTTCCATAATATGTCCACACAGTCATTTCTATAGAGACGTTCTATATCATGTAAAAACTGAAAGACCCCCGAGAGGGAGACTCTCACTCAAGTCTTGGGATGTCACAGCCACCCAATAACTCACAAGACACCGATCTAGATGCAAACAGTAAGAGGCTTTAATCTGGGAATCAGCTGGCTGATGGTCAACTCATAACTCATGCAGGAGCAGAGGAATTGACCAAGCAACCGAGGGAGAGGAGAACTTTTTATAGGGTAAAACCACAAACCAGGGAGGTGAGGGGGTAACCAAAGGAACATGTTTTCAACTATATATTTTGTGGTCAGCCAGTTCCTGGAATGACCCAGCTGACCTGTATTCTTGGTTCCTGGAATGTGTCTCTGTGCTTTGGGCCTTCCCCACCTGCAGGTGGGTTCTCTTCCATGAGATCTGAGGAATGTTAATCAGCCTTTCCCTTCCTCTCCAGAATGCTAATCCAACAAGTGTCCTCTGACTCAGGAGTAATGTACTCCTCCCGGAATGCAGAATGTATCCTGGGGCAATGAATTCTAAGACCTAAAAATCTCACATTTAGTTCTGCTTTCTTTGTGGAACTAGTGAATGGCTGGCCTACATTTTTGGCTCAGGTCTAGGGTCATAAAAACTTTCCACACTTTTCATAAGTTTTCTATATCTTTTTATTTTTATTATTTATTTATTTATTTTGTAGTATTAAGAGGTAGGAGCCTTAGCAGCTGGTTAAGGCACAAGAAAATATTCATTGTTAGTAGGAGTCATGCCCCTTTGGCAGCAATCTGAGGAGGCTGTCTTTTCCTTCCGCCCTGTGAGGAGGAAGAAGTTACATCCTCTTTGAGGAAGGGAGCCACCCAGGAGCAGACATCTCAGTTGCTACTGTAAGACCCCCAGGAAGGGAGGACCTCACCCAAGCCTCAGGAATTCTCAGCCACCCAGTAACTCACAAGACACTGAACTTGATGCAATCAGCAAGAGGTATATTTCGATCAACATGTTGAGGTCAAGACCCATGACCCATGCAGGGGCAGTAGGGTCTGACCCCCGGGCTTTGAAGACAGAGAAAATTTAAAGGCCAAAACCACAGCCCAAGGGGGAAACCACAACCCAAGGGGGAAACTACAACCCAGGGAAAGTGAAGGAGGGTTATTGGAGAGTAACTGTGGAAAGTCCCAGCCCATTATTCAATTTGTGACAGGGTCCAAGGAACAGTCATGGGGAACATTTTGTATAGACTATTCTCAAAGAGTCTATTCATAACCAACCATCTATCTTATGGTCAGCCAAGTTCCTGAAACACAGAGCTCATGACCAAGCTGACCTGTACTCTCGGTTCTGCCCAGTCTGCTAGGAGTTTCTGAAAAATTTTAACCCTTTCACTACCTCAGATCTGCAAGTGATTTGACCTAGCACTTCAAGCCTTCCAAACTGTGGGAAATGCATTTTTGCTGCCTTTGAATTGTCCAGTGTGTTTGTTGTAACAGCCCAAAGGGTCCAAGACATTCCCTTGATAAAAACTCAGAGCCAGTTCAGCATTCTGTGCCCACTGTGTGGTCAGGGCTAGATGCTGGAGATGTAACTGCGATCCAGGCCAGCCACAGTCCTGCCCTTGCAGAGCCTGGAGTATCTTGTATCTTGTAAAGATACAAGAATGTAAATCAGCATCAGTCTTGCAAGGAGTCAGGGAGGGCTTCCCGGATAAAGCAGCACTGAGATTTGGAGCAGCAGGACTTGGGCTGACACACAGAGATGTGGAGGTGGAGAGAACTGTGCTGTCAGGGAAGAACCTGGAGCTGCTCCCTGTGGCCTGAACGAAGGGTGAGTGGAGAGTTGGGGTAAGTCTGCGGCAGCATCATTTGTGGGGTGCCTTGAAAACCTGAATGTTTTTAAGAGGTAGAAAGCACCAGAGGGGTTTTAAGGAGGTCATGGCATAATTACCTTTGCTTTAAAATTCTCCAAGGATAAGCTGGTTGACAAGAGAGTTTTGTAAACTTTTTCCCTGGGTATCCCCCAGGTGTTTTGGTCTCCTTAATTTTACTGAGTCATTAATGCTGAGTCATTACCCTGTGTCTTCCTTGGACTCCTTGGATTGTTTGTTGAGGTTTGTGATTCTTTTAAATTCTATGTCCTGGAGTTCATCTCTGTAATTCTCACTGACAAACATTTATGTGGGACTGGTGAGATTTGGAGAGGAGATACACACACACACACACACACACACACACACACACACACACGCACATGCACGAATGAACACACACATATATTTGTAGTTTTGTGTTAAGATCTGAGAATGTAGACATCTTTTGTTCTGTGACTGATATGGACAGAATAGATTGAGGCCGAAGAGAGGATGGTTTGGATGGAAGAGAGGATGTGGGTGGGTTTGTAGGACTTTTTGGTCTTTTGGGGTTTAAATTTAAGATTAAAAGAATCCCACTGTCCCAGGACACATCCCGGGAGGGGCACATTCCTTAGTCAGAGGACACTTGCTGGATTAACATTCAGAAGAGGAAGGGAGAGGCTGATTAATATTCCTCATACTATAGTGAAGGGGACCCACCTGCGGGTGAGGAAGGCCCAGAGCACAGAGACACATTCCAGGATGGGAGGTGGTCAGGAAGAAAGTTATGTGTGAATCTGAGTCATCTATAGACCGGACCTGAGAAGGTCAGCCTTTGGGGTCCTTTGTGGTTTCCCTCATGTACTCTGTATAAGAACCGCTCCCAGCTTTTGTTCGGGGTTCTCTTGCTGACTTTCGAGAGAGACCTGGTACACCAGTATTATTAAACCTCATGTTGTTGCAGTGAACCCTCTGTCCACGTGTGATTCTGGGGGAGTGCATCCTGGCTTGGATCTTAGAACCCAACATTCCAACAGGTTGAGCCCAGCAGTTGGAAATGATATGGGTCAGTGGTCGTCAACCTGTGGGACATGACTGCTCTGGAGAGGGAGCGTTGAATGACCCTTTCACAGGAGTAGCCAGAGACCATCAGAAAACACAGATATTTACATTACAGTTAATAACCATAGAAAAGTATAGTTATGGAGTAGCAATAAAAATAATTGTATGGTTGGGGGTCACCACAACATGAAGAACTGTATTGAGTGGTCGTAGCATTAGGGGGGATTGAGAACCGCTGACTTAGGTGGAAAAGGAGATCGGGCTGGTGTACAGATTGCTCATCCTGGTCAAAGCCTGGAGTGTAGGATAGATTTGTCCTGATGAAGAAGATGGGTGAAGCATGGGAGGAGCCAATGAAGAGGTCAGCTCGGGAACTTTGGAAAGGTCATGGGACACTTGCTGGATTGGAAAGGCTAGTTAACATTCCTCAGTCGGAGGACACTTGCTCTCCCCAAAGGGAGAGGCTGATTAACATTCCTGAGACCACAGGGGAGGGAACCCACCTGCAGGTGGGGAAGGTCCAGAGCACATAGACATATTCCACAGGACAGGCCAACCCTTGCCACCTACAGACAAGGGAAGTCCTTGCCACCTCATTCCCTAAGACCAATCAGTTTAAAAAATCACATTGTTCTGCCAATCATACTGTGCCTAGTTGCTATTGAAAGACTCCAGAGAGGGGAGACTCTCACTCAAGTCTCGGGATATCATGGCCACCCAATAACTCTCAAGACACCGATCTTGATGCAAACAGCAAGAGGCCTTATTTCGGGATCAGCCGGCTGAGGTTGAGACTTATAACCCACGCAGGAGCAGAGGAGTGTTGACCCTGAGCTCAGGGGGAGAAGGGTATTTAAAGGAAAAAAAAACACAAACCAGGGGGTGGGGGGAATACCAGTGGAAAGTACCAGCCCATCATTTAGTCAGTCATGTAGGGAACATCCTGTACATGTTTTCCTCAGGGATTTACTCTTGCTCAACCATCTACTTTGTGGTTAGCCAGGTTCCTGGGACCTAGAGCTCGTGAACCATATGACCTGCATTCTTGGTTCTGCCTTTTTGTGGTCAGCTAAGTTCCTGGAACATAGTCGGCCTGGCTCCACTTTATCTGCTAGGGGTCTTAGGCTCTATTCTATCTGCTAGGGGTCTCAAAAAGTTTCTATTCCTTTCAAACACACTTCCAAAGTTGCCCTCTGACTTCTACATACATCCTGTGGCACACAGTTGCCCACATACACATACATTCACATACATAATAAAGTGAAATTGCAAAAGGAACAAATCTATACAACTCTAGATTCACATTTAGTTCTTACACTGTTTCTCTAGAAACTGTATAAAAGCTCACTGAATGAGCTATGTGTGGGCCACCTCTTTTTCGGGTGCAGGATGACCCCAATGTGTTGAAACAATAATTCCTCTTGCTTTTTGCATTGATTTCTGGCCCCACGTGGTTCACTCAGGAGGTCACTGGTAAGCTAAGGCTTGCCAGAGTCTTACACCTACGGGTGGTAGGGTAGGCCAGATGGGTCCAGGCAGAATCCTAGAGGATTCCTGTGTGAGCAGGGATGGCCAAACTAGGCTTAGATCTTCATGTAGGATCTGGGCTAGGTCTGGCAGGTTGGGAAGGGAGAGTAGAGAGGGGGGAGAGTCAGGTAGACATTGTAGAAGGGTGTTGAATGCTATGGATTTTCTGTTGAGGAATAGGCAAGATACCAGAGCAGACAATTGGGTAAATATTATTCCAGATAAGTAGCACAGTCATTGTTTGCTTCCATTGGGTGTGGTTAACAGGTTCACCAAAGCACCGTCATCTTGTAGTCCTTCAAAGGGAATAGGAAAAGGTGGAAGGAGGAAAAACCAGGGCAGAGTGGAAGAGAGTCAGTCAATCCATCAATCAAAATGTGAATTCTGGCTCATGCTGTGGCTCAGAGCTCAGTTTAAACAGTTTCAGCACAAGGTCATTTGAATATGTATATGTACTAGTTTGAATCGAAACATATAGTAGTTTGAATATGCATAGGCCCACTATTTAATTATGCTAATAAAGCTTAGTCTCAGCAACTAATTAAAATATCAAGGCAAGCAATCTCCAACTGAGAGCTTGCCTACTTGTATCTTTTAATCCTTACCTCTGTCTCCAAGCCACCTCTTACAATGGTGCCATGCAGAGACATCTGTGACTGGAAGAGGGATCTGGCTACTAGTAGAGATTGGCAGTGGTGATGGCCACACCAAACATGGTATCACATTCCCAAAGGGTGACCAAGGCAGGAAGGCAATTTTAAATGAACTAAAGTGGAAGTTGAAATTCTGTTATAGCTTCCTAGGTCTGTGGGACTGAACAGGGTTTCAGCCCTGCCTTGCTATTTGTCTAGTCATCCCATGTCGGGTGAGAACACTGTCCCACCATTACCTGTTAGAAGTATGTTGAGAAGGCTGGGCTGATTCCATGACAGACTTCAAATTGGCAGTGAAGAAGGCCTAAGAACTGGGCAAGTCCAGTCAAGCCCAGGCAAGTCAATTACTAGTAGAAAAAACCCCAGGCTCCAGCCTTCAAGCCCTGATAATGGTTCCAGAATGCTTAGAGGCAGAGTAAGATAAAGCTTATCTACCTCAGAATTCTAATGCTAAAAAAAAAAAAAAAAAAAGGAGCCTGTGAGCTTACTTGCTTGTCTCTCTCTATCTTGTTAATGAGAGACCCCAGCATGCAGGACTTGTGTAGAGTAAAACACTCCTTGTGTTTATGTACTATTTGAGTCTGGGTTCTTCTGCGAATCATGGACCCTTACAATGTGATTTTGTTGGAATGTTGGATTCTAAGATTCAAACCAGGGGACACGCTCTCCCAGAATCACACACAGACAGAGGATTCGATACAACAACATGAGGTTTAATGATTCTGGTGCACCAGGACTCTCTTGCATGTCAGCAAGAGAGCCCCAAACAAAAGCTGGGAGTGGTTCTTATACAGAGTACATGAGGGCAACCACAAGACTGACTCAGATTCCAGATTTACACATTACTTTCTTCCATTTGCCCAGGTTTATTATATTAAGAGTCTTGCTTCCTGACCACCTCCCATCCTGGAATGTGTCTCCATGCTCTAAGCCTTCCCCACCTGCAGGTGGGTTCTCTTCACTGTGGTCTGAGGAATGTTAATCAGCCTCTCCCTTCCTCTTCTGAATGTTAATCCAGCAAGTGTCCTCTGACTAAGGAATGTGCCCCTCCCGGGATGTGTCCTGGGATAGTGGGATTCTTTTAATCTTAAATTTAAACCTGAAAAGACCTGAAAGTCCTACATTCCCCCCCTTTTACTTGCGGGTGATTTCAATCCTGGAATCACAAGCTGTCATTTACCCTAAGCCCCACCCTCTAAGGCTGCATGTGGGACAAGGTTTAGATTCAAAAGTCTCTTATCTCTGACATTTGGGTAATCTCTACCCTTGTGCCTCTAGGGTGGAGATATCCCAGGAGTCAAGGCCTGCTGTTCTTTGACCTTGTAGAACAGCAGGTGATCTTGAGCTTGAGGGGGTTGCTTAGGTGTCTGGCTGCTCTCTAGTTGGCACCAGGCACAGATGTTGGTCTGAGTTATGTGAAGTCAGGCAGTTACTCCATCTACTTCAACGGAGGTCGGGATGGTCAACAGCACCAGGAACTGCCTCTTATTAGCCTGAAAAGTCATTTCTGTGGGGGTAGGGGTGAGTCAAGAGCTGGAGTCAAGGGAGTTGGGGTCCCACACAAGAGGGGCGTTCTGGGTTTGGAACAGAGGCAGGACAAGGGACACACCCCAGCCAGCTCCAGTTTCCGAGGGCAATTTAATTAAGGTCTCTTTTTAGGGTTCTCTTCATTCTCTCTGCCTGCCCTGAGCTCTGGGGACAGTATGAACAATGGAGCTTCCAATTAGTCCCCAATATCTCTGACAATTCCTGACTTACCTTAGAAACAAAAGTCTGATCTAACTATCTCTGGCACTTGAAACTTTGGGAAGATTTCTTCTAATATCTTACTATCTCTCTGGCCCAAAACCTGAGGTTCATTATACACCTTAGATCTCTGGACTGCTTGGATGTGCTTATTTTTCAAGAGTCTATCTGTGCATTTAGCCTAGTAAGTTTTTGGTTTGTTTTTTGGGGGAGTATAGCTTTCTCTTCTTGTATGCACCATTGTCCCTTTCCCTCTAGGTAATAGTTGGCAGGATGGCTAGCAATCTGAGTCCTTTCTTTTTCTGTGTGTTTTAAGTGATGCCATCTCTTAATCTAGTCGCAATTTCTAGTGTGTGTCTCTTGTAGGCCCATAACTGGGACAGGCTCCTGTATAGCCATTTTTTTAAGTCATTTGATCTGTCTGGTTATTGCCTTGGGCCACTGAGTCTTCTCCCTTCTGGTGTCCTGGGCAATGAATACTCACAGTTGAATACTTCATCAGGGCGTCCAAGAGATCTAAGATTTCTTCTGATGTGAGCAGTCCTCTCTCTTGGTATATAGCCCTGTGGACATGGGCTGGCATACCTATTGTCCATGTAGATATTGATTTTCTTGGTGGCCCCAAGTTCTAAGGCTGCTTTCTGCGCCGATGAGCTTGCGGGTGGGGAGTAGAAGTTTAGCCCAGATGACATTTGTGCCATCTACCACAGCAGCACTGGTTTGTCTCTGACCAGCATGGACAAAACTGCTCCCGTCTTGTAAAGCAGGTTGTCTCAGCTCCCGGCAGGGGTCAGTAGGAGAAGTGAGTTCTCCTTTTGGGCCAGTTTGCTGCAGCCTGTTGAGTAGGAGTGTATCTGGGACCCCATCTTGGGGAGTAAGTCTCAACCCAACAGAGGGTAGGTATAGTCTGGGATGACCATAAATGAATGGGATACCCAGCCCATCTCTTGGTCCACCAATTTTTGGGTAGTCCATGAATATATTTTGGTGTTAGTGACTCTTTGGAACCAAAATCTTTTCATGGCAACGGGGCCATTGGCTTGGAGGAGGACTGAGTGTTGAGTCCCTGTGTCCACCAAGAGCTGGATAGGTCCAAGTCCCATCTACCCCAGTTGTACACAGAGCTAATACCTTCGTCATCTGGGGGTGTTTTTCTCAAGGCCTGGGATTTCCTGGCCCAGGCTTCTATTTATTAGGACACTTTCTGGCTTAGCAGCTAGATCCTTTACTTGCAATGTGCACACTGGTCTTTTTCAAGGAGTTTTCTATCTCCCTTTGATCGGTGTCTCTCTTTTCTGCTTTCTTTCTTCTGCTTTCTCTTAACTATAGCCAAGCTTTTCTGTAAATTCTTTTCCTGTCACCTTTCTTTTTCCTCATCTCTCCTTTATCTTCTTTCTTTCTCTTTCTCTGTTCTCTTTCTTTCTCCCTGATATGGTAGACTTCTTCAGCAACTTACACTAAACCTTTTAATGACTTATCTTATAGTCCCTCTAGCCTCTGAAGCTTTTTTTCTAGTATCTAATAGCCTTGCCTATACTGACAGAATGTCTCTGTGAGCTATTCTAGAAAGGCTGTGGGCAACTCATCTGATCCCTGCTTAACTTCACGTGTCTTGGTCAAAATTAGTGGAGTCTCATGTAGCTCTCTCAAGACCTGCTAATGGAATCTGGTGTGGGCTTTCAGGTGCCCCTTACTTTCTGCCACATGAAGGTCTCAGTCAGATCTGGTCAGAAGTAACCTGCTTTTGACCACGGCCTGATCAATTGATGGTATCCCCATGTCCAAGGGAACATTCTTTCTTTTCAGTATCGGTATCTTCTCTTTCTCTTTAGTCCTGAAGAGTGCTCCTGACAGCCAGAACCTACAAGGGTCTTGGGGAAGAAAGGCTTTTATGGGAGGAAGGGTGTTCCTCTACTAGATTCATCTAGGTGACTATATTGGGCACTTGGTCTGGGTGCCTGTTGAGTGTGGACTGGGCGAGGGCGCAGGCTGCTGGAACCATGGTGCCTGCTTGTCAAAGGACCTGCCTCTCTGCTCTGCAGCAGCTCTCTTGTACTGTCTCTATCTCTTTCTCTGTCGGTGGTCAAGTAACTTTCTTTTTAAAACTTTTTTTTAGTAGTTAATTAGAATGTTTAACACAGCAGATTCAATCCAAAATGACATCAGTCAAAGTCTAAGAACACATAGAATGACAACCAACACACAGTTCATCGAGAAAACAGAGAAAAACAACACAGATAGCTCACCCCTATCATGGGCACAGACACAATCAAGACATTGGAAAAACTGCCGGTGGGAGATTCTAATAACCAGACGATGTGATCAACCTTCACTGGATCTAATTTAACAGATTCAGACAACTTGGTCTATGCTGGACCAAATCCAACAGATTCAGATGAGTTGGTCAGCCTATGCTGGACCAAATC